>WAAF01017251.1:0-11230 GCA_013400475.1 Tricholaema leucomelas
GGGACACATTTTAATGCTATTGATGAGTATTATTGAAGAATTTTTAGGGACACATTTTAATACTATTGATAAATATTGAGGAATTCTTAGGGGCACATTTTAATGCTATTGATAAGTATTGTTGAAGAATTATCTTAGGGACACATTTTAATGCTATTGATAAATATTAGTGAAGAATTATCTCAGGGACACATTTTAATGCTATTGATAAATATTAGTGAAGAATTATCTCAGGGACACATTTTAATGCTATTGATAAGTATTATTGAAGAAATATCTTAGGGACACATTTTAATGGCAAGTGTTTTTTTGGCTCTTAAAACTGCCTTGGTAGCTAAATTAAAGCAATGCATTAATGTTAAACTGAAAATATGTTTTGTTTTGTTTTGTTTTGTTTTTATTTTCCATCAAAAAAGTCCTTGAAGGAGAGCTTCACTTGAACTCTCTAAGGAAAATGTATTCTCAAAGACATTTTATCAGCTGAAATTTTTCATCCTAGTTTGCTGCTGCTGGTATCAGAAAAAAACATACATGTAGTCTGAATGCTAATCTCAGTAGTGCAGGTTAATGGACCAGTAGATGTGCTGTTGAATAATGGAGACAATTAGTAGAGCTTTGCCTTTTCAGCTGCTGGGCCAGTATGCATAGAATTTAACAGATGGGCTTCTCTTTTATTCATTGTATATCTCTGCTGAAGGCTTAGGGCATGATTGCTGCTGTGAGATCTCACCGATAGCTATGAAGAACCTTTACAGAGCCCATTTAAAATGAGAATAAAATGGAGTTTTTTGCCATTTTTTCACAGGCATTAGTGACAGCAAGAGTGTCAAAGATTTCACAGAATCATAGAATAGTAGAAGAATTACTGGCAGGATGAAATCAGAAATGAGGTTGGCAGTTCTCTAAGAATCGTAGACTCATAGAATGGTTTAGATTGGAACGGACCTCAAGGATCATCCAGGGACACCTCCCACTAGAACAGGTTGCTCAATCTGGCCTTCAACACCTCCAGGGAGGGAGCAGCAACAACCTCCCTGGGCAACCTGTGCCAGTTGTCTCACCACCCTCACTGCAAAGAACTCTTTCCTAACATCTACTCTGAACTTCCTCTTTGTCAGTTCAGACCCATTCTCCCTCATCCTGTCTTTGCAAAACCAATAGTCCCTTCCCAGCCTTCCTGTAGTCCCCCTTCAGATACTGGAAGGCCACTATAAGGTCTCCTCAAAGCTTTCTCTTCTCCAAGCTGAAAAGCCCCAACTTTCATAGCCTGAGAGCTGCTGCAGCCCTCTCAGCATCTTTGTGGCTCTCCTCTGGACTGACTCCAACAGTTCCATGTCCTTCTTGTGCTGGGGGCTCCAGAACTGCACACAGTACTTCATTATTTTCTTGTTTGTCTTTTGCTGCAAATTAAATTATTTTTAATGGTCATGGTGAAGCTACAAATGCACCAAATAGGCCAAATGTTATTCTTGAGATCTGTTTCCTTGATACTAAATTGAGTAACAAAGCAACACCTTTTGCAAAACACCTGTTTTGTCTCAGGCATTGCAGAACCCTGATTAACTTGCCACAGGAAACGTGGTCAAGGCCCTCACAGATCAGTGTAATCAAAGGCAAGGCCACATGGACTCCAGACGATTCAATGTGAATTATGCCAGAGACCTTTATTGATCATTCGTCTCTCAATACCCTCAGGGCCACAAGGCACATGCCTACACATTAGCATAATTAGTCAAGGACAACCCACTCATCAGCATAAACCACGCCTTGTTTTCCTCATTAACGAGGTGTCCGTTATCTATCTCTTCTGAGATAAGGTAGCCAGCAGCTGGTGGGAACCAAGGTCAGCATCCATCTGTTATCATTCCTCTTCACTCCATTCCCACATCCTTCTTCACTTTGCATTCCCTCAAACACCTTGCAGTAACTGTGCAGGTATGAGGGAGAAGAAAAGGATGCTAATCCCCAAACAAGCAGGCATTCTCTCTCTCTTCTAAGCTCTTAATGCCCAATAGTGCATTTTTGCAAGGTAGATAGAGGCTGGGAAAAGGTTTGAAACATATAGGGAGGAAGTGTGATGGCAGCTAAGGTGTATGTTAGGTCAGAACAGCAAGAACACTGAAAGAAAGAGGGTGAAGAATCAGAGTGGACAAGGCTAGCCACCAGAAAGAGAAGGCCAGGCATGAATGTAGATGTTTTGTTGAAAGGGCTGCAGCAAACAGCCAAGGAATGCCACACAGAGGAAGCCTAGTTAAAAGCACAGACAGCTCTGCAAATGGCCACTTGTCCCTGATTTGACCACTAATGTTTTCAGAAGCCATAGTGCTGTTAGTTAAATCCTTACTTTGTCTACCAATGTTTCCATAGACCATAGTGTTGTGGGTTAGTTTCTTTTTCCAGATTCATATGTCTAGCTTTCTCTCATGGGAGCAAGATACCTCATATGGGAACAGTAATCCTTCCTCTACAAATAGACAACAAAGTCTACACCAGAGCATAATTCTCAATGCATTTGCTGGTTGTGACCTAGACCTGCTTTTATATCTTGCACTAATAGTTGTTGCTGCTTTGCTCCAGGCCTGCTCTGGTGACCTGTAACCTTTGGCTCATTTGAGCTCTGTGAGTTTTCCCAGTGCATTCTTCCTTTAGCATACAAAATCCGTGTTGTGTTATCAGCTTTTGCATTAATGGGATTCCAGGTCGTTATCTGCCGGGCAGCTCCGGCACAAACAGTACACTCACAGCGTGTTACTGTGAATGCCTTTTCAGCTATTGCAGATCCTTGGATCTTGTGATCTTAAAAAGTAATTTCTCACTTTCCATGCAGCTCAGGAGGTAGAAGTAGAGAAGCCAGTCTGCCACCTCTTCTGGACAACAATTCTTTCTCTGGGAAGTAAGGATGTCAGTGCTTCTTGTCTTTTATTCCAGAATTAATCATATGGAGATTAATCTCATTAGTTACTTGCAATAAATTCACCAACCAGCTGGCAAATTAAACTGATGGGGAAAGCATAAATAATTCCCTTATACTAATAAGTGTGTCAGGATCATTAAAGAAACTGTGAATGTTAGTTTGGTAGAGATACTGATAGACGTTTTGCAGGCTCTTCAGTTTTCACAGGCTCATAGGATGTTAGGGGTTGGAAGAGACCCAAGGAGATCATTGAGTCCAACCCCCCTGCCAGAGCAGGACAATTCTATCTAACACAGATCACAGAGGAACACATCCAGACAGGCCTTGAAAGGCTCCAGAGAAGAAGACTCCACAACCTCTCTGGGGAGCCTGTTCCAGTGCTCTGGGACCCTTACAGTAAAGAAGTTCCCCCTTGTGTTGAGGCAGAACCTCTTGTGCTGCAACTTACACCCATTGCTCCTTGTCCTATCCCAGGGAGCAGTGAGCAGAGCCTGTCCCCCCCCTCTCCTGGCCAGCCTTCAGATACCTATAAACATTTATGAAATCCCCTCTAAGTCTTCCCTTCTCCAGCCTAAACAGCCCCAGGTCCCTCAGCCTCTCCTCATCAGCCATGCCCTCCAGTCCCCTCAGCATCCTCTCCTGAGATCAATACTGCATCTACAACACTTTTTCAAAAGGCTGGTAGAAAATGTATTCTTGCACTGTCTGAATAGAGATTGAGAGATTTTATGTTTTTGAAAAACATAAAAGATGCTATTGACTGTCTTTGTTTATGGCAAATGAAGTAAAAAAAATCCACTGCCACAAAAGCTTTTGCCCTTAATAGATCAATTTTGTAACTCAGTGATTATGTATCCTGTGTTCTGCTTACCAGTTAGCTTTTGTAAAGGTGCTGTGATATGCAGCAAACTGATTTAGTTTCATTTTATATATTATTTGCTATATAAAAATATTTATTACCTGTAGTACCATAGAATGGTTTAGGTTGGAAGGGACATCAAGGATCATCCAGCTCCAACCCCTGCCAGAGGCAGGGACACCTCCCACTAGAGCGGGTCACTCAAGGCCTCATCCAGCCTGGCCTTGAACACCTCCAGGGAGGGAGCATCCACAACCTCCCTGGGCAACTGTGCCAGTGTCTCACCACCCTCACTGCAAAGAACCATTTCCTAACATCTACTTTGAATCTCCTCTCTGCCAGTTTTAACCCATTCCCCCTTGTCCTGTCATTACAAAACCTTGTCAATAGTCCCTCCCCAACCTTCCTGTAGGTCCCCTTCAGATACTGGAAAGCCACTCTAAGGTTTCCCTGAAGCCTTCTCTTCTGCACGCTGAAAAGCCCCAACTCTCTCAGCCTGTCCTCATAGCAGAGCTGCTGCAGCCCTCTGAGCATCATTGTGGCTCTCCTCTGGCCTTGCTCCAACAGTTTCATGTCCTTCTTCTAGTATGCATTAGTACATCCTTCTAGTATATATCATGCAATTAATTTCTTTCAGAACTGAGCCACAGCAGTTAAGCCATAAATAAACAGATATGGCTAAGAGGCTATAAATGGATACGAGGCTATTATTTGTTTTGCTTATAGTTACATTGTGAGAATGGATGAATGATAAACACATTTAAGGAAATGCAAAGCAGAAATGAAACATGCTTTTGATGCTTTAGGTGATTGCATAGTGAAGTCCAGATGTTAATTATACAAGAAAAGGCTCTACACCTTTGGTAGGGTGTGTTCCAGATCTTAGGACTTGGACTGGAATTTAACACTAGCTGACTGCCAAAATTACTGGTTGAGCCTGCCCAGAATACAGCATGATTAGAAGTCCAGAAACAGCTGTGTAGAGGGATGTCTTGACTAAATAAACCAAATTCATTCAAAGAACAGCAGTTTCAATTTGTGGGAAGGAAAGAAGGCAGATCAAAATGAAGAGGCAGGAAAAGAAATAGGTTATGTTACCATTTAGATGCAATTTCCTTTGGCACAGTAGTGATGAGGTGGAAAGTCTTTAAGGTTTTTTTTTGCTCTCCAGAGGTTCATTTCCATAGCAAGATACCTCACTTCCTCCTAGTTAGAGTGGTCACAGGGCAGATGAGGTCTGCTGTGGAGGTTTGAACTTGTGGCTTGAATTTTTGGCTGAGTATTCTGGCTGAGAATGGAAGAGCCTAGGGGGTTATTTTCCACTAATTTTGATGCCTTCTATACATCTTATTCTCGAGAAGTTATTAAGTTCTCATAGAATCATAAGGTTGGAAGATACCTCCAAGGTCTCCCAGTCCAACCTAGCACCCAGCCCTACACAATCAAGCAGACCATGGCACTAAGTGCCTCAGCCAGGCTTTGCTTCAACACCCCAAGGGGCGGTGACTCCACCACCTCCCTGGGCAGCCCATTCCAATGCCAATCACTCTCTCTGCCAACAACTTCCTCCTAACATCCAGCCTAGACTGCCCCCAGCACAACTTGAGGCTGTGTCCCCTTGTTCTGTTGCTGATTGCCTGGGAGAAGAGACCAACCCCACCTGGCTACAACCTCCCTTCAGGTAGCTGTAGACATCAGTGGGGTCACTCCTGAGTGTCTTCTTCTCCAGGCTGCACACCCCCAGTTCTCTCAGCCTCTCCTCATAGGATTTGTGTTCCAGGCTTTTCACCAGCTTTGTCGCCCTTCTGTGTCTGATACAATATCCCTCAAACTCCATTTAACAACACTGAGAGTTGGCATGTGGTTAAAAGTTCATCTGGGTGAGAGCTTTAGCAGGCAGTGGGAGATATTGGCACTTGATACATATATACAAGGATCACAGGCTCATAGGATGTTAGGGGTTGGAAGGGACTCAAGGAGATCATCGAGTCCAACTCCCCTGCCACAGATCAGACAGATCACAGAGGAGCACATCCAGATAGGCCTTGAAAGTCTCCAGAGAAGGAGACCCCACAACCTCTGTGGGGAGCCTGTTCCAGTGCTCTGGGACCCTTACAGTAGAGAAGTTCCCCCTCGTGTTGAGGTGGAACCTCTTGTGCTGCAATTTACACCCATTGCTCCTTGACCTTTCCCAGGCAGCAGTGAGCAGAGCCTGTCCCCCCTCTCCTGGCCAGCCCTCAGATATTTATAAACATTTATCAGATCCCCTCTCAGTCTTCTCTTCTCCAGACTAAACAGCCCCAGGTCCCTCAGCCTCTCCTCATCAACCATGTCCTCCAGTCCCCTCATCATCCTCGTAGCCCTCCACTGGACCCTCTCCAGCAGATCCCTTTCCCTCTTAAACTGGGGAGCCCAAAACTGAAGCCAGTATTCAAGATGAGGTTGAATACTAAGAGCAAGAAAAAGAGAAGCAGGTAAACCAAACAGGAATGTAATATTAGAAATAAAGGGGAAACCATAATAAAGGTGAAAGAGGAAAGGGAAAGAAATAACCTGACATAAACAGAATAACTGCGATAGTGAGGTAAAACAGAGGGCTCCTGAGAATGTAATGAAGGTCTGAGTACAAAGATTGAGGTGTGAAGTGCAAAAAAATATCAGGCAAATGAAAATGAAATACTGTGGGGGCAGGGAGAATAATTAGAGCAGCAGATCTATCTAATTACTTATAAGTAATGCTGACTTGGACGTGATAGGGCATGAAAGGTGTTGTGTTTATTCATGCTTTCTGTGTTGCGTGGCTGAGCTTTGCCAACAGAGATAGGACAGGGCACAGCTGAGGTGCTGCATAGATTACTGTTGTTCATAAACACCATTATTTTAATTTTTAATAAAAGGAGGAGAAACTCAGATGCTTACTGGATTCTGAAGAAATCAGCTTCTTACAAAGCATGCATTCGCAGGGTCACAGGATATTAGGGGTTCTGCAATTATTTAGCACCTGAGGGAGTTTCCCCTCCATTCCATGAAGGTATTTCAAGGAATATCTGACCTTCCTTTAATTTTGAGTTTTGGGGGTTATTTTTTTGTCTTAGATTGTTCCTGATTCACTTCTGTGCAGTATTAAAGTGGTGCAGGATAGTGCAGCAAACAAGGAGGAGATCACTGGGCAAGAAGCAGCCCTTTGATTTAGCAAGTAGAAAGAAATCTTCCTCTCCGAAGATTATAAACTGTCTGTTTTCATCTTGGTGAAAGACAGAGGAGAAGGGGAATAAAGAATAAACCAGTTTACTTGCTGGTTATTTCCAATCATTTATTCCACATCACCCTGTTAGAAATTTTCTGCTGGTTGCACACATTTTCATTCTGATGCCTTTGTCTAAAATTCGTCTAACACCTGTGTTGCTTCACTTGGGCTTATATCAAAGCCAAGAATCTCTGTGCAGTTCTGCTCCCAGGATGTTAGGGGTTGGAAGGGAACCAAGGAGATCATCAAGTCCAACCCTCTTGCCAGAGCAGGACCACACAATCTAGCACAGATCACAGAGGAACACATCCAGACAGGCCTTGAAATTCTTCAGGGAAGGAGACCCCACAACCTCTCTGGGGAGCCTGTGCCAGTGCTCTGTGACCCTCACAGTAAAGAAGTTCCCCCTTGTGTTGAGGCAGAACCTCTTTTGCACACATTTCTCCTTGTCCTATCCCAGGGAGCAGTGAGCAGAGCCTGTCCCCCTCCTCCTGACCATCCCTCAGATATTTATAAACATTTATTAAATCATTCAGTCAATTTTATGCTGCATTCAGCATTTGCTGCTACTTCCTGAGTACTGCAAAGCAGAAACCGTCTTTACAATCTAATAAAAAATAGTTAAGATTGAGCTTCTGTGTTCTGGCATTGGTCAGAATTTGAGCAGAGACAATAGAGGAATTATTAACAAGATGTGAGTGGTACTGGTAATTAGTCCCCTTAGACTGAAAATAAATTATTATCTTGGCATGGTGCAGTGGAGTGCTATGCTGGGTCTTTTAATAGTGACAGCTGAAAAACTAAGGATATGGTCAGGTATGAACAAAATTAGTTTTCATTTTCTTCAAAGAAAGATTAGGACAGTTAGGGGATGGTATTACCTAGAAACAGGAACAGGGTGTTGGGCTTTGGTACCTTGTCAGCTGTAGCATTGCTCCTTCCTTAGCAGTATTGCTGTTCCACTTACCAGCTGGAGCTGGACTCTCCTACTGAATTACCAATGATAGGAACAAGTGGAAATGGCCTCAAGTTGCTTCAGGGGAGGTTTGGGTTGGATGTTGGGCGGAAGTTCTTTCCTGAGCAGGTGGTCAGGCACTGGAACAGGCTGCCCAGGGAGGTGGTGGAGTCACCATCCCTGGAGGTGTTTAAAAGGAGAGTGGCTGTGGTGCTTGAGGCTATGGTCTAGTGATGAAGGCTGCTGGGATGAAGGTTGGAGTGGATGATCCTGGTGGTCCTTTCCAACCATAGCGACTCACAGTGATGAGATGTTGTGCTGAGGGATTTGGTTTAGTCAAGGACTTGTCAGTGTGAAACTAATGATTGGACTCGATGAGCTTGAAGGGCTCTTCCAGTCTAAGAAATTCTGTGATGCATTCCTCTGTGATCTGTGCAAGATTGTGTGGTTCTGCTCTGGCAGAGGGGCTGGACTTGATGATTGACTTGAGTCCCTTCCAACCTCTAGCATCCTGTGATCCTGTGACCATGCTGAAGTACTTGCACACTCTGTGTTGACTCTAGATTTCTGTTCTTCCTGCAGGCAGTGCTGTATTTAAGACAATGCCTTACACGTATGACAGAAAGGGAATGTGACAGATGAACAGCTGCAGCTTGGTAGATAGCCTCCTTTAGCTAAACTTTTTCAAGCTCATAATCTGTTTAAGTTTCTCTGTGAAAAATAAATGGAAAATATTTTCAGAAACCTGACCTGAGTATTAAACATTCACCTTTTTCGTTCCAGGGGATGCAATATTGTTCTGAGATGTCTCATTTCTATAAATGCAGCATTTGAAAGGTGATAAACACTAGAATTTAACAAGACAATAGTTCTGTTACTTTGGTTATTGGAGTTTTAGATATAAACTTTTTCTGAGTCCATATTAGAATCAGTGAGGTTGGAAGAGGCCTCGAAGCGCATCCAGTCCAACCTGTCACCCAGCCCTGTACAATCAACCAGGCCATGGCTCTAAGTGCCTCATCCAGGCTCTTCTTGAACACCTCCAGGCACAGCAACTACACCACCTCCCTGGGCTCTCACCACTCTCATGCTCAGCAACTTCCTCCTCACATCCAGGCTGAACCGCCTCACCTCCAGCTTTGCTCCATTCCCCCTACTCCTGTCACTCCCTGAAAGCCTAAAAAGTCCCTCCCCAGGTTTTTTTGTAGGCTCCCTTCAGATACTGCAAGGCCACAAGAAGGTCACCTGGGAGCCTCCTCTTCTCCAGACTGAACAGCCCCAACTCTTTCGGTCTGTGCTCACAGCAGAGCTCCTGCAGCCCTCTGAGCATCCTCCTGGCCCTTCTGTGGACATGCTTCAGCATCTCCACATCCTTCTGGTAACAGGGGCTCCAGAACTGGATGCAGTACTGCAGGTGGTGTCTCAGCAGAGCGCAGTAGAGGAGGAGAATCACCTCCCTGGCCCTGCTGGCCACACTTCTCCTAATGCACTCAGGCTCTGGTTGGCTTTCTGTGCTGCAAGTGCACACTGCTGGCTCATGTTAAGCTTCTTGTCCACCAGCACCCCCAAGTCCCTTTCCTCAGGGCCACTCTCCAGCCACTCACTGCCCAGCCTGGATTTGTGCTTGGTGTTGCCTCGACCCAGCTGCAGGACCTTGCACTTGGTCTTGTTGAAGCTCATGAGGTTGGCCTGGGACCACCTCTCCAGCCTGTCCAGGTCCCTCTGGATGGATCCCTGCCCTCCAGCCTGTCTGCTGCACCATACAGCTTGGTGTGGGCAGCAAACTTGCTGAGGCTGCACTCAGTGCCTCTGTCCAAGGCACAGACAAAGATGTTGAACAAGACTGCTCCCGGGAGTGATCCAGGGGTAAGTTCTTGAGTCATTTGAGGCCACTTTACTGTTTATTTCTAAGTCTTCCTTCTAGAATATGTTTTGTCTTTGGTAATAACATATCAAAATAGATTTAAAACTAATATTTATTATTAACAATTACATACCTCAGCATTCCATCCTGTAAATATTATGCATACACTCTTAGTCAGTCAGAGACAGTGACAGGAGCTATATGCAAAGTAGATGCTTTTTAAATGTAAAAACTGAGTGGAAGATAAAAAAGACTGTATTTTTTTTCTATCATAGCTCTTGAGGTTCAACAAATGTAAGTCCTTCAGGCATGAATATTTCTATCCTGTTATTAAAAATAACAGTCCTGTTGCTGACTCAACAAGGAGGCAGAATGAATAGTTGTTCTTTGGTTTTATTTCTTTTCCTCCTTTTATTCTGTCCTGTTATTCAAATTGGTGTAAAGTGCTCCTGATGTACTAACCTATTCTTTATGTTGGAGTAAAGCAAGGCAGATAATTTCATAGAATCATTGAATCAACAAGGTTGGAAGAGACCTCCAAGATCATCCAGCTCAACCTAGCACCCAGCCCTATCCAATCAATTAGACCATGGCACTAAGTGCCCCAGCCAGGCTTTTCCCGAACACCTCCAGGGACGGTGACTCCACCACCTCCCTGGGCAGCCCATTCCAATGCCAATCACTCTCTCTGGGAAGAACTTCCTCCTAACATCCAGCCTAGACCTCCCCTGGCACAACATGAGGCTGTGTCCCCTTGTCCTGTTGCTGGTCGCCTGGGAGAAGAGACCAACCCCCACCTGGCTACAACCTCCCTTCAGGTAGCTGCAGACAGTAATGAGGTCTGCCCTGAGCCTCCTCTTCTGCAGGCTGCACACCCCCAGCTCCCTCAGCCTCTCCTCACAGGGCTGTGCTCCAGGCCCCTCACCAGCTTTGTTGCCCTTCTCTGGACACCTTCCAGTATCTCAACATCTCTCTTGAATTGGGGAGCCCGGAACTGGACACAGCACTCAAGGTGTGGCCTGACCAGTCCATGTCATTAAAATGGGAACACTTGTATCAGAAAAGGAAAAGAAACATTACACTGAGGCTCAAGCATCTAACTGACATTGAATTTGTCATGTACACAACCATGGTGTCTAGGGCTTTATCTGTGCTTGTGTGCTAGTTTGAGCCTAGCTAGCATGTTTTGGAGAGAAGAACTAGATGATAGCCTGAGAAATGAAAACAATGGTGAGGTCTACTTCACTCACAGTCTTGCTGAGATGTGTAAAGAAGAAAGACAAAACAAAGATTAGGTCACTTGCTTGCTCTCTCTTTGCTGGGAGCTCTTTGCCTGCTGGGGAGAGCTGAGGCTGCTGGCTGAACTCCATCTTGCTTTCTAACCTCACCCT
>WAAF01017258.1:0-50695 GCA_013400475.1 Tricholaema leucomelas
GACATGCTCCAGCATCTCCACATCCTTCTTACAATGGGGGCTGTAGAACTGGATGCAGTACTCCAGGTGGGGTTTCAGCAGAGCAGAGCAGAGCAGAGGGGGACAATCACCTCCCTCACCCTGCTGTCCACACACTGTTTGGTATAGTAATGTCACTATTGATATACCGAAGCACAAGTTGTGGGCTTGAGGGCAGGCTAATGGAAATGTAAGATCAAAGTGCCTCTGAAAGAAAACAAGACGCCTCTAGTCTAAACTAACTGTTTCATGGCCTTCACAGCCTGGTACCATCTGGTGCCTGTTTTCTCACTGTCTGCTTACAGTTAAGTTGAAGATAGTGTAGCTTTGCTTGAGAAAAAGTTGTTGTGCTTCTCTGGAAGATGGGAGATATGCAGCTGGTGTATTCTAATAAGTAGTATGTAATCCTGACATGGGTGTGCATAACCAATTAGAATTTGGCACGGTTTTGTAACCCTGTTTTGTAGTCTTTGGTGAGGGTACATAAACCTATGTTTAAGTGAAATAAATTGGAACTCATTTATATTAAGCTTTTGCCCCATCTCTTATTATCCCCCTGATACTAAGGTATCACAGCCTATGACAACACTTCTCCTGATGCAGCCCAGGATGTGGTTGGCCCTCTGGGCTGCATTAGACCCTTTCTGAATCACTCATGGACTCAGGCATAGTTTGGTCACAAAGTAAAACTTGTTTTGCAATGTAATTCTGAAAGCCACAAAGCCCTTTAAAGGGCTTAAGGTCTTTCTCTTTTACCCAAAACATGTTACATATGTATGCCTGATATTTATAAACTAAGCTTTTTACATCAGAATATTTTTCAGTGTGTATTTGCTGCAATCATGTTAGTAAGTGATGCCATGAGATAAGCATTGTAAGTATCTTCCTCAAATGCAGAAAAAGCTTTATACATCAATAATAAAACTAGATATCCCTCAAATAAGTGTGTTCAAACTAAAAGAAATATGGATTTATCAGATAGCTCAATTTGCAAATATACAACAGAAGTCAGCTAACAAGTTTGAAATTACTGTGGCCTGACCAGTGTTGAGTACAGAGGAACAATAACCTCCCTTGTCCTGCTGGCCACACTCCTCCTGATCCAGGCAAGGATGCTATTGGCTCTCTTGGCCACCTGGGCACACTGCTGGCTCATGTTCAGCTACTATCTACCAGCACCCCCAGGTCCCTCTCTGCCTGGCTGCTCTCCAGCCTCTCTGTCCCCAGCCTGTAGTGCTGCTTGGGGTTGTTGTGGCCAAAGTGTAGAATGCTGCACTTGGCCTTGTTAAACCTCATCCCATGGCCTCTGCCCACTCCTCCAGCCTGGCAAGGTCCCTCTGCAGGGCTCTCCTACCCTCCAACAGCTCCACACCTGCTCTTAGCTTGGTGTCATCCGCAAACTTACTGATGCTGGACTCACTCCTCGTCCAGATCATCAGCAAAGATATTGAACAGGACTGGGCCCAGCACTAATCCAGCACACCACTAGTGCCAGCTACTAACTGGATGTTGCACCATTCACCAAAACTCTCTGGGCCCAGCCCTCCAGTCAGTTCTTGACCCATATCAGAGTGAATGTGTCCAAGCCATGAGCTGCCAGCTTGGCCAGGAGCTTGTTGTGGCAGGCAGTGTCAAAGGCTTTGCTGAAGTCCAGGTAGACTCCATCCACAGCCTGCCCACATTCACCAGACAGGGAACCTTATCATAAAAACAGATCGGGTTGGTCAGGCAGGACCTGCCCTTCCTAAACCCATGTTTTAGTTATACATGGTTATGATGCCTCCCCTACGCCTTCTATTCTCAAGGCTCAACCAACCCAGTTCTCTCAGCCTAAATATGCCAAATAATCACAAAGCAGAAACTACACAAGTGGTTGTTGAGAATTCTGTTTGAGCTTTGTGTTTTTCAAGCAAACCTTTCTTTACCTGTATGTCTTTCTTATACAACCAAAATACTTAAGAACTCCTGCAAGGCTGATGTCCTAAAACACTTCTAGGCCCTGCAAACATATCTGACATGTCAAGTTTAAGAGAATAAGACTCTCATATGAATTAAAAAAAACCAAAATTCACCATCCTTCAGGATTTTAATTTAGATAGAGGCATTAAGTACTCACATCCTCTTTATTACTAGAAGCAGCAGCAATGCCTGTTGTGCATAACTGCTTGGAATTATTCCAAACTGGCAGTTTTAGTTAATAGGCTCATAAGCAATAAAGTTAAGTGTTTTATAGGAGTACTTCAGATAGCATTAGTGCTTCTGGACAATAGCCATGAATTATCACAGGATTACAGGATGTTAGGGGTTGGAAGGGACCCAAGGAGATCATCAAGTCCAACCCCTCCACCAGAGCTAAAATGTCTCAGGTTCCTCAGCCTTTCCTCATAAGCCATGCCCTCCAGTCCTCTAATCATCCTTATAGCCCTCTGCTGGACCCTCTCCAGCAGATCCCTGTCCCTCTTAAACAGGGGAGCCCAAAACTGAACACATTATTCAAGATGAGGTCTCACCACGGCAGAACAGAGGGGCAGGAGAACCTCCCTTGTTCTGCTGACACACTCCTCCTAATACACCCCAGGATCCCATTGGCCCTCCTGGCCACAAGGGCACATTGCTGTGCCATGGTTAACTTTTCTCCACCAGGACCCCCAGGTCCCTCTCCACAGGGCTGCTCTCCAGAAGATCATCTCCCAGCCTGTACCAGTGCAGTTTACTACTCCTTCGCAAATGCAGGACTCTGCACTTGTCTGGTTGCTCTGTGCCCAGCTCTCCAGTCTGTCCAGGTCTCTCTGGATGGCTGCACAGCCTTCAGCTGGATCAGCCAAGCCTCCCAGCTTGGTGTCATCAGCAAACTTGCTGAGCAGACACTCTGTGACCTCGTCCATGTCATTAATGAAGATACTGAACAGATTTATCAAGTGATACTATACTTGACTCAGCTGTACAGCTCTAAATCCAGGCCCTGTAACAGATGCACTCAGGTAGGGTTTATTACACAGATTTTGACATTAGCAGATACTGAAGTTCCCAGGAAAGCTGTGTTGCGCACATCACAGAGTCACAGAACTTTGGAGGTTGGAAGGGACCTCCAGAGATCATCAAGTCCAACCTCCCTGCCAAGACAGTATTCCCTAGGGTAGCTGGCACAGGAACACATCCAGGTGGGTTTTCAAAGTCTCCAGAGTTGGAGACCCCACAACCTCTCTGGGCAGCCTGTTCCAGTGCTCTGTCACCCTCACTGTAAAGAAGTTTCTCCTCATGTTGAGGCACTGTTCACCTGATGTCTCACTGCTTTCTTCTTCCTTCATATTTGGAGTTGCAAAAACTGCAGAAGCCACTTCCTCTCCAGCTCCTTCCCTGCTTGTTAACTGCAGGAGGGTGCATTCGACGTACATGCATTTGAGCCAGCAGTGTGCATGTGCAGCCCGGAGGGCCAAGCAGAGCCTAAGCTGCATCAGAAGCAGTGTGGTCAGCAGGTCGAGGGAGGTGATTCTCCCCCTCTACTCCACTCTGGTGAGACCACACCTGGAGTACTGCATCCAGTTCTGGAGCCCCCATTACAAGAAGGATGTGGAGATGTTGAAGCGTGTCAAGAGAAGGGCCACGAGTATGCTCAGAGGGCTGAAGCAGCTCTGCTATGAGGACAGACTGAAAGAGTTGGAGCTGCTCATTGTGGAGAAGAGGAGGCTCCCAGGTAACCTTCTTGTGGCCTTCCAGTATCTGAAAAGTATACAAAAGTATACAAAAAGGCTGGGGAGGGACATTTTAGGCTCTCAGCTAGTGACAGAACTAGGGGGAATGGAGCAAAGCTGGAAGTGGGGAGATGCAGCCTAGACATGAGGAGGAAGTTGTTCAGCATGAGAGTGGTGAGAGCCTAGAATGGGTTGCCCAGGGAGGTGGTTGAGGCCCCATCCCTGGAGGTGTTTAAGGCCAGGTTGGATGAGGCTGTGGGCAGCCTGCTGTAGGGTAAGGTGTCCCTGGACATGGCAGGGGGGTTGGAACTAGATGATCCCTGTAGTCCCTTCCAAGACTGATTGATTCTATGACCTTACAAGGAAATCGTATGAAACGTCCAGAAAGACCTCAGAGTCTGTGAAGATTTAGGAACATACTAGTAAAACAAGTGGCACAATTCCATCTCAACTGTAGTATCAGGCTACATGATCCAAACAACTCTCACGTGGAAAAAGTGGGAAGTTTTGGAGCAGAACTTTGCCCAAGATCTGCAGGGTAAAAGAAAGCTACCTTTTCTTGCCAGTGAAGATGTTAAGTACCTGCTCTCTACCTGAAGGCAGTGCCTGTTTAATTTGCTAATCAAAATGTGCATTAGTAAGGAAGAAAGATGCAGCCCCCCAACAACTGACCCACTAAGATTTGACACCCACACAATGGCAGCAAAACACATTTCAGTCTTACCTCAGAGACGATGGATGTGAAACTGCTGCTGAAGTGTATGTGCTCATGCACCTCGCTGCCGTTGGCGGTCAAAAGCCATTCCCCAAACGCCCTCTGTTCACTCACTGACTGGTTGCTATGGCTCTGATTAGCTGAGAGCTCCTGGAGATCCCAGTGGTAGGGAGGAGTTGCACCCACCAATGCGATGAGGATGGCTTCAGTGGCGACATAGAGCTGCCAGGAAACACAAAAAGACAAAGATGTGAAATGTATCCAGCAATGTTTCCTCTCTAGCTGGATCAAATCAGTGTAAAAATAGTGTTCCTATTTTATACTAACCATTCACCACCTTACAATGCCCCTGTCTACTAAATATCACATGTGCTAGTTTGACCCTAGCTGGGATATTTTGGTGAGAAGAATTAGACTACAGGCTGTGAAAAGGAAACAATGGTGATGTCTGCTGCACTCATAGGCTTGCTGAGATGGATAAAAACATGAACACAAACATAGGTAACAGAGCTGCTCTCTGGCTTTGGCTGACTCCCTTCTCTCTCTAACCTGCTAATCCATCTGCTTCCTAACCCCCATGGGCAATTCTCCATACTCACCTTGAACATAAGGCAAAGTCTGGGGTAAGGTGGAAAGGAGGTGTAAAGGTGGTTGGGAGCCTCTCCTGGGGACTCAGGTTTCTGGGAGGGCTGTTCTGTTTCTGTATTACCTTTTCAACTTCTCTATTTCTGTCTATAGCTGTACAGATTGCAAACACCTGTATGTATATTGTGCTAAGCTGTGAATATAAAGCTTCATTCTTTAATTTTCAGCTGCTGAGTCTAGTCTGGGTGATTTTCTTAAGTGGGGGAAGGGGGGCAGGTAACATCCAAACCTTCACATCACATCACAGTGGTTCTTGCACTTTTTGTCCATTGTTTGACAGAAAAAGGAACTCCTCTCCTGACACTCTTCCCTTAGTCAGAGGACCCCCAACTCCCACATACAGCAAGTACACCTCTTGGATGCACAAAAACCTGTTAATATTACCAAGGAGACAAAATAAAACTATGCCTTTATGCAAGTATATTACTCTAATATCCTCTCCTTCTACTCACGTTGTCCATTCCTCCACTGGAACATATCTCTTCCTCATATCTATTCTTTACCAGTTTCACAAAATTCTTCTCTATTTTTTAATCTTTTGTGAACCTGTTTTACTGTATGAACATACATGTAACATATGTATACATACATAACATACATGAACGGCCAGCGGTGTGCACCTGCAGCCCAGAGGGCCTGCCAGAGCCTGGGCTGCATCAGAAGTGTGGCCAGCAGGTCAAAGGAGGTGATTCTCCCCCTCTGCTCTGCTGAGACCACACTTGGAGTACCGCATCCAGTTCTGCAGCCCCTATTACAAGAAGGATGTGGAGATGTTGGAGCATGTCCAGAGAAGGGCCACAAAGATGATTAGAGGGCTGGAGCACCTCGCCTATGAAGACAGACTGAAAGAGTTGGGGCTGTTCATTCTGGAGAAGAAGAGGCTCCCAGGTGACCTTCTTGTGGCCTTCCAGTATCTGAAGGGGACCTACAAAAAAGCTGGGGAGGGACTTCTTAGACTGTCAGGGAGTGACAGGACTAGGGGGAATGGAGCAAAGCTGGAGGTGGGGAGAATCAGAGTGGCTGTGAGGGGGAAGTTGTTCAGCATGATAGTGGTGAGAGCCTGGAATGGGTTGCCCAGGGAGGTGGCTGAGGCCCCATCCCTGGAAGTGTTCAAGGCCAGGCTGGATGAGGCTGTGGGCAGCCTGCTGTAGGGTAGGGTGTCCCTGGGCATGGCAGGAGGATAGGAACTAGATGATCCTTGTGGTCCCTTCCAACCCTGACTGATTCTATGATTCTATATATGCATTTGTGTTATATCTACATCTTTATACAGACACAAGAAGTCTAAACACCCTGGTTAAGAGCTGGCTTTCTCCGGGGAGTAATAAAACCACTGTAAAGTCAGATATTTCAAGCCTAGCCCAGAGCTGGGTCACTGCATCTTGGTCAGAACACTGACGAGCCAATGCTTCAACATGCTACGTTACAGCTCTATCTTAAAACCCAGGCTTATTTGGCCTGTTTAAATACAGAAGTACCTCAATTCTGCAATAGAGGACAGATTACGACATGATCTGAGAGACAAAAAGATGTTGCTGGTAACAACATGAAGACCTTTCCCATACTCGTCAAGTAAGACTGCCTCATTTCAAGCCTTCACTTGTAACTCAGCAGAGTTGCTTCTACAACAACAAAAAAAAAAGAACAACAAAAAAGGTTGATTCTGTTGCTTCTCCGGCCTACTACTTTGCCCATAAACCCCCCTCAGTCGTCCCACTCCATTCCTCACTTCATTTCAGCCACCTCCTGAATGCAGTTCTTGCTCTGCTCCCAGCATCTCTTCTCTCTGTTCTTGGGAAGAATGCACCAGACACAAAGTGTGTTCACTCCGAAGGCAGCTACACAACGCTAAAAACTGAGGCATAGGGGAAAAAAAATACATCTGACAAATTCTGAATTCTGAAGCAGACAACACCAGGTAATCCTATTCTGTCCTCCTTACAGAATCATAGAATCAACCAGGTTGGAAGAGACCTCCAAGGTCATCCAGGCCAACCTAGCACCCAGCTCTACCAAATCAACTAGACCATGGCACTAAGTGCCTCAGCCAGGCTTTGCTTCAACACCTCCAGGCACAGTGACTCCACCACCTCCCTGGGCAGCCCATTCCAATGCCAATCACTCTCTCTGGGAAGAACTTCCTCCTAACATCCAGCCTAGACCTCCCCTGGCACAACTTGAGACTGTGTCCCCTTGTTCTGTTGCTGGTTGCCTGGGAGAAGAGACCAACCCCCCCCTGGCTACAGCCTCCCTTCAGGTGGTTGTGGCAGGGGAGGTCTACGCTGGATGTTAGGAGGAAGTTCTTCCCAGAGGGAGTGATTGGCATTGGAATGGGCTGCCCAAGGAGGTGGTGGAGTTGACGTCCCCAGAAGTGTTGAAGCAAAGCCTGGCTGAGGCACTTAGTGCCATGGTCTAGTTGATTTGGTAGGGCTGGGTGCTAGGTTGGACTGGATGATCTTGGAGGTCTCTTCCAACCTGGCTGATTTTATGAGTCTATGAGCATTAACAGAGACTGGCAGACTGATGATCAACATGAAATGTTATCAAATCAAATAGAAATACAATATAACAACTTTATAAAGGATAAAATGTCTACATGATATGCAATTTGGCAAAGAAAACCTTCCTTTTTTTATTTGTTCTATAACCCCAGTCAAGCCAAATTTATACATTTTAATGTAGACTTTCTATTCATAAAACATTTTCTCAGTCTCCATGTGGATGTTAACAGTTCCCTGCTGAATTCCCTGCACTGATCGGGATTAAATCAAGATGAATACCAAGTGCAGAGAGAATAGGCATAAGTCCATAGTCACTGATAATGAAATGTGAATTTTGTTAGATTGCTTTAGGTTTCTCCTATTTGTTTATATTCAGTGTAGGTTGAAATTTTGCAGTCTGTTCAGAAAAGAAGTCTAGAGTGTATGGAGATTTATTAAAAGGCAACTCCTTAACCTGGACAGTTTGATTTTCTCTGCTAAGTGAAGGAAATTTTATTTTGCCAGTTATAACTATTTCATTAATAGGTTTTGAGATTACCTTCAAACTTAACCTTTTGAAATTAATATTAATAGAAATGCCTGAAATGCATTGATCAGCTTTCCTGGGGTTCCATTTTCATAACGAATTTCCCAAGAAAAACATAGACTAAGACAAGCAGAGGGCAGGAAGGAACGATTTAAATAGTATAATAGAATCAACCAGGTTGGAAGAGACCTCCAAGACCATCCAGTCCAACCTAGCAACCAGCCCTACCCAATCAACTAGACCAAAACACTAAGTGCCTCAGCCAGGCTTTGCTTCAACACTTCCAGGGACAGCAACTCCACCACCTCCCTGGGCAGCCCATTCCAATGCCAATCACTCTCTCTGGCAACAACTTCCTCCTAACATCCAGCCTAGACCTCCCTCAGCACGACTTGAGACTGTGTCCCCTTGTACTGCTGCTGCTTGATTGAACTGAGGAGTCCAGAACTGGACACAGCACTCAAGGTGTTGCCTGACCAGTGCTGAGCACAGGGAAAGAATAACCTCCCTTGTCCTACTGGCCACACTGTTCCTGATCCAGGCCAGGATGCCAGTGCCTCTCTTGGCCACCTGGGCACACTGCTGGCTCATGTTCAGCTACTATCCACCAGTACCCCCAGGTCCCTCTCTGCCTGGCTGCTCTCCAGCCACTCTGTCCCCAGCCTGTAGCACTGTTTGGGGTGGTTGTGACCAAAGTGCAGAACCCTGCACTTTGCCTTGTTAAATCTCATTCCATTGGCCTCTGCCCACCCATCCAGCCTGCCAAAGTCCCTCTGCAGGGCTCTCCTACCTTCCAACAGATGCACACCTGCTCCTAGCTTGGTGCCATCTGCAAACTTACTGATGCTGGACTCAATCCCCTTGTCTAGATCATCAATAAAGATACTGAACAGGATTGGGCCCAGCACTGATCCTAATAATATATACATACAAAACCAATTTAATGAAGTCTTGTAGCCCACATATTTTACCCACTATGAAGCACAAAAGAGAAACAAAATGAGGACTTAAATTCTACTAAGAAGTGCTTTCAATCTTTTTAATCAGCTCATCAGCAATTCACAATCAGCCTGGTCATTCTCCATAAGTACCATCTGAAGCACTTACTGCTGATCAAGGTGAACCACTAACTTCTGACCTTTCAAAAGGCACAAACATCCAAACTGCATCTTGAGGAAAGACAGAAATTAAAGAACAACAAAAGACTTTGCTTTGGTAGAATGCCATGATGAAGAGATGGTTACATTTTACAGAAACACAGAATTTCTCAGATTGGAAAAGCCCTTCAAGATCATGGAGTGCAATCATTAGTTTCACACTGACAAGTTCCTGACTAAACCAAATTCCTCAGCACAACATCTCATCACTAGGAATAGCTAGGACTGGAAAGGACCACCAGGATCATCCAATTTAACCTTCATCCCAGCATCCTTCATTACCAGACCATAGCCTCAAGCTCCACAGTCACTCTCCTTTCAAACACCTCCAGGGATGGTGACTCCACCTCCTCCCTGAGCAGGCTGTTCCAGTGCCTGACCACCCACTCAGGAAAGAACTTCCTCCCAACAGCCAACCTAAACCTCCCCTCATGCAACTTGAGGCCATTACTTCTTGTCCTATCATTAGTAACTGGGGAGAAGAGACCAGCTCCAGCCTCACTACAACCTCCTTTTGGAGAGTTGTAGAGGGCAATCAGGTCCCCTCTCAGCCTCCTCTTCTCCAGACTAAACAAGCCCAGCTCCCTCAGTCGCTCCTTATAGGTGATGTTTGCCAGACCTCTCCCCAGCCTTGTCACCCTTCTCTGCACCCACTCCAGTGTGCTCCATTTCAATACTCAAGCATATTCCCCTGGACTCATGCCAAGCAGCTGAAAAAAATGAAGTGGCACCTTATTTTTGTAAGTCTGCTGATCGCATCTGCTTGCAGTTATTTCAATTCACATGACTTCCCCCCCCAGCCAATAACTCCTTTATGTTAAAACAAACTCTAAAATGTCTTCCTGAAGCAAAATTACCATCATCTGCTGCTGGCACTCCTCTCCCAAATTGTCTTTCCTCTCTTGGTAGGGCAGGAAGAGAATAGAATCACCATGTGCAGCACACATCGTAATCTTTCAAACACTAAACTATCCCAATCCCATTCTGACAAGAAATATTATTCTCCATGAACAATGGTACCACTGTTACTACCTGTGCCAACTCTGTTGACACAGTTCTTTCCAAGTGAAAGAACTCTGGGTTCCTATCAAGAAGCTAAGAAAACCTACCTAATTTAGTTCTTCAACCTTAAAATGTAGGCATTCAGAACCCACAGAAAGAAGTTTAAAGTCTGTCCAAACTTAAACATAGCTTTATTCTAAAAATCTTTTAATGCCCACGTTGAAATGGGATCATTAAGGCTGACAAAGACTTTTATGACCATCAAGTCCAACCAAAGACCCAATACCACCATGCCCACTAATACATGCCCTCAAGCACCATATCTACACATCTTTTTAACACATCCAAAGCATTGCAATTTTAACACTCTACAGCAAGCCACAACTCTCAGAGCCTCAGTTCCTACCGCTTCTCTTAGATTCCCCTTCTTCTCTGTCCCAACCATTCAAACACACACAAATCTCAACTTTGTTTCATGTTCAATATCATTTTGTTGGGCAAGAGCAGTGCTTGACAAGTCTACAGGAATGCTGCACACACCCTGTAGATGCACTCCTACCTACCTAATGACGACAAAAAACAGGGATGGCATTAGTAACAGGACTGCAGGACACACACCCATGCTCTCATCTCCTCAACTCAAGCTGATTTAACAGTTTTGTAGCCTGCAGCAAGAAAATGAATCCACCCTTTTTCTGGCAACACACAGAAGTCATCCTTACCAGAAAGATGTACTGCTTTCAACTCAGTGTTTTTGTCACTTAAGCCATAACCATAAACTAATTTAATACTGATTAGGAAGGGCAGGTCCTGCCTGACCAACCTGATCTCCTTTTATGATTGGGTTCCCTGCCTGGTGAATGTGGCGCAGGCTGTGGTTGTAATCTATCTGGACTGCAGCAAAGCCTTGGACACTGTTTGCCACAACAAGCTCCTGGCACAGCTGGCAGCTTGTGGCTTGGACAGATTCACTCTGATATGGGTAAAGAACTGGCTGGAGAGTCGGGCCCAGACAGCGGTGGTGAATGGTGCCACATGCAGTTGGCAGCAGCCACTGCTGGTGTGCCCCAGGGATCAGTGCTGGGCCCATTCCCCTTCAATATCTTTACTGATGACCTGGTCCAGGGGATTGAGTCCAGCATCAGTAAGTTTGCAGATGACACCAAGCCAGTAGCAGGTGTGGATCTGTTGGAAGGTAGGAGAGCCCTGCAGAGGGACCTTGCCAGGCTGGATGGGTGGGCAGAGGCCAATGGGATGAGACTGAACAAGGCCAAGTGCAGGGTTCTACACTTTGGCCACAACAACCCTGAGCAGCACTACAGGCTGAGGACAGAGTGTCCAAGAGCAGCCAGGAAGAAAGGGATCTGGGGTTACCGGTAGATAGCAGCTGAACATGAGCCAGCAGTGTGCCCAGGTGGCCAGGAGAGCCAACAGCATCCTGGCCTGGATCAGGAACAGTGTGGCCAGTAGGACGAGGGAGGTTATTCTTCCCCTGTACTCAGCACTGGTTAGGCCACACCTTGTGTACTGTGTCCAGTTCTGGACTCCTCAATTCAAGAGAGATGTTGAGATACTGGAACATGTCCAGAGAAGGGCAACAAAGCTGGTGAGGAGCCTGGAACACAGCCCTGTGAGGAGAGGCTGAGGGAGCTGGGGATGTTTAACCTGGAGAAGAGGAGGCTCAGGGCAGACCTCATGGCTGTCTACAACTACCTGAAGGGAGGCGGTAGCCAGGTGCGGGTTGGTCTCTTCTGCCAGGCAATCAGCAAGTGAACAAGGGGACACAGTCTCAAGTTGTGTCAGGGGAAGTCTAGGCTGGATGTTAGGAGGAAGTTGTTGCCAGAGAGAGTGATTGGCATTGGAATGGGCTGCCCAGGGAGGTGGTGGAGTTGCCATCCCTGGAGGTGTTGAGCCAAAGCCTGGCTGAGGCACTTAGTGCCATGGCCTAATTGACTGGATAGGGCTGGGTACTAGGTTGGCCTGGACGATCTTGGAGGTCTCTTCCAATCTGGTTGATTTTATGATTCTAATGCAAATGACACACATGAAACACTACATTAGGTATAAATAGAAGTAATTATATTAACTACTGTCATTAAAAAAAAACCAAACATTTAAGAGCACAAAATTTGATTTGGGTCAGAAAGAAAGAGCAATAATCACATGCAAGTTGGAAAGGATTATTCTGAATTAAAGTGAACATTTACTAGTTCTACTACCCTAGAGAAAAGTAAAGTCTCTAAAGTAGAGGAAGTGACAGTGAGGAGATCCTTGATCATGTGGTTCACCAGTGGAAAAATACTGGTAATTTACTGCCTGCAGCACATGAGAAGTTACAGACTGTATGTGTACACATGGGCAGGGAAAAGGGAGATACTGTGTCATAATACAAATATTTATAATGCACAGTCTTTGCTGTAGAGTAGAATTACACCTGCTCACTCGCAGGGTCACCTTCTAAAGGTCCTGAGATGACAGGCAGGTGAGATGGATTGTTCCTAAACTTTGCTAGCTTTAAAGTCATCTTGATTTCAACAGCAGAGGATGGAATTGCTTCAGCTTCCACTAGATCATAGAATCAACCATGTTGGAAGAGACCTCCAAGATCATCCAGTCCAACCTAGCACCCAGCCGTGTCCAGTCAACTAGACCATGGCACTAAGTGCCTCAGCCAGGTTTGCTTCAACACCTCCAGGGATGGCGACTCCACCACCTCCCTGGGCAGCCCATTCCAATGCCAGTCACTCTGGCAACAACTTCCTCCTAACATCCAGCCTAGACCTCCTCACCAGCTTCGTTGCCCTTCTCTGGACACATTCCAGTATCTCAACATCTCTCTTGAATTGAGGAGCCCAGAAATGGACACAGCACTCAAGGTGTAGCCTGACCAGTGTTGAGTACAGGGGAACAATAACCTCCCTTGTCCTACTGGCCACACTGTTCCTGTTAGAAACATGCAGAGATTAAAAACCACAAAAGCCTGCAAGAACATCTGCTAGGAATCTTCTGGAGTAGGGAAAGCAGGGAGTTTAAGCACAGCACGTAAACACAACAGCACTTTCCACAGACAAAAATAGTTTTCATCCACATGGTATTCTTATCTTTAAGAATTTGGAAATATTTTTCATGCCAATAGGTCAACTTGAAAATACAAGTCAACTGAGGAAGCACGTGGGAAGCAACAATGAAACAAGCTTTAAAATGCCATAATTAGTCCATGTCAAAGCTGGCGACACAGACTAACAGGAATTCTCATTTGGCAGCCAGATGCTGCACCTAATTGACTAAAGGAACCCATGAGTACCTAAATCTATTTCACGCATACCAGACAGAATCATAGAATCAACCAGGCTGGAAGAGACCTCCAAGATCATTCAGTCCAACCTAGCACCCAGCCCTGGCCAATCAACTAGACCATGGCACTAAGGGCCTCAGACAGGCTTTGCTTGAACACTTCCAGGGATGGTGACTCCACCACCTCCCTGGGCAGCCCATTCCGATGCGAATCACTCTCTCCGGGAAGAACTTCCTCCTAACATCCAGCCTAGACCTCCCCATCCTCTAAAGAGTGACAACAAACCAGACAAAAGACTAACACTAGTCATGGAACCTGCCTGCGGTCTTGCTCTTGCATCCCAGCAACACATTATGTAACTTGGCACCAATAAAGGAAACCAGAAAGCAATCAACCATCCAGGCAGGAACCAGTTGTCTAAGTCCAAATCTATTCGGGGACCGAAAGACAACAAGGTTCTAAACCCCTTACATACTCCTGCACCTGGCACAGTCTGAAGCACTGAAAACCCATCAGTTAGGGGATGATCCTTGTTGGTAAAGTTCAAGAGTTAATGATAACATGAGAAGAAACCAACAAACAAAAAAAGAAAAACAGCCCAGAAACAGACCTGCAAATCTGCTACCATTTTTTTTAGTTATTCTGAATTAGTTCCAGGATTTGTAAAGATCTTCCTCTTTACATCTTCCACGGGAAATGCAAGTTAATCCATTAAAAAGTCAAACAAACACGAGCATTATAGAACAGCTGACCCACATTGCTTAAAACTCTGGGAGTACAGAGCACTTGCTGTGGCTGCAGCTTATTCCAGAACATGCCTAGCACTGGAAAGAAAAGTAACTACTGCTTTCTTAATCCCTGATCTTTAGTGAATGAACTAGCCGGTCAGCTGGCAGAACAAGCTATAAACAACAGATGATTTTAAAGGATTAATCAGATAAATCAGAAAAAAAAAAAAAAAAAAAGTGTGCAACAGAGCAAGAAAACAAACCTAAAAAGCTTTTGCTGTTCATCATCATTGCTTTGCAATCAAGAGAAGCTGCCAAGACTGAGCACCTAAACTTTCTCTGGTCATCTCTTAAAGCTCCTTAGTATTTCTCAATCCCCTAGCTGCCAAGACAAGATACCTTCAGAGTCACAGCTCATGTCTGGAAGTTCTTGATTACTACACAAAATACTGGGCAGCACAGGTGAGATAACATTTAGTTTCCCTTCTTCCCTCTTGCATCCAGTAAGAGATCACAATGGCCATAATCCACCACACGTCAGCCTAGCTGAGTGTATTACAATTAACATTATTGAACAGTCAACATGGAATAAATCAAAACACCACGAGATTCAAGCTATACTTTATGCTTAGGCAAAAAAAAACACCATCAGATTCAAGCTATACTTTATGCTTAGGCCTGACTGTGGAAGGTGCAGATTTTATCCTTATCTCCCTTCTCCACCGTCACTGGAATGAGCACAAAGATGCAGCAAAGCTGGAAGTAATGATGACAAACCTCGTTCAGAGCACATCGGTTGGCCATGCAGTCTCTGGATGACATTACAGCACTCCACTGTTACTTCGGACTCCACTTTTATGGAAAACCATAACAGAGTTCCAGTCTTTTATTTCACACAGCACAAGCCTGACTACCCAAAACGCAGAGTCTCATGCGAACACCTAGCGCAGTCATTCTACCTACATTCTAGGAGTCAAGGCAAAGCAAGTCAAAGCACCACAAATGGTAACAACCTATCAGCTGATGAGATTACAGCTTCTGCACCCTAAAGCATCAGTGACCACCTGTAGCTTCTCAAACATTTCCCCCACAAACAAGGCACACACAACCTAGAAATCACTACCCTAGGCCATTAACTCTAGATTGTGCAGGGTTCCCAGCACAGCCTGCAACACAAGTTGCTGCCTCCCGGTATAGCTCAGTTCAATTTCACTTCAACCAGCGCCTCACCTAACCAACTGCATGCTCTCAATCTTGCTCCCCGAGAGACTCAAGGCATAACTCCCAGGCAGCGCAGCACAGGCAGCACCGGTCATTCACTCTGTAGAAGCTCACTGCCTTTGGACAGAGATCACTTTTGCACCAGGAGCACAGCAACTTACTACTGATAAACCCGAAGCAAAAGACCAGTTACTGCCATCAACAGTCCTCGACAGACCTCCAACACCAACCTTCACACCCTCGCCGCTCACCACAAGCACATCCACCCAACCGCTTAAAAGGACAACTACTCGCAGCGCTCACACCGTGCGTGCAGGGACACTCCCCGCTCAGCTCAGCCTCCCCCACGGGCACTCCTACTCTTCGAAGAGGGGCTGGAGGGGAGGCGGCCTCTCACCTGGAGGAGCACGGCCAGCAGCAAGCACAGATACACCTGGTAGGGCCCCATCTGCCCCACCAGCGGGAACGCCTCCTCCACCTCCATCCTGCTCCCCGCCAGTCGCGCAGCTCCTGCGAGCGGCCGCCGAGCAGCGCATCCCCGAGCCCGGGACGGAACGGGAGCGACGGCCGGGCCCTCGCCGAGGAGGAGGAGGAAAGGGCGGGAGATGCGAGGCGGCGATCATGCGCAGCGCCGGTGAGTGCAGCCGGGAAGCGGAAACGCCGCAGCTCCCGTATTGCCGGCTGTGGCATTGGCGCAGGCGCGCCTCCTGAATTGAAATGGAAAAAGGGAATGGGGAGGGGAAGTGACTGTGAGAGGTGTGGGAGGGGTCTGCGTCGGGGTGCGTGGCGGCAGTACGGGGGGGTCCGGCGGGGTGCGGGAGGTGGAGTACGAGATCCGGGGGCTGCGTGAGAGGAGCGTGGGGAGTCAGAGGGGATGTGAAAGGGCCGCGAGGGGTCTGTTCGCCCTGGAAAAGGGCGAACATAACACCCATCTTCAAGAAGGGGAAAAAGGATGACCCTGGAAACTACAGAGCAGTCAGTCTCACTTTTGTGCCTGGAAAGATCATGGAGCAGATCCTCCTGAAGGCTCTGCAAAAGCACATAGAAAACCAGGCAGAGGTGACTGGTGGCAACCAGCAATGGCTTCACTAAGGAAGAATCATGCCTGACAAATTTGGTGGCTTTTTATGATGTAGGCACAGCTGCAATGGACAGGGGGAGGGCAACTGATGTCGTCTATCTGGACTTGAGTAAGGCATTCGACTCTGTCCCACATGACATCCTGGTCACCAAACTGGAAAAGCACAGACTGGATGGGTGGAGCACTCACTGGATAAGGAATTGCCTGGAGGGTCTCATGCAGAGAGTGGTGATCAATGGCACAATGTCCACCTGGCGACCGGTGACAAGTGGTGTTCCTCAGGGGTCAGTGCTGGGACCAGTGCTCTTTAACATCTTTGTCAGTGATATGGACAGAGGAATTGAGTGCACCCTCAGCAAGTTTGCAGATGACACCAAGCTGTGTGGCACAGCTGACTTGCTGGAGGGCAGGGATGCCATCCAGAGGGACCTGGACAGGCTGGAGAGGTGGGCCCAGGCCAACCTCATGACGTTTAACAAGGCCAAGTGTAAGGTCCTGCACCTGGGTCGGTGCAATCCCAGGCACAGATACAGGCTGGGTGATGAATGGCTGGAGAGCAGCCCTGAGGAGAAGGACCTGGGGGTCTGGGTCGACGAGAAGCTCAACATGAGCCGGCAGTGTGCACATGCAGCCCAGACAGCCAACCGAGTGCTGGGCTGCATCAAGAGAAGTGTGGCCAGCAGGGCAAGGGAGGTGATTCTCCCCCTTTACTCTGCTCTCGTCAGACCCCACCTGGAGTACTGTGTGCAGTTCTGGAGCCCCCAATACAAGAAGGACATGGAACTGCTGGAGCGGGTCCAAAGGAGAGCCACGAAGATGATCAGAGGGCTGGAGCACCTCTGCTATGAGGACAGGCTGAGAGTTGGGGCTCTTCAGCCTGGAGAAGAGAAGGCTTCGAGAAGACCTTATAGTGGCTTTCCAGTATCTGAAGGGAGCCTACAGGAAGGCTGGGGAGGGACTATTTACACAGTCTGGTAATGTCAGGACGAGGGGGAATGGGTTTAAGCTGGAAGAAGGGAGATTTAGACTGGATGTTAGGAGGAAGTTCTTTACAGTGAGGGTGGTAAGACACTGGAACGGGTTGCCCAGGGAGGTTGTGGATGCTTCCTCCCTGGAGGTGTTTAAAGCCAGGCTGGATGAGGTCTTGAGCAGCCTGCTCTAGTGGGAGATGTCCCTGCCTATGGCAGGGGTTGAAGCTGGATGATCCTTGAGGTCCCTTCCAACCTGAACCATTCTATGATTCTATGATTCTATGAAATGGTATATGAGGTGGGACATGAGGGGGTTTATAAGGGATGTGAAAGGTCTACAAGGGGTGTGAGCGAGGTCTGAAGTGATTTATGATGTGTGGTGCGAGGCCTAAGCAGTGTGAGAGGACTTGGGGTTTCTGAAGGGAAGGCAGCGCAGAGATGGCTCCAGCAGCTGGGTTGCTTGCTGCAAGGGGGCCCAGTGCTGCTGAGGTGGATGCTGGGCGTGGTGTTCCTCGGGAGGTGCGGCAGCTCGGGTCGTGGCTGTTTGGAAGGGGAGGGAGCTAGGGGCTTTGCCCCTGGACCCTTGGTCAGACCAAGGAAGCATGTTGGCCTCGTAGGCTTGGCAAGAAGGCTGCTCGTGTCCATGCTAGTGAGGACGCAGCATAGCTGATTGTGTCTCATCACAAGACAGCTAAGTTACCGTCTGCACTCAGTTTGCACCTACACTGAACAGTGTTAGTCCAGTGCTGTACCTGTATAGTGCTGCATAGTGTACCTGCACACTGTGCAGCAGCTATACCTGCACAGTGCACACTGAATTAAGTTTTGTGAATTCATGCAGGACTCCTAATATTAAGATACTTAAGCTGTGTAATACTCTGTATTTATACTTCATAGCATACCTGCTTGTAGTTGATAAACAAACTTAGTATGAGACTATTAGGTAGGTGGCACTGAAATTCAGTTCTGGACTTGCACAAATCTTGCTATTGTTGATTTAATGCCTAGTGAGGACATGTCTCTCTCTTACAGCAGTCTTCATGTATTGTAATGCATTTTATGACAAATATTTGCTCCTTCTTTGAAGAGCCTTCATCATGAACATGTGGTACAATTTTCACTTAGAAGTAATGAGGCTGGTTTGTGAAGGAATGTGAACTCTGAGTAGGAAGGGAGATAAATACATGTGTGAAATAATACTGATGCAAAAATGGCAGTGGGTTTTTCACTTACTTTCATTCCACCTTTACAGTAAAGCTCTGAGGCTGGGAAACAATTTACACTGTTGAGATGGTTTGGTTTTGATCTGGTTTTTTACTTGCTGGTACCAAAAACCAGCAGCATCTTTGTGCTTGTGGCTTTTACAATTGGAGAGAAAGGAAGAGAATCGTGTCACAAGATGTGACCTTTAGGACCATGCCAGGAGCCTGGGAAATAATACCAATTCCTTGCTGTAAAAATGTTGGCAAATTGACAAGCATCAAAGCAATTTACTCTTAATATGAAATTCACCTTTGCCCTAAGCACTTCTTTTCACATTTGAGGCTTAGTACAGATTGATTAAAGGCAAAACAGCAAAGGATTTCTGAAATGTCAGGACCTTTCTGGTGTTCACCCAACTGCACTTGTCTCATTTTATTACTCGGCTAAGATGCAGAGACGGTGTCCTGCTGCTCAGGACGCTCTACGTTCCTCTCCCCTGTATTGGTTCCCTTCTTCCATTCAGTTCAGTCACTCTCTAGCAACCACAGCTTTTTTCCAGCTTGCCAGCATTAGTGTGGACTGTTGAATTTGTCATCAGCTCTCAGATGAGTGTTTAAATCTTCTCCCAAGTAACAGGTACTAGGATATAAGGAAATGGCCTCGAGTTGCACCAGGGGAGGTTTAAGTCAGGCGTGAGGAAAAAATTCTTCGCTGAAAGGGTTGTCAAGCATTGGAACAGTCAACCCAGGGAAGTAGGGTTGGATTCAATGATCTTAGAGGTTTTCGCCAACCTAAATGATTCCATGATCCAATGGCTCTGGAATCAAGGTAAGCAGAGTTAGGTGAAGGTGACTGTGCTTTGCTCCCTGTCAGGAGGGTAGTGCCTCAAAAATTACAGTTCCCATTTCAACTCCTAAAACACTTCTCCTCTCCTCTCCTTCCTCTTACCTGGGACTCCAGCCTGGGACTTTCCTCCCTATTATTCCCTGCTTCCATACAGCCACCCATGCTGCCAACTCTGCCTGCTGCATGGGAAGTGATTAGAACTGGCAGCTCTTTGCTGTGCTCACCTCTGTGTGGTGTTACCTTCCAGACTGTGCTTTTGCTCATCTCTTGTCATGGCTCTGCTGAGATAATGCCTCTGACTTGCCCAGTCTCCAGTCCTGACTGTAACAAAGTTACCAGGTTGGCTTTAGGTATGTACACATCACACAGCAATGCTCTGTACCTGCAGAAAAGAGCTGTTGTGCCTTATGCAGGTAGTCCCCAAAACAGAGTCCAGCAGAGGTCCATAAAGATGATGAAGAGAGTGGAGCATTGACAGGGTGCCAGGACTCATCAGCCTGGAGAAAAGAAGGCTCAAGGAAGAAACTCCCAATGTGAATAAACACCTGATGGGTGGGAAGGAACTATGGGCTGTTCAGTGGTTCCCAGTAACAGGACAAGAGGCAATGAGCACAAGTTAAAAAACGAAGAAACAAACACTAAGAAAAGCCCAAACCACCAAAACAACAAAATGAATCTGAATACAATAATCTTTATTTATCTATTACTGCAGAAGTTCATAGAATCAGAGAATCAACCAGGTTGGAAGAGATCTTCAAGATCACCCAGTCCAACCTAGCACCCAGCCTTAGCCAGTCAACTAGACCATGGCATTAAGTGCCTCATCCAGGCTTTGCTTCAACACCTCTAGGGACAGTAACTCCATCACCTCCCTGGGCAGCCCATTCCAATGCCAATCACTCTCTCTGCCAACAACTTCCTCCTAACATCCAGCCTAGACCTCCCCCACCACAACTTGAGACATGTTCTCTTGCTGGTGGCCTGGCAGAAGAGACCAACCCCCACCTGGCTCTACAGCCTCCCTTCAGATAGTTGTAGACAGCAATGACATTGCCCCTCAGCCTCCTCTTCTCCAGTCTGCACACCCCCAGCTCCCCCAGCCTTTCCTCACAGGGCTGTGTTCCAGGCCCTTCACCAGCTTTGTTGCCCTTCTCTGGACACATTCCAGTATCTCAACCTGTCTCTTGAATTGAGGAGCCCAGAACTGGACACAGTACTCAAGGTGTGGCCTGACCAGTGCTGAGTACAGAGGAAGAATAAGTTGTCAAACACTGGAATACATTGCCTAGCTGTTACGGAGTGTCAGTCTGTGGAGGTATTCAACATCCAATTCAGTGCAGTCCTGGTCAACCTGCTCTAGGCATACTTGCTTAAGTAGAGAGGTGGACTAGATCTCCAGAGGTTCCTTTCAACCTCAGCTTCTTCTGTGATTCTGTAGTCTGCATGTCCCCTCTGACTGAGCATCTCATATTCCAACTTCTTTCTAAATCACACAGATTTTGGTCACAGTACCTAAAATGCCTGATTGTAGTCGGGGGTTGGCTTTTCATTTTTTGCAGTGAAACCTGAGGGTTGGCAGAAAGGTTGTTGTTTCAGGCCTGACCTGATGGTTGGAACTTTGCAGAGTTTGTCTATGGGACATTGACCAGAGTTATTAAAGCAAGGAATAGAGTTGGAGTGTTGGGGAAGGTGAGGAAGAGCTGGCTGAGTGAAGCAAAATACCCATTAACCCTAAACCCCAAACATACCTATGGGTCACCTCATGTCGCATTCTATAATGACCACATGGTGAATTTAGAGGAAAACAGGCTTCTTTTGTCTTCCTGATTTTCACCAACAGGAAAAACGGAGTCTACCCTATGAAGCTGGTGCACTTTTTGTTGACGTAATGGTAGCACTGCACTCCATTTGGCCAATGATCTCTGCACACCAGAACCATCTGATCTTCCCAGAGAGTTATTGTCTCTGAAGTTCATTAATGTGCAATTTGTTCCCTCCTCCTTCTCCTCATTAATAACCATGTCAAATAAGAATAGTCTTAACAATCCTGTCTGTAGGGAATTTTAATGAGAGTGATTCAGGCTTCTTACTCAGACATAAATATGGTATTCCTTAGGTTTTCCTATATGGTTCCCAACCCCCGCTCTTGTCACTACTGTTGCTCTTTAGAGGCTAGCACATCAAATTGACATGGGCACCCTAAAACAGATAGCTGCATGGCTTCCTTTTCAATTTTTCTGACATAATAATTCCTTAGATGTTCAGTCCTTTTTTGTCTATATCTAATGATGGCCTAGAGTATTCAAAGCACTAAATATGTATAAATGCAAAATGATAACCATAAGTTCCTCTCAAAAAAAAAAAAAAAAGTTAAATCAGATATCATAAAATCAACCAGGTTGGAAGAGACCTCCAAGATCATCCAGCCCAACCTAGCACCCAGCCCTCTCTAATCAACTACACCATGGCACTAAGTGCCTCAGCCAGGCTTTGCTTCAACACCTCCAGGGATGGAGGTGCTCCCTGGGCAGCCCATTCCAATGCCAATCACTCTCTCTGGGAAGAACTTCCTCCTAATATCCAGCCTAGACCTCCCCCAGCACAACTTGAGACTGTGTCCCCTTGTTCTCTTGCTGGTTGCCTGGCAGAAGAGACCAACCCCCACCTGGCTACAGCCTCCCTTCAGGTAGTTGTAGACAGCAATGAGGTTACCCCTGAGCCTTCTCTTCTCCAGGTTAAACATCCCCAGCTCCCTCAGCCTCTCCTCACAAGGCTGTGTTCCAGGCCCCTCACCAGCTTTGTTGCCCTTCTCTGGACACGTTCCAGTATCTCAACATCTCTCTTGAATTAAGGAGCCCAGAACTGGACACAGTACTCAAGGTGTGGCCTGACCAGTGTTGAGTACAGGGGAATAATAACCACCCTTGTCCTACTGGCCACACTGTTCCTGATCCAGGCCAGGATGCCATTGGCTCTCCTGGCCACCTGGGCACTCTGCTGGCTCATTTTCAGCTACTATCTACCAGTGCATTCAGGTCCCTTTCTGCCTGGCTGCTCTCCAGCCACTCTGTCCCTAGCCTGTAGCTAAACATTCATTCTGGTTCATTGTCGTTGTCTTTCTGGATGTGTGGCATTCACTTGTAGTAGGTGCTGACAAGGCTGCTAATTTTGCCTTGGAAACAGCCAATAAGAGTTTGAAAAAATACATTAAAAGAACTATTGATGTTCTCACCTTCTAGCTTGGGATTTCTCACCCTTGGCACAGCTGAGATCTAAAGAAGTCCTGTTTCTGCTGGAGGAAGTTTCAGCTTGTCCCATTGGTGGATGTGGTGACTAAGCTGTGAAACTCCTAGGCCCAGGCTGGTTTGGATGCCAGAAAATGAAGTGTGTTCAAGAGAAGGCTCAACAAGTGCACTAAAGGAAAGTCCACTGAGGTTTATCTAATGCAAAAAGAAAAGACCTCTGGGTCTGGAATGTCCCCAAGAGACAAATTGTTTAAGGCTGATATCTGGACAAAATACTAGCTTACTCTCTTTTATACTCCTGCCTAGGCATCAGCTTTTGGCCACAGCAGGAGATGGGATTTGGGGCAAAAAGGACATTTGCTCTCTTGCTGCACAGCCACTTTTGTGATCTCACACTTCATCAGGTTCCCATCCCCTCCTGACCTCCATCCCCTTAACTCGCAGGAGGTTTCCAACACATCAGCTGAGCTAAATGACTGAGCTCTGACTGAGGCAATGAGAATGGCAGCTGTGGGAAGAGGTGGTGGAAACCTCTTCCATAAGAATGTGAAAGGGTTATGGTTCATGCAAACAGTTCCTATTAAACAAGCCTAGCGAGGCTGCAAGTAAAGCAGAAGTTCTCTTGCTCTCTTAGCTTCATCAGATCCACAACAAGGTGACAGCAGCAGTCAGTGGGGTGATGTTACTTGCCAGGATGCTTCCCTTTGCTGGCCTCCTGTTATGGAAAAAGAAGTGGTTTTTTTCCAGCCAGACTCATCAGCCACACACCGCAGCTGGCTCACTCCATAATACTATGCAGAGCTAGCATATGGCTCATTACAGCGTACCCTGACTAAGTGTTCAGACAAACAATCCACCAAGGCATCCCTGATCTCTGAAGTGCTATTTGCACTTTTTGCAAACAAAGCAACAAACAATTCCTTTGGAAGCACTTTTCCATTTTAGATGAGGCTTGGGGATTCCTGGCTCTACTGTGAGTGCTGCTACAAGCTGATTCCCTATCTTTTGCTAGATGGACAGTTTTCTCACAAACCAGCTCCAGTTCAGTTTCCAAAGAGATCTGAGCTTCCTCAAATCATCTCTCTCTGTCAGTGCATACTTGCCTTCAAGCTGGCTCCCCTGTTCTTGTCCCAAGGTGCATATCTGCATACAACATCCTTCATGGCCAAGAGCATCTTTAACTATTGTCCTGATCCTGTTTTATTTCCTGTCACTTAGACATTACCCACAATATCCACCCTGGAGTCAGAGCTCTGGTTTCACCACAAGGTGAGCAAAGGAGTTTATGAACCACTTTTGTGCTCAAACATACTAAAAACCTAAGACTTTCTGAGAAGGCAAAATAATTTAGTTCTAATAGACAGGATTGGCCATTGTGGCCTCCCAGCAGTGACTGAGCTAAAGATTACACAATGTTGAGTATAAAGGTGAATGTTCTTATCTCAAAATTGTTCTCTTGAGCAGTTGTGCTGCACTTCCTTTGAGAGAACCCATGTGTAGGCTGTTTTCTTCCCAAGGAGTCGTCATTTGGCCAGAGTATTGCTCATTATCTTGGCATTTATGCCCTTCAGTCTCTGCCTTATCACTAGCACACAGAAGACTTGTTTGGAACATGTCTCTTGCTCTGGAGACCACCAAAGATCTCACAGAAGTACACAGAAGAGTTTACAGGTGGTTTCTGTGACAGAGGCAACAGCATTCTGGATGTGGAGGCAGAGATGGCATTTGGCAGGTGGTGAATCTTCCTCACAATGCCTTCATAATGCCAAAAGTCCTTAGCAAGGACAAGCCAATGGATTTCAGCAGCTATTCCTACACTAGGTGTGCCATGGAGTGCAGCACTGGTATTCTGCTCAGTATTTTTGCCTCATGTTGTATTTCTCAATCATTGCTGCTCCAGGTTTTCACAGTAGCAACTTGTTCAGCAGCAACTCCAAACTGCAAAATAAGGCTTCTGGTCCTGTCCTGCCCTTGAAATACAAGCAAGATAGCTTAGGAAAAAAAACAAACCTGTAAGTGAAGGTATAAACACAGCCAGACATCAAACAGGTGCTACTGAGGGTCAGGCAGAAGCTCACAGTTGAAATTAGCAAAGTCTGGGGACCTGAGAGCACTGTGGCATAAATGTGGCAAGTTTCATGAGGCCTTGCTGATCTGATAAGCTGGCCCAAACTGTGATATCTGGATTGCCAGGCACTGGCTGGCTCTAGCTCAAGGAGGTCTGAAATATGATCTACTGAGCTTTGTAGACATACCTTAGGTTTCTGTACAAAAAGAGAAAGCATCCATGGGTGATCACAGAATCACTCAGGTTGGAATAGACCTCTGAGATCATCAAGTCCAGCCTATGACCTACACCACCACATCAACTAGACCATCTCACTAAGTGCCACATCCAATCTTTCTTTAAACACCTCCAGCAACAGTAACTCCACCACCTCCGTGGGTAGTCCATTCCAGTGTCTAATCACCCTTTCCTTAAGGAAGTGCTTCCTAATGTCCAACCTAAACCTCCCCTGGTACAACTTCAGGCCATGCCCTTTCATCCTGTCACAAGTTGCCTGGAAGAAGAGCCTGATTCCCACCTTATTACCACTTCCCTTCAAGTAGCCGTAGAACATAAGGTCCCCCCTAAGTCTCCTCTTCTTCAGGCTAAACAACCTCAGCTCCCACAGCCTCCCTAAGACTTTCCCACCAGTCTCATTTCTCTCCTCTGGACCCGCTCCAGCACCTCAGTATCTCTCTTGAAGGAAGTGGCCCAGAAATGCACACAGTACTCAAGGTGAGGGCTCACCAGTGCTGAGTACAGGGGCAGAATTACAGACCTAGTCCTGCTGGCCACACTATTCCTGATGCAAGCCAAGATGCTGTTGGCCTTCTGTGCCACTTGGCACATTGCTGGCTTATGTCCAGCCGGTTGTCAACCAGCACTTCCAGGTCCCTCTCTGCCAGGCTGCTCTCCAGCCACTCATCCCCCAGTCTAGTGCTGCATGGGGTTATCATGGCCAAAGTCTAGGACCTTGCATTTGGCCTTGTTAAACCTCATACCATTGGCCTCAGCCCATCGACTCAGCCTGTCCAGGTCTCTCTGAAGTGTTTTCCTACCTTTCAGCAGATCAGTGGTCCCCCCAACTTGGTGTCACCAGCAAATCTACTAATGGTAGACTCAATCCCCTCATCCAAGTCATCAATAGAGATGCTGAATAGAACTGGGCCCAATGCTGATCCCTGATGATGGAATTCTGCATTTTTAGCTGTAGACACAGATGGCAGCAGCTACTGGTCATCAATCAGGATGCCACAGGGAAGTTTTTCTTTAGGTAGTAGTAGGCCATTTCTCCACCAAACAGATTGGCACCTTATGGCAGTTTCAAGACACAATGATCTGATGGACTTTGTTTCTCCAAAGAGCTGTAGCCCTCAATGTGATCTTGGGATCCTGTAAGAGCCAAGATCCTGTAAGAACATCTACAAAGGACATCACTCAATAATGCCAGGAAGGATCAGTACATACAATAAGAGTCTTGCAGTAAAGATCACTTTTGAAGTTTGTGCAGCAAGGCAGTGGTAAAGGAGACTTTCAGGTGCTTCCTGTTGCCTAAGGAACTGTCCTGGTTCTAGTTAAAGTTCCCAGAGACTCGAATATAGTTAATAGAACCAATAGCAATTTATAGGATGCCTTTCCCTCTTGCCCCCCCCCCCTTTTTTTTTTCAAAGCAAAGGAATTAAGTGTAGAGAGGAAAAGGTAAAACACGCTCAAATAAATAGTCTCACTTTGATGTGGAAGTTAAAAGAGAAAACTTTAACAATAAATAAAAGGTTTTTGGGGTAGGGGAGTTACAAAAAGGTATAGGGAAGGGAAAACAAGATACTATATATATATAACCAAATTGATGACAAGGGAAAGGCAAATGACATCACCCACCTGGACCTGAGTAAGGCATTTGACTCTGTCCCACACGACATCCTGGTCACCAAACTGGACAAACAAGGACTTGATGGGTGGAGCACTGTTGGATAAGGAATTGGCTGGATGGTGGCATGCAGAGAGTGGTGATCAAGGGCACAATGTCCACCTGGAGACCAGTGACAAGTGGCCTCCCTCAGGGGTCGGTGCTGGGACCAGTGCTCTTTAACATCTTTGTCAGTGACAGAGGAATTGAGTGCACCCTGAGCCAGTTTGCAAATGACACCACACTGTGTGGCACAGTTGACTTGCTAGAGGGAAGGGATCCATCCAGAGGGACCTGGACAGGCTGGAGAGGTGGGCCCAGGCCAACCTCATGGCATTCAACAAGGCCAAGTGTAAGGTCCTGCACTTGGGTTGGAGCAATCTCAAGCACAACTCCAGGCTGGGTGGTGAATGGCTGAGAGTAGCCCTGAAGAAAGAGACCTGGGGGGTCTAGTTTGATGAAAAGCTCAACATGAGCCTGCAGTGTGAGTGCAGCCCAGACAGCAACCCTGCGCTGGGCTACATCAAGAGAAATGTGGCAAGCAGAGCGAGGGAGGGGATTCTCCCCCTTTACTCTGCTCTCGTCAGACCCCACCTGGAGTACTGTGTACAGTTCTGGAGCCCCCAACACAAGAAGAACATGGAACTGTTGGAGCAAGTCCAGAGGAGGGCCACAAAGATGATCAGAGGGCTGAAGCACCTCTCCTATGAGGACAGGCTACAAGAGTTGGGGCTTTTCAGGAGGCTAAGGGGAGACCTTCTCCTTCCAACTCCCTGAAAGGAGGCTGTAATGAGACGAATGTTAGTCTTTTCTCTCTAGTAACAACTGATGAGAGGAAATGGCCTCAGGTTGCATCAGGGGAAGTTTAGATTGGCTCTTAGAAGAAACCTCTTCACTAAAAGATTTCTCAAAGTCTGCAATAGGCTGCCCAAGGAGATGTTCAAATCCCCAGCCCTAGAGATGTTTAAAAGACACAGAGATGTGGTGCTGAGGGAAATGGTTTAGCACCAGACTCAGTACAAGTAGATAATGGTTGGAATCAATCATCATAAAGATCTTTTCCAATTGAAATGATTCTGTGATACTATGGCATGCATCTGGGAACTAACCAGTCAGCTGTACAAAGAAACAACGTGGCTACATCTGAATTTTGGAGGTCAGATCTGCACCCAGGCTGGCTGTTCCACTACTCACAGTCAAAGAATCATACAGTCTTTCTTCACCGTGAGAGTAATAAGAGCCTGGAATGGGTTGCCCAGGGAGGTGTTTAAGGCCAGGCTGGATGGCTAGCCTGCTCTAGGGTAGGGTGTCCCTGCCCATGGCAGCAGGGCTAGAACGAGATGATCCATGTGGTCCTTTCCAACCCTGACTGATTCTATGAATCATGGAATCAGTCTGAACATTAGTAGCTGTTTGGTGAGTCTGGAAAGGAACTTCTGAATTCAAAACACTTCAGTCTCACCTCTTTTTAACTATGCAGTTACAATCAGCTTTAACACAAGCCTAAATCACCCAGATACCAAAGTAATTCATAAGATGGAATTGGAGAATTACAGAATCTTTTTGGGTTGGAAAAGACTTTAAAGACTCCAATAATTATCTCACTATACCAAATCTGGTGCTGAACCCCAAGAACAGAGCTTTGCAACCCAGCTGGCCAGGACTAGTGACTTTTTTTTTGTACAGGGCACAGTTTCTCATGTTTCTGCTCAGTATCCTCAGCTCTCGCTGCTTCTGGAAAGCGTAGGGTGGGAGGAAAGCAAAGAGGGCCTCACTGGACTGAAGCTCCCTTTGAGCCCCAACGCTTGCCCGGTGTGGCAAGGGCACAAAAGGGATGCGTAGGGAGCGGAGAAGATACTAAAATTGCTTTTCAGGCTCACAAGATGTTAGGGGTTGGAAGGGACCCAAGGAGATCATCGAGTCCAACCCCCTGTCAGAGCAGGTCCACACAGTCTAACACAGATCACAGAGGAACACATCCAGACAGGCCGTGAAGTTCTCCAGAGAAGAAGACCCCACAACCTCTCAGGGGAGCCTGTGCCAGTGCTCTGTGACACTTATAGTAAAGAAGTCCCCCCTTGTGTTGAGGCTGAAGGTCTTTCTCTGCAATTTACACCTATTGCTCCTTGTCCTATCCCAGGGAGCAAGTGAGCAGAGCCTGTCCCCCCAGTCCTGGCCAGCCCTCAGATACTAACAAACATTTATCAAATCCCCTCTAAGTCTTCTCTTTTCCAGACCAAACAGCTCCAGGTCACTCTGCCTCTCCTCATGAGCCATGCCCTCCAGTCCCCTAATCAGCCTCATAGCCCTCCGCAGGACCCTCTCCAGCAGATCTCTGTCCCTCTTAAACTGGGGAGCCCAAAACTGAACACAATATTGAAGATGAGGTCTCACCAGGGCAGTGCAGCGGGGGAAAAAAACCCAAGCAAACAACAGAGCATAAATGAACAGGAGTACTTCTCTCCCTTTGCACTGGGAACAAAGAATGCCTGCGGCGCCGGCCGGGGCCAGCAGGGAGCGACCGAGCGCTGCCGGGCCCTGAGCCGAGTTGTGCCCGCGGCGCTGACAGGGTCGCCGGGGACTGCGCTGGCTCGGTGCCACCTGGGCCGCGGGCTCTAGCTTCGGGGTGATCGGAAGGATGGTTGCGGGTGTAAATGTTGCCTCAGCGCCTTGTCAGGTTTTCTCTTTCACCCAGTACCTTCTCAGCATGCGCTGGAGTTTAGTCTGGAGCTAAGCGAAACAGGAGGCTCAGTGCTGGGATTAATCTCTGTCAGAATATGAAAGGCAGGCTCATCAGATGTTTCTGGCAAATGACTATTTGCTATTTGGACTTGAGAAATATCTAGCTCTTGTATTACCACCAGTTAGTGCACCCATTGCTGTACCGCACGATACAGCCATGAAGCTAGAATATACTGGAGAAGGGGAGGTTCTGAGGTGACCTTCTTGTGGCCTTCCACTAGCTGAAGGAGGCCTACAAAAAAGCTGGGGAGGGACTTTTTAGGCTATCAGGGAGTGACAGGACTAGGGGGAAAGGAGCAAAGCTGGAGGTGGGGAGATTCAGACTGGATGTGAGGAGGAAGTTGTTCAGCATGAGAGTGGTGAGAGGCTGGACTGGGTTGCCCAGGGAGGTGGTTGAGGCCTCATCCCTGGAAGTGTTTTAAGGCCAGCCTGGCTGAGGCTGTGTCTAGCCTGCTCTAGGGTAGGGTGTCCCTGGGCATAGCAGGGGGGTTGGAATTAGATCATAGATCAGAATCATAGAATTAGTCAGGGTTGGAAGGGACCACAAGGATCATCTAATTCCAAACCCCCTGCCATGCCTAGGGACAGAACCACAGAAACGTTATGGTTGGAAAAGTCCATTGGGTCCAACCATAACCCAGCTACCATGACCGCAGAGGCAATTCACACAGAATTCTAGTGATGAGCAGCTTTAGTAGGAGTCAGCATCAACTCCAGGCTTCAGTAGGCAGCAGCAGTAGAAACCTTTCCTCCTGCTGTTTCCACTCCTGTTGCTCAGGGCCCAAGGCCTCCTTTTGGAGACTGGGTTCATTCTTCATCACTTAGCTCCTCATTGACTCAAACTGCCAAAGAGGACATCTGGTAGCAAAGGGAACTGGTGCTTCTTCTGAGGCAGAAAGGCAGTATCTTTATTAGCAGCTGTGTTTAGACCTCTAACTAATTTCATCTAGGCCACTGAACAGTTGGAGGATGACAGCAACTCCACTGAGTTTTGAGGGTACAAGTGTACCTAAAGGCTTCAGCTGTATTAACATGTTTGGCTACTGTGTGACAGATCTGCCGTTGGGTATGAATTCAGGGATGGCATTCTAAGAGGAGCTGGCATTTTTGATCGGTTCATTGGTCATGACACCTGAGGCAGGAGTTTGCATAAGTCTCAGACCCTATTTCCAACGCCTTTAATGATTGCAGTCACTGAAGTGAGTTGTGTCGAGGGGCAGAGGCTCCATCAGGAGGGATAAAAGAAGCACAAGTGTGAACAGCTGCGTTACTCTTTGCTGGAGCTGGGATATCCATCCTGACCCCAGGGTGGGTGAGAGAAAGGGCTCCAAGCTTCTCAGCATAGATTAACTTTCTCACTGCTTCATAGTTTATTTTCTAAAATTTGGGGGAGAGGGGGCATTGGGAACCGAATCCCACTGTATATTACTGGTTCTTTCAAGGGATGGAGTGGGAGCAAGAATTCAGAAATCAGTGTAGGAGGCTTCAGGAAATGGATGTCGGGAGCTAAATTGATTTAGTAAGCTGCTGAGATGTGCAGGGAGTCAGCAACAGTCCTAGACGATGTTAAGAGGTCTTTTTCCACAAGTCCACACATGTAGTGGGCTGCCACTATCCCTGGTCTCGTTTCAAAGTGAAAGAGTGAACAAAGAAACAGAAATCTGATGAGAAAGGACCAGAGCATAGCATGCTCTGGGCTGGCAGTCTTCCAGCAGGGAAGGGGCAAAAGCTAGAAAATTCCCAATAAGGGCAGTCACAGTAGGACAACAGGGATCTAGGAGGATAAAATGAAGTCTCTACTGGGATTTAGATTTTAAATATTGTATGAGATGCATAGGAAGCCAGAAGGGTTTTAAGCAGGGATTGCAGGAATAAATCATAGAATCATAGAATCATAGAATGGTTTAGGTTGGAAGGGACCTCAAGGATCATCCAGCTCCAACCCCCTGCCACAGGCAGGGACACCTCCCACTAGAGCAGCTCGCCCAAGGCCTCATCCAGCCTGACCTTAAACACCTCCAGGGAGGAAGCATCCACAACCTCCCTGGGCAACCCGTTCCAGTGCCTTACCACCCTCACTGTAAAGAACTTCCTCCTAACATCCAGTCTAAATCTCCCCTCTTCCAGCTTAAACCCATTCCCCCTCGTCCTAACATTACTAGACCGTGTAAATAGTCCCTCCCCAGCTTTCCTGTAGGCTCCCTTCAAATACTGGAAGGCCACTATAAGGTCTCCTCGAAGCCTTCTCCTCTCCAGGCTGAAGAGCCCCAACTCTCTCAGCCTGTCCTCATAGCAGAGGTGCTCCAGCCCTCTGATCATCTTCGTGGCTCTCCTTTGGACCCGCTCCAGCAGTTCCATGTCCTTCTTGTATTGGGGGCTCCAGAACTGCACACAGTACTCCAGGTGGGGTCTGACGAGAGCAGAGTAAAGGGGGAGAATCACCTCCCTTGCCCTGCTGGCCACACTTCTCTTGATGCAGCCCAGCACTCGGTTGGCTGTCTGGGCTGCATGTGCACACTGCCGGCTCATGTTGAGCTTCTCGTCGACCCAGACCCCCAGGTCCTTCTCCTCAGGGCTGCTCTCCAGCCATTCATCACCCAGCCTGTATCTGTGCCTGGGATTGCACCGACCCAGGTGCAGGACCTTACACTTGGCCTTGTTAAACGTCATGAGGTTGGCCTGGGCCCACCTCTCCAGCCTGTCCAGGTCCCTCTGAATGGCATCCCTGCCCTCCAGCAAGTCAGCTGTGCCACACAGCTTGGTGTCATCTGCAAACTTGCTGAGGGTGCACTCAATTCCTCTGTCCATATCACTGACAAAGATGTTAAAGAGCACTGGTCCCAGCACTGACCCCTGAGGAACACCACTTGTCACCGGTCGCCAGGTGGACATTGTGCCATTGATCACCACCCTCTGCATGCGACCATTGCACAAGCAAAGAGAATCCAGATCTAGTTGATGCCTCAGATGCATGCCACCCGTTTTTATACTGAGTGGAAAAAGGAACCTTACTTCTTGAACCCAACTTGCTTTGTTTCTTCTGTAATGTGTTTCTAAGGTTCAGTTTGTGGAGCTGACACAGATGTATGAGGCATGAGTGGAGCATGGTGCAGTGATGTTAACACACCGTAGCATTTTTAGTTTTGTGAATCAAGTATCTCTGTGTGGGCCTAGCAGCTTGTTAGTAACCAGTTTACAGCTCTTAACCTTGACATACACTTGCATAGCAGGCGGCTCAACCAGTTTCGACTTGCTGAGGAGGCCTGGTTTTTTATTTCTTCACTGGCCATTTTTTCCAGGAGGAATCCTATGTCGCTTCAACCCTGTTCTGTTTAAGTTACAGAACCTGTAACTTAATTGATCCTGTGATTCTAGTGAAATAATGCCAAAGGTGGCAGATGCAGCCCTTAAAGCCAGGTCAGACCAAAAAGCTGTCCAGAACTGGAGAGCTGACCCTGTCTTAAAGACCATGGATCAGCTACATCAATTATCCTCAACATGGTTTGCCACTTAAGAAATGTTTCTTCTCTCACCTTGGTATGAGTCTTTTAGATCCAAAGGAATTTCAGTTGTAATTTAATGTTTATTGCACAAGCACTAAGAAATCATCACTTGAGTACTGTGTCCAATTCAAGTGAGATGTTGAGATATTGGAATGTGTCCAGAGAAGGGTGACAAAGCTGGTGAGGGGCCTGGAACACAGCCCTGTGAGGAGAGGCTGAGGGAGCTGGGGGTGTTTAGCCTGGAGAAGAGGAGGCTCAGGGGTGATCTCACTACTGTCTACAACTACCTGAAGTGAGGCTGTAGCCAGGTGGGGGTTGGTCTCTTCTCTCAGACAACCAGCAACAGAACAAGGGGACACAGTCTCAAATGTGCCAGGGGAGGTCTAGGCTGGATGTTAGGAGGAAGTTGTTGGCAGAGAGAGTGATTGGCATTGGAATGGGCTGCCCAGGGAGGTGGTGGAGTTGCCATCCCTGGAGGTGTTGAAGCAAAGCGTGGATGAGGCACTTTGTGCCATGGTCTAGTTGATTGGCCAGGGCTGGGTGCTAAGTTGACTGGATGATCTTGGAGGTCTCTTCCAACCTGGTTGATTCTATGAGTTACGGAATCACGAAGGTCAGAAAAGAACTTCTAGTTCATTGGCTCCAACCATTGACCTAACACCACCTCGCACACTAAAGATGCCCCAAAGTGCCATGTCTAAATATTTTTTTTAATGCCTTCAGGGGTGATGACTCCACCACTCCCCTGGGCAGCCTGTTCCAATGCCTGACTACTCTTTCAGTAAAGAAAATTTTCCTAATCATAGAATAACAGAGTATCAGGGGCTGGAAGGAACCTCAAAAGATCATTTAGTCCATTCCCCCCTGCCAGAACCAGATCACTTATACCAGATCACACAGGAACACATCCAGGTGGGTTTTTAATATCTTCAAAGAGGGAGACTCCACAACCCCCTAGACAGTCTGTTCCAGTGTTCTGTTACTGTTACAGTGAAAAAATCCTCATTTAAATGAAACTTCCTATGCTTCAGCTTCCACCCATTGCCCCTTGTCCTGTCACTGGGCATCACCAAGAAGAGCCTGGCTCCAGCCTCCTGGCACTCATGCTTTACATGTTTATAAACATGGATGAGGTCACCTCTCAGTCTTTTCTTCTTCAAGCTAAAGAGCCCCAGCTGCCTCAGTCTTTCTTCATGAGAGAGATGTTCCATTCCCTTAATCATCTGTGTGGCTCTGTGCTGGACTCTCTCAAGCATTTCTATGTCCCTCTTGAACTGAGGGGCCCAGAACTGAACACAGTAGTCCAGATGTGGCCTCACCAGGGCAGAGTAGAGTATCCAATCTAAACACGCAGCCACCCTCCAGCACAACTTGAGGCCATTTCCTCTTGTCCTATTGCTAGTTACTTGAAGAGACAAACACTCACCTCACTACAACTTCCTCTCAAGTAGTTGTGGAGAGCAAGAAGGTCTCCCCTCAGCCTGAAGGTCTCTCCTCAGCCTAAACAGCCTGATTGCCTCAGCTGCTTCCCATGAGACATGTTTTCTGGACCCTCCAGCAGTGGTGAGAGAGGGAAAGCTACCAATGTTTGCTTTCTGTACCAAGAACAATAATGTTGGAAGCACTGTGCTAGTTTGAGACTAGCTGGGATATTTTGGTGAGAAGAATTAGGTGATAGGCTGTGAAAAGGAAACAATGGTGATGGCTACTGCACTCATAGGCTTGCTGAGATGTATAAAAGCAAGAACACAAATATAGATAACACAGTTGCTGTCGCTGGCTCTGGCTGCCTGCACATCTCTGTCCCTAACTTGCTGTCTGTGTGACTAATTCTGTCTGCTTCCTAACCCCCGTGGGCAATCCTCCAAACTCACCTTGAATGTAAGGCAAAGTCTGGGATAAGGTAGAAGAGTGGAAAGGAGGTGGAAGGGTGGTTGGGAGCCCCTCCTGGGGACTCTGGTTTCTGGGAGGGCTGTTGTGTTTCTGTATTACCTTTTCAACTTGTCTATTTCTGTCTGTAGCTGTATATACTGTAAATATCTGCTTGTATATTGTGCTAAGCTGTAAATACAAAGGTTCATTCTTTAATTTCCAGCTGCTGGGTCTAGTCTGGGTGATTTTCTTAAGTGTGGGGAGGTGGGTAACACCCAAACCATCAGAAGCACTAAAGAAGAGTAGAAAGAGTGTTTTCATAGAAAATACGTTGTCTCTATTTCATCTGAGAACACGAGAAAAAACACCTGTGTTGCCAGCTCTAAACTTGACAGGTTTCAGCCAAAACAGAAGCACTGCCAGTAAAAGCAAGGAAAAATTTGTCAAGAATACAAGCAGAGCTGCCTTAACTCCTCATGAGTGGAGAATAGCTGGGAAGTGATTAGTCCATGGTACCACTCAAAACAACTCTATCCTATGTGTCATATGGACTGCAATTCAAATTTCTCTGCAGTTTAATATTTTCTAATAAAGAAAGAAGCAGAAAGAAGTCAATTGGGGAAAAAAAGATTGCATATATATCTATGTAGACTGAAAGGGGGAAGGTGAGAATGGAAATGGAGACTTTTTCTGTGGCAGGTATGTGCTTCTAGACTTAACAAACAGTCAAGAAGTGAGATTTGAGTTTGAGGAGGAGAGAAGAGCTAAACATCAGCCAGCATGGATGGTACAGCTTCTGGGAAAGAGAATGCAGCACTTGAGGCAGAATTGAACATCTCCTTCTCCAAAACCCACTGTGACTTTAGTGGTCTGAGCCAAGTTCAGTGTTCAACATTTTTGCAAGCCATGGCCTATCTTGACCACTACTGAAGCTACATTCCTAATGTGAAAAGAGGAACCACGCTCTAGTTCAGATGGGAATGTAGTTTTTCAACTGTTGGAAAATAACTAGAGACTTGTCAGCTGAGACAGTTGAGAGCTGTAATCAGAGCTAGGTCAATCCTATGCAGAAACTACAGCACCTGAGGAAGTCAGTTCCCAAGTTTCAGGTTGGGGAGGATCAATTTTTTTTCCTTAAGCCAGAACAAAATGGATTTGGATAGTTTGAGGTTGTATTGGTTTATTGGTTTAAGCTGACTAGAAGGGATGACAGATGGGACTGCTCCCTCCCTCAGTGGCACAGTCCATCCAAGCTGGATTGTATATTCTACACTATGCTAACATCATGCTCACTACATGACAGGGGTTGGCTGGGGATTATAGGACTTCTTTTTCCTGGCTTACAGGCAGGGGTGCATCTTTTTTTCCCATTTCTTTTCCCCTGCTTCTGCATAAGCTGAAGAGAGGCCTAGAACACAAATCCTATGAGGAGAGGCTGAGGGAGCTGGGGGTGTGCAGCCTGGAGAAGAGGAGGAGTTGTAGAGGAGTTGCTCTCTACAACTACCTGAAGGGAGACTGTAGCCAGGTGGGGGTTGGTCTCTTCTCCCAGGCAACTGGAAAGAGAACAAGGGGACACAGTCTCAAGTTGTGCCAAGGGAGGTCTAGGCTGGATATTAGGAGGACGTTGTTGGCAGAGAGAGTGATTGGCATTGGAATGGGCTGCCCAGGGAGGTGGTGGAGTCACCGTCCCTGAGGGTGTTGGAGAAAAGCCTGGCTGAGGCACTTAGTGCCATGGTCTATTTAGTTGGATAGGGCTGGGTGCCAGGTTGGAGGTCTCTTCCAACCTGGTTGATTTTCTGAATCATACACCAATATTTCTCTTTTTCTTTTGTGTAATCTGATATCCCTGCAATAGAGTAGTAAATTGTCCTTATTTCAACTATCAGCTCTGCCTTCCAGGTCATTTTCCTTCTTGCCAGCCTGGAGAGAGAAGGAGGGAGAAAGAGAAACCTCTCTGTCCTCAGTGGATTTGCCGGGGCTCACCTGCCGGTTGAGTTAAAACCAGGACAAAGGTATTTTCATTCCACGTGCCAGAATGGACCTGCTGCCACCCCATCCATCACTATTGCCTCTAAGTTGGACTTTTAAAAGTATACATTCATTAATTGTTGATTTCTTTTGAATTCCAGCTGGGCTTGCTGATTGAGTTTATATTCATAGAATCAGTAAGGGTTGGAAGGGACCACAAGGATCATCTGGTTCCAACCCCCCTGCCATTTCCAGTTATCTGTAAATAAACCCTAACAGCTATACAGACACCAGAGGAGAGGGGAGAAGGCAAAAATAGAAGAGAGAATAGTCAAGGGAGCCTTTTTGATTCAATTAAAAGAAGTTTGTCCTTAATATGTATTGTACCAAGGCTGTATGAAGTTTTGGATTATTTCTGGATGGAAAAGTTTCTTGAAGTGATTTCGATTTGCACTTTGAAGTTTAGCCTGTTTGACATCAACTAACATCCTAGTTCTGCGGTCAGTACTTCCTGAAACATACATATTTACCTAGAGTCAACCTTGGATTATCCAAGCAGCACCAGGCAGTTTCACCTCTGTGCCTCCATTCCCTCATGAAGGTAACAGAATATTCTTCTTGCCTATGCACCAGGATTTTCCAGAACCTGCATATTTTGGCATTGCTCCAAAGCTACTTAAGGTCAGTGCAAGGATTTCAACTGATTTCCCTAGGCTTCACCTTAGTTAATAAAAACAGTCTGAAGTCTTTGGACAAATAGCACTGAAGAAATGTACTGTTAGCACTAGCGCATCTTATGCTCTCCAGTCAGTTTTTGGCTGGCAATGTTCCCACAGAAGACAGACCAAAGGAAAAAGAGCAAGTGTCAAGCTCTAGATTTCACCCATTGTATTCCAGAACAACTGACTTGTAATACAGACTGTTCTGCTTTGTTAGGAATCAAGTGCAGTGACTCACCAGAAGTATTTATTCCCATGGACATTCCTTGATAGGCAGGATGCTTTACACCTGGGTAGGGAAATCTGTCTTTTTGTTACATCCTAGGCAGTGCAAGCACAAAGAGACCTTTCCAAGTAGGAAAGCAGAGGCTATGACAGTTTAAAGCCAAGCTCCTGGCAGATAACAGGAAACCTTCTGTGCTAGTTTGAAGCTAGCTAGAGTGTTTTGGTGAGAAGGATTAGATCACAGGCTGTGAAAGAGAAACAGTGGTGATGTCTACTTCACTCATAGGTTTGCTGAGATGTGTAAGAACAAGAATCCAAACATAGATAAGGGAGTCACACTTCTTTTGCTTGGGAGCTCTGAGCTGCATTTCTCTCTCTAGCCTCTCTGCCGTCTCTCTAATTAATCCACTTTGCTTCCTAACCTCCTGGCCGAACCTCCATTCTTCCTTGGGACTGGGGTAAGGTTGAGATGGGTGGGAGAAGGTAGAAGGGCAGTTGGGAGCCCCTCCTGGGGACTCAGGTTTCTGGAAGGGCTGTTGTGTTTCTGTATTACCTTTTACCTTGTACATTTCTGTATATAACTGTATGTACTGTAAATATCTGCTTGTATATTCTGCTAGCTGTAAATATAAGCTTCATTCAAATTTCCAGAGTCAGCTGAGTCTAGTCTGGGTGATTTCCAAAGGGGAGGCGGGTAACACCCAAACTACTACACCTTCCATCAGCCTCAGAAGTGCCTAGAGCTATGGAACGAATTAGGAACACGGGCAAAGAATTGACCCAAAGCTGCAAATTGCCCCAGTGATTGCTACTTCTCTTGGTGTTGTCTAAGCTCCTTGCATTCATTCAGCTGTGTTGCTGAATGGCTGTCAGCTTTGGCTGTAGGCTGATGCAGCAGTGTGGAGGCACTCCTGGCCTTTTATATCCCATTTGGTGTAACACTTATCTGCTGAGGTCGCAGTTTAGTTATCCAGACCCTGAAAACAAATCTCTGTGGTGAAGATCCAGCACTAGTTAATATGGGAAAAGAATCTTGCCAGACAGAAATCCTAGGACTTTCCTCAGTGTCCCCAAGGCTACAAGGGTTTACTCCTAACAAGATTGCTGTGATGAACAGATGCACCATGATCTGAAAGTTCTCAGCATTTTGATCAGTGTATTAACACAGAACACTTGAATTGTCAAAATCATTTACACCTCCAAACGTGTTCCTTTTGCCAGTCAGTTGGAAGAACTGTGTTGAATGTCTAAGCAAAGGCTCTGACCTACATGTGAGACTTAGCTAGTTCTTTGGATTGTACATCCTCGTAGCTTTGCTCATCAAAGCAGGACTGAGATAGCAGTCCCCAACTGTGAATTGCCACTCTCGAGTCACACCAGCCATGACAGACATTTCCTTGTGGCCTAGAAGTGCTGCCACATACAGAGAATCCCCTGTAAGCTTTCAAGTGGTTCCACTCGCACAGCTGGATGCAAGGAGGAAGTTGTTCAGCATGAGAGTGATGAGTGGCTGAAATGGGTTGCACTTAGAATCACAGAATCAGTCAGGGTTGGAAGGGACCACAGGGATCATCTAGTTCCAACCTCCCTGCCATGCCCAGGGACACCCTACCCTAGAGCAGGCTGCCCACAGCCTCATCCAGCCTGGCCTTAAACACCTCCAGCAATGGCGCCTCAACCACCTCCCTGGACAACCCATTCCAGCCTCTCATCACTCTCATGCTGAACAACTTCCTCCTCACCTCCACTCTGAATCTCCCCACCTCCAGCTTTGCTCCATTCCCCCTAGTCCTGTCACTCCCTGAGAGCCTAAAAAGTTACTCCCTAGCTTTTTTGTAGGCCCCTTCAGATGCTGAAATGCCACAATAAGGTATCCTCAAAGCCTTCTCTCCTCCAGGCTGAAGAGCCCCAACTCTCGTAGCCTGTCCTCATAGCAGAGGTGCTCCAGCCCTCTGATCATCCTCGTGGCCCTTCTCTGGACGTGCTCCAGCACGTCCGCATCCTTCTTGTAATGGGGGCTGCAGAACTGGATGCAGTACTCCAGGTGAGGTCTCACCAGAGCAGAGTTAATGTTGTCTGCCATGCAATTGTAAAAAGATGTCTTCATCCTTAAGGAGATTTGTTTTTTTTTATAGATGGAGTCCTTTCTTGTCCTTATCCAGTCAGCATGTGGCAATATCTGCCTGGATGTGTGGCCTGTCCTAGGTGATCCTGATTTGACAGGGGTTTAGACTCCATCTCTAAAGATCCCTTCTAAATCCTACCATTCTATGACGACCGCCTGCAGACCTGTGAGATGCACAGCAAGAACAAGATTGCACAGAAAGTGTAACTTGCGGAAATAAAGCAAGGGTACTCTGTTTTCAGCCTCAAAACACTGTGCCCAAGCCTATAAAGCACTGTTCCTGCCATGGTGCTAACCTTCAATCGGGGGACACACGGACAAAAAGGCTAAATCTACCTCTTTCACATCTCATTGGAAGAAAATGTTGAGTAGTAAGCAAGATAAATTTGTTGTGGGTAAATTCCCCCATACCTACATGGAATACAGAAGCCTGCAGTGTATTTTGTTAGTACAAGGAAACTGGAGTTCAGAGACCTGCTTTTGGGGAAGTTACAATGCATTGTTGCAAGAAACACACACAGAGGAAATACACTTAAAGCAACGACAATGCTGGAATTAAGACTCGCTAAAGATCCCTGCAATTGATCCCACCTCTCAACTGAGAGAACTCCAGTTTGTCCAAAGGCACAGACCCAGACTTAGGAAAGGAGTAGCAAGTGCTGCTGAGCCAAACCAAAACAATGGCTGCTACAGCAGAATGAAGGTATTTGCCAGAACCAACAGTTTTCATTAAGCAGGAAAGCCAACTAATAAATCATAATCCAGTGCACATCCCACTGAAACAATTCAAGACAAGGAGGATAACATGCAGGTCGTGACCAAGCATGGGAAGGTGTTGGAGAAACAGCACCATTTCACCTCCCAGTAGAGTGCCTTCTGCCAAAGGAAAGCACAGAAGTGTAACTGATATTAAGGCACTCAACACAGACTTCCAGTGAGGAGGATCTCTGTAGTGTGAGAGAGATTCACACATGCTACACACATCTCTAAAGGCTGCCATTCAGCTACTATCGTAGTAACTCTGCTCTAAGATCAATGACCAATTTGATTTCTGCCAGACTGCAGACCCAGATGCCATGTAACACCAACAAAAATGATAAGCAGAAAAATGAGCTGGGGGAAATTCATCTATGTGCTGATGATAGGCATTGGCCAGTGCAGGGTAAATGAAATTCATAGTAGGAGATGCATTATTCTGTACAAGAAGTGGCAACCTATTACGTGCTTGAAACAGTTAAACGAATCCCGCTCTCAGGGAAGATCCAAAGGAAGTTATAATCTTGCCTCAGAAAAAACAGGAGCAAAAGCACAACAATGGGAAGAATTTCAGTATTGATGTGTGCAAGCTTATCTGTGTGCCAGCATCAACCTGAAGGTTAGAGGCACGATGATTTCTCTGTCTCTCTAGACCTACTACAGCACATTGGCCCATTTCTCCTGACAAGAACCAAAAAGCTAATTGCTGTTCTTTGACATAGAGTTGCCCAAACAGGACATGCCTGAGCCAGCAGTGTGCACTTGCCACCCTGACGCAAGCGGAGTTTGGGCTGCAGCAGGAGAAGTGTGGCCAGCAGGTCAAAGTGATCCTCCCCCTCTACTGTGCTCTGCTGAGACCACACCTGGAGTACTGTATCCGGTTCCACAGCCTCCATTACAAGAAGGATGTGGAGATGCTGGAGCGTGTCCAGAGAAGGGCCACAAGGATGTTCAGAGGGCTGGAGCAGCTCTGCTATGAGGACAGACTGAAAGAGTTGGGGCTGTTCAGTCTGGAGAAGAGGAGGCTCCCAGGTGACCTTATCGTGGCATTTCAGTATCTGAAGGGGGCCTCCAAAAAAGCTAGGGAGTAACTTTTTAGTCTGTCAGGGAGCGACAGGACTAGGAAGAATGGAGCAAAGCTGGAGGTGGGGAGATTCAGAGTGGAGGTGAGGAGGAAGTTGTTCAGCATGAGAGTGGTGAGAGGCTGGAATGGGTTGCCCAGGGAGGTGGTTGAGGCGCCATTGCTGGAGGTGTTTAAGGCCAGGCTGGATAAGGCTGTGGGCAGCCTGCTTTAGGGTAGGGTGTCCCTGGGCATGGCAGGGAGGTTAGAACTAGATGATCCCTGTGGTCCCTTCCAACCCTGACTGATTCTGTGATATTACCTAAATGATACCTGTCCAGGAGCAGGATGATAAGAACTACTCACCTTTGGGGAACAGACAACAAACTGAAGGTGACCTCAACAGTGTCAAGCTAGCACCTTCACCAACGCAGTCTCACAGTACCTGAACAGGGCAGAGCAGTCCACTAGCAAGGCAAAGTGATTTCTTGTGCCAAGAAGCCTGATCAGCAGCAGTAGGAGACAGAAGCAGAACAAAACTGACTAAAACACAGGTCAGTCTTGAAAAGCAGCCAGTAAGGCAGAAATACCTCCAGGTCACAGCTCAGGCTAGATGTAGGCACCTGTGCTCTGAGCTTATATAGAGTCCTGGGGCCTATGAGTAGAGGGTATGTTGCTGGAAAGCTAGTAAGGGCTGGGCAGGGCAATTAATGTTAATTGACATGCTCAGGTGTGATGGTTTGGGTGTTCCCCACCCCCCCACACTTTAGAAATCACCCAGACTAGACTCAGCTGACTCTGGAAATTTGAATGAAGCTTATATTTACAGCTTAGCACAATATACAAGCAGATATTTACAGTATATACAGTTATAGACAGAAATATACAAGGTAAAAGGTAATACAGAAACACAACAGCCCTTCCAAAAACCTGAGTCCCCAGGAGGGGCTCTCAACTGCCCCTTCACCTTCCCCCTACCCCTCTCAACCTTACCCCAGTCCCAAGGAAGAATGGAGGCTTGGCCAGGTGGGTTAGGAAGCAAAGTGGATTATAAAAGAGACAGAGGGTGAGGTTAGAAGAGATGCAGTTCAGACAGCAGCCTCAGTGAGTGGTTATCTATGTTTTTATTTCTTGTTTTTATAGCTCTCAGTAAGCCTATGAGTGAAGTAGACATCACCATTGTTTTCCTTCCACAGCCTGTAATCTAGTTCTTCTCACCAAAACATTCTAGCTAGCTTCAAACTAGAACATCAGGTCCTAGTAGCACCTAGAAACACCCTTTTCAGTTAGCGAGTGTTAAAAAGTTTCGGTTTGAAAGCTCTGGGAACAAGAGATGCTATTGCTTAGCTTATGGTGTAGGATCATGGTGGACGTCCAGAACATCCCCACTACATGTAAAGATGAAGAGATTATTGTAAATCTTATCCAGCACTGTGACAAAATATTTCCAGAAGGTGAAAACCTTGCAAGGTTTATATATAAAAGTTTATAATGACCCCTTTCTGCCACCACTGAGACTCCTGAATTATAGAGTTCTGTTGACCTTGATTATCAAGCCAGCAAACAACAGAGAACAAATCCGCATCTGTTGCCATCTATAGATTTTTTTATGACAACACAAAGAGGAAAAGCTAAGTGGCAAGACAAGCCATGGTTGTATAGCAAAAAATTAATTACAGAGTTCATGGTCATTCACAGCATCATAAAAATAACTTCCATGGATGACTGGACTCTTAGAAACTGACGTACATTAAGTATGTGATGGGAATCCAGTGGCCTATGGGAAGCATGACAAAGCTGATGAGAGGCCTGGAGAGGCTGAGGGAGCTGGTGGTGTTTAGCCTGGAGAAGAGAGGGCTCAGAGATGACCTCATTGCTCTCTACAACTACCTGAAGGGAGGCTGCAGCCAAGTGGGGGGTCACTCTCTTCTACCAGGCAACCAGCAACAGAACAAAGAGATGCAGTCTCAAGTTGTGCCAAGGAAGAAATAGGCTGGATGTTAGGAGGAAGTTCTTGCCAGAGAGAGTGATTGGCATTGGAATGGGCTGCCCAGGGAGGTGGTGGAGTCACCATCCCTGGAGGTGTTGAAGCAAAGCCTGGCTGAGGCACTTAGTGCAATGGTCTAGTTGATGGGGTAGGGCTGGGTGTTAGGTTGGACTGGATGATCTTGGAGGTTGAGAAGGATTATACAAAAATGAATAATCTGTATTAATTTTGATATCCAGGTGATGATAATTAATAACTATGAACACTGTTTATTAACATTAAAACTTGCCAGAAACTTATTCACAGGTTCAAAACATGCAGAGGTTGGAAACTTAGCCATGCAGGGCACAGGCAAAATTGGAGCACTTCTTTCTTAAAGTGACATGCACAAATATTATACTGGAAGAGGCTTTTAAGTATTTACTCACAAAATTATAAGTCAGACAGTACCTAAAGCAGGTGGAACTCTGTCCAGTTGGCCACTAACACTTGATTTCTCCTATGCTCCTGGGGAAAGGAGGCAGACAATCTCTGATCTTGTCCCTGGCTCCTCTGGATGATCTGTGTGTCTCCAGGACTTGTAGTCTTAGCAGGAAGTCTTTCAGGGGCAGGCAGGATGTCTTGAGGTGTGCACAATCTCAGCACAGTGTCATGCTGGGAGCTATGCAAGGTGACTGTGTGCAGGCATTTGGAGCATGTTCCTGGTAAGCTCTCCAGGCAAATTTGGGATGCAAAATTAAGTGGCAGCAGCCCTGTGCTATCTGCTCATCCCTTTTATCAGTATCCAGCCCACAACTAGTGGGGCATTGGACATCGATTAGCCAATTGTAATGGCACGTTGCCAGGCCTCACCATATTAGACAAAGCCAGGGCTTTCGACCTCCCCTCCCAAGGTTGCTTCCCTAGCACAGAAGAAAGGGGGTAGAGGCAAATATGTCTGGGCATGGATAAGCCCATGTTTGCCCCATCAAACATACCACCACAGAGGTCTCTTCCAACCTGGTTGATACTATGATTCTAAATTGTGCCCCTGAGAATGGCAACTGTGCAGACAGTGGGTAGGAGAGAGTTTCCAAGTGTGGCAAGCGATTTTTCCAAGTGGGGTAGTGCATTGGCTACTGCAGGGTATGGCAAGTCAGCAAACAGACGGCAGAGCAACAAGAACAGCTCAAAAGAAGGCAACAGCAAGTTGGATAGGTGTAATGGGTTAGGAACCTTTCTCTCCCTCCAATTAAAATTCACCAGACCAGCTGAGACAGCTTGGAAGTAAGATAAAGCTATATTTACAGCAAAGGTAAATTTACAAGCGTATATACACAAGATCTTGACATGTATATGCAATTATATACAAATCAGAATACAGAAATCCAATCTCCTCCCCCCACCACCGGACAAAAGAGAAGTCCAAAAGGCGCCAATGCCACCACAGGCTCACAGGATGTTAGGGGTTGGAAGGGACCCAAGGAGAACGAGCCCAACCCCCCTGCCAGAGCAGGACCACACAATCTAACACAGATTGGAGGAACACATCCAGACAGGCCTTGAAAGTCTCCAGAGAAGGAGACTCCACAACCTCTCTGGGGAGCTTGTTCCAGTGCTCTGTGACCCTTACAGGAAAGAAGTTCCCCCTTGTGTTGAGGGTGAAGCTCTTTCTGCAATTTACACCTATTGCTCCTTGTCCTATCCCAGGAAGCAAGTGAGCAGAGCCTGTCCCCCCACTCCTGGCCAGCCCTCAGATACTTACAAACATTTGTCAAATCCCCTCTCAGTTTTCTTTTCTCCAGATTAAAAAGTCCCAAGTCCCTCAGCCTCTCCTCATAAGCCATGCCCTCCAGTCCCCTAATCATCCTCGTAGCCCTCTGTTTGACCCCCTCCGGCAGATCCCTGTCCTTCTTAAACTGGGGAACCCAAAACTGAACACAGTATTTAAGATGAGATCTCACCAGGGCAGAGCAGAGGGTGAGGACAACCTCCTTTGATCTGCTGGACACACTCCTCCTAATATACCCCAGGATGCCATTGGCCTTCTTGGCCACAAGGGCACATTGCTGTGCCATGGTTAACTTGTTCTCCACCAGGACCCCCAGGTCCCTCTCCACAGGGCTGCTTTCCAGCAGATCACCTCCCAGCCTGTACTGGTGCAGTTTATTTTTCCTCCCCACATGCAGGACTCTGCACTTGTCCTTGTTGAGCTTCATCTGGTTCCTCTGTGCTTAGCTCTCCAGGTCTGTCTGGATAGCCTACCCTCTCTCTAGATAGAAAACAACAAGCAAGCCTTAAGTGTTACCTAATCAGCTAAGTTTAGTGGAAGAGATTAAAGAGAGAAGTGAAGAGATCCACAGCCCAAAAGCAATGAAAGAAAGAATTGTTTATATAGTGGCTTTTTATACCTCTGGGCAAACTAATGAATGCTATAGACGTTATTATTCTTTTGCAACCAATGATGAGCAGTAAAAGTGCAGGTTTGGAGGAGGCTAGAGTATGGAAGGCACTCTAAGAAACCTGTGCAGCCACATGCAGTCGCAATGCCTGCTGCAGCTGTAATGCCTCTAAAATAGCTGTTGACAGTAAAGCAGAGGTTTAGTCTTAGAAATATTCTCTGATCCTTGCTGTGTGTTCAATGTCAAAAGCTGTGCTACAGGTTAAATTCACTGCTGGTGGCCCCAGAAGGATTTAGGGCCATCCTCCAGCCTCAACTGCATCAGCCCCAGGACAGGTCAGGATTCTAGAAGAATCTCAGGTCATAGAATCAACCAGGTTGAAAGAGACATCAAAGATCATCCAGTCCAATCTAGCACCCAGCCCTGTCCAATCAACTAGACCATGGCACTAAGTGCCTCAGCCAGGCTTTGCTTCAACACCTCCAGGCATGGCAACTCCACCATCCCCCTGGGCAGCCCATTCCGATACCAATCACTCTCTCTGGCAAGAACGTCCTCCTAACATCCAGCCTAGACCTCCCACGGCACAACTTGAGACTGTGTCTCCTTGTTCTCTTTCCAGTTGCCTGGCAGAAGAGACCAACCCCCAGCTGGCTACAGCCTCCCTTCAGGTAGTTGTAGACAGCAATGAGGTCACCTCTGAGCCTCTTCTTCTCCAGGCTGCACAGCCCCAGCTCCCTCAGCCTCTCCTCATAGGGTTGGTGTTCCAGGCCTCTCACCAGCTTTGTAACCCTTGTCTGGACACATCCAAACCATAGCAGGACTCTGGATTTTCTAACTGACTTGGATTTTGGTCTGCTGAAGGTGAACAAAGCCTTGCAGTAAGACACGCTGGAATGGCTGACCTAAAGCCCCTGTCTCCGGTTCTTTCAAAACACATAGTATGCAAAAAAAAGAAGCAGGTTTTAACCAGCCTTGGTTTGCAGCCAAATGGGCACATGGTTAGCTTTAGCAGGACTGGACAGCATATGGCACAGCGACCTGGCTTGTTGTGAATAATGGAGTATAATAAAACCTGTCAAACTGCTATTGGCAGCTAGGGTAAGGAAAAACTCCATGCACAGGCAGTTTGAGCAAACCTACTTGTCACTGCCATTCAAAATACTTTGTGGCAATAAATATACATTCATAAAGTGCCTCTTAACCTAGGGAGTTTTGTTTTCACTTCCTGAGTTTCTACAGGAATCCTGCGTTGCTGTGGGGATGGGGAAGTGGGGAACGCTCACAGCTGGGAGGAACAAAAGGCAGGTGCATGGGGAGGCAAAGGAGATGGAAAGGAGCCATGAAACAAGTCCAGAAGCAAGAACAGCAGAAGGAGATAGAGGAGGCAGTAGAACAGAGGAGAGTCATGGCCACCATCAAGTGTGCTGGCTGAGAAGCACATAAGGGGGCTGCCTGGTGGCCAGAATGGAAGATGAGGCAATAAATAGCATGTCCTTAGCCAAAGGGAGGAATAAGCAGGATCCTGTTGGAGTGAGCAGCACTAGCTGGCTCGGTCATGAGGAAGACACCAGGGGTGATGCGAGGGCTGCATTTCGAAGTGTTGAAGCTTGAAGGCAAAGAATCAGAGGAGTTTCTTTGTAATCTGTCCAGCCAGCCAGTTCCAGCAGGGAAATGTGGGATAAGGAGAGTCCAGCTCTCTACCTATGAAACTTCAGCCAGTGCCTGGTTCAGCAAGGTCCCTGCAGAGCACATGGGGCCATGAGGTGTGCTTGCAAGTGCAAGTCTGTCTGACATAGAGGGGTGTTTAAGTCCTGGTGCCACTCTCAGCCAGGGAAGGCTGAAGAGAGCTCTGCCAGTGCAACAGAGGTCAGAACTAGCCTTGAATTTTCATGTCTTGAGTCATCAGCCTGAGCTTTGATTTTGGGCTGCATCTATGGACAAAAGTACATTCTGCATATCTTAAGGGCACTTCATCCTAGGCTTGTCTGTGCCCCTCAATGCTCTTCTCCTTCTGGCCTGGGATTTGCAGAATTTCTGTAGTTATCCTGCTCCCTAGGAGCACAACAGGGAAGAAGGGACACTGCTTAGTCATTACATCCTGCCATTTCAAGCATCAGTTTTGGTTTTTATGGAGAAGGCACTGAAAATACCTCTCTTACAACCTCAAATGTCTTAAAGTGTTGCTACCACTGCTTGGGTTGGTCAGTTTGTAATTTCAATGGCCCTGCCTTAGCTGTGCTAAATGCACTTGCGTGGGAGCAATAGCAACAATCTGGAATTCAGAAAGTCTACAAACAGGCAGCCCCATTTTAATTAGTTGAGCACAGAGACTAATTAATATGCAAATGAGGAGCTTACCAATATTAATCATCTGTTTTACTAGGCTGCTTTACTAAAGAGTTTCAAATGCATTTGCAGATGAAGTTTCCATGACATTAAAAATCAGCTAAACACCTCTGTGAAATGATCTCTGCTTAACACAAGGGAAAGAGAAAGGGACAGTGGGGCTTTGTTTTTTTGGAAGGAAAACAGCAGTGACTAAAACTAATTTTGTCTTTGGCAAGTGTCACATGGGCTGACTGAATCAATCTTTTCCAAACCCTAATTGAAAGCATTTTGGCAAGCCCAGAAAAAAGCAGTTGGACCAGTAGCCATTTGTTCATGTCCCTGTGTGTGGAGGTGCAAATCATAAAATCATCCAGGTTGGAAGAGACCTCCAAGATCATACAGGCTAACCTAGCACCCAGCCCTACCCAGTCAACTAGACCATGGCACTAAGTGCCTCAGCCAGGCTTTCCTTCAACACCTTCAGGAACAGCGACTCCACCACCTCCCTGGGCAGCCCATTCCAATGCCAATCACTCTCTCTGGCAGGAACTTCCTCCTAACATCCAGCCTAGACCTCTCCTGGCACAACTTGAGACTGTGTCCCCTTGTTCTGCTGCTGGTTGCCTGGGAGAAGAGATGAACCCCCAGCTGGCTACAGCCTCCCTTCGGATAGCTGTGGACAGCAACGAGGTCTGCCCTGAGCCTCCTCTTCTCCAGGCTGCACATCCCCAGCTCCCTCAGCCTCTCCTCACAGGGCTGTGCTCCAGGCCCCTCACCAGCTTCATTGCCCTTCTCTGGACACCTTCCAGTGTCTCAACATCTCTCTTGAATTGAGGGGGCCAGAACTGGACACAGGACTTAAGGTGTGGCCTGACCTGAGTTGAGTACAGAGGAAGAATAACCAACCTTGTCCTGCTGTCCACACTGTTCCTGATCCAGGCCAGAATGCCACTGTATCACTTGGCCACCTGGGCACACTGCTGGCTCGTGTTCAGCCTACTGATGTGCTTGTGAAGCAGGACAATTGACTAAAAAATTGCATGATTGACTAAAAAAATGACATCTAGAAATAACTGTCAACACTGTGGAACATAACCCCCAAGTAAAATCACTCTGGGCTGTATCTTCTGTGGTTTTCCTTTAGCTATTCCAGTTACTAATGCCAGAAAAGATCGTAACTGAAATCCTGCCCCTGAGCTACGATGCTTCTTACTCTGCTAGGTTTACATTTTGCACTTCACTGAGCTTCTAGGTGAGTTTGGTGGAGCTTCTTGTCAAATTCACTCTCTGATTCTCATACATTATTTCAATGCAATTGCATATGGATTCCCCTTGCTGCCTCAGGGAACAGAGAAATCAAATAAAGAATGTTTTCATTTCTAACAAATCCACCAAAGTATTTCTGAAGCTCCTGATTTTCCTTTCCATATCCCTTTAGACCCAGGTTCCCACCATTAAAAACAGACCTTAAATTCTTGGCATGTCCCTTTAAGCAATTGAAAAAGTGAGAATGAGATTTGTAAATCGATTCTGGAATCACGGGTGGGACAAAAAAAAGTGAAAGGCAGCCTTAAAAACAAATCCAAAACCTGTCTCGTCTTCAGTGCCAGTGAATGCAGCTTGCTGGGCGATTTGGATTAAAGAGGTCCCTGAGGTTGCAAGACTGGAAAATGGAAATAGCTCAGCAGCACCTGCCATCACTCCAGAGATAGGATTCTCCCTCCCAGCTGACCACGTGGATGATACACAATTCATTTATTCAGGTGAAAAAAAAAAAGGATCTGGGCTGAGCCTGCCCTTGCTCTTCATTCACCTGCACTCAAGTGACTGCCAGGGCATGTTTTCTCACTGACTTGGGGCTGCTGAGAGGAGAAGGATAGATGAGCTCTGTGCTCACTCCCAACATCACCTGAAAAAAAAAGAAAGAAAATCCTACTGCTGCTAACTGGTAGGCAGCTTTTCTGTAGCTGTCTGCAACATGGGCAATTGCTTCAGTTCCAGGTTTTGCATCTAGTGCAGGGGCATTGCTCATTCTTTTTTCCAGCATTGTCTTTTCTCATCACTTCATTTCACCCAGGATTCTCTTGGAGAAGCTGGTGGCTCATGGCTTAGACAGGTGGACTCTTGGCTGGGTTAAAAACTGGCTGGATGGCTGAGCCCAGAGAGTTGTGGTTGATGGGGTTGAATCTAGATAGAGACCAGTCACAAGTGGAGTCCCTCAGGGCTC
>WAAF01017263.1:0-11767 GCA_013400475.1 Tricholaema leucomelas
TTTTGGAGCTTCAGGAAAAGCCACCAGTTTTAATTCATGACCTAGAATCAGGCAAAGTCAAAGTTCCTTATCCTTTAATAACATGGGGAAAAGGATATGCTTGTGTCGGGACAGAGTTGGGTCCTCCATTCATCCTTATAAAGGATTGACCCAAAAAGAAGATTAGACGAACAAGGATAACTCAATGGCCTTGACTCCAGGATGAAAGTTATAGTTATTGTGATCTTGGGAATATGAGGGGTTGGATTAGTTAATGTTACTGGATTAGAATTGCTTTGTTTAGTTATGGTTGCTTCTTAGAACCTATTTTCTTCTTACTGGATTGATTTTTAGTATTGTAAAAATGCTTTGTTATGTATTGCTTATAGTATTCCCGCTATTTATATTGTTACTATGTATTTTGTAATGTATTTAATGAATGATTGGTTATGCTACTGTTAGGATCCTCTTTGTACAACAAAAAGGGGGAGATGTAGGAACAGGGGAATGGTTTGCCAGTAAGGGACAGTTGCTTGAGACGAAACAAACAGAGCATAAATCTTGGGCATGGAATGTGGAGGTCAGTTAGACCTCAGAAGGGAAAGATAAACAGGATCCTGTGGTCAGGGCTGCTCAGATAGTTGCATAGCAACATATATCAAAGGAGCAGGAGAATAACGGAGAAAGAAGAAACAGCGCCTTTCATCTGAACAGAGCATATTAGCCAATCACATAGTAGCTACTAACGTGTGTACACTTTCTTATTGTAACTTTAACCAATCAGCGATTGATATGTTAGCCTTTCTGAGAGGATATATACCTGTTTATTTTGCTAATAAAGTGGGAATTTTGGCTTGTGTCAAGTCATTGCCCCGTCCCTTCATCGCGGCACTCTGCCTTACAGGGTGTTGTTATGAGGCTGGAGGGATTAGTCTTTCTGCCCTACAGAGTAATAGGGTGTTCCTATGAGGCTGAGAAGGAAGGTTAGCCCTTCTGAACCCATGGGGTGACAGGATGTCCCAATGGGGGAATTAAACCTCTGCCTTATGGAGTGAGGGAGTATCCCTATGGGACAGGGTTTTGCTGTGGGGCTGGGAAGTGAAGGTTAACCCCTCTGCCCTTTTGTGGGTGTGGAACACAGGCCAGCCCCATTGCTCCTATGGGATGACAGGGCATGCCTATAAGGCTGAAGGCAGGCAAGGAAGGGATTGGCAACTCTGCCTCAGTGGAGTGGCAGGGTTTCATGGTAGGGGGGCAGGGTTAACTGCTCTGCCTTATGTAGTCATAGAATCATAGAATCAACCAGGTTGGAAAAAACCTCCAATATCATCCAGTCCAACCTAGCACCCAGCCCTATCCAGTCAACTAGACCATGGCACTAAATGCCGCATCCAGTCTTTTCTTGAACACCTCCAGGGACGGTGACTCCACCACCTCTATGGGCAGCCCATTCCAATGGCAAATCACTCTCTCTGTGAAGAACTTCCTCCTAACATCCAGCCTATACTTCCCCTGGCACAACTTGAGACTGTGTCCCCTTGTTCTGTTGCTGGTTGCCTGGGAGAAGAGACCAATCCCCACCTGGCTACAACCTCCCTTCAGGTAGTTGTAAACAGCAATGAGGTCACCCCTGAGCCTCCTCTTCTCCAGGCTAAACAACCCCAGCTCCCTCCGCCTNCAGCCTTCTTAAATCTCATGCCATTGGCCTCTGCCCACCCATCCAGCCTGTCCAGGTCCCTCTGCAGGGTTCTCCTACCTTCCAACAGATCAACACCTGCTCCTAGCTTGGTGTCATCTGCAAACTTACTGATGCTGGACTCAATCCCCTCAGCCAGATCATCAATAAAGATGTTGAACAGGACTGGGCCCAGCACTGATCCTTGGGGAACACCACTAGGTAATGACAAGGTGTTCTCGTGGGTCTGAAGGGGATGAGAGGAAGGGTAACAATAACACTGCATCCAAGTTGGACTGGGAAGAAGAGGTTAAACCTCCCCCTCCATGGGGCTGTAGTAAATTTCTATGGGGCTGAAGAGGATGGTGAGGTGAGGGTTAACGCCTCTCTTCCCTCCTGCTTTGGAGGGAATAATGTGCCCTGTTGGAGCTGCTTGGTATGGTTAGGAAGAAGTTAACACCACACTCCATCCTTGTTGAAGGCACCAGCCTTATCCTAGTTGGGCTGAATCGGGTGGTGAGGAAATGAGTAGCCCCTCTCCAGGTAACAGTAATTCAGTCGGAGGAGTCAGCAAGGCAGGGGTTAACCTCGAGTTGCCAGCACCCGGGTGAGACTGGAAACAGGAAAAAGTGTGTGTGTGAACCCCTCCCCATGAAGGTGACAGCTTCTCACAGAGCCCCTAAATAGAGCACCATATAGGGGAGAGGGTGTAATTGATCTCACCATCACAGCAGTATGAGCACCTCAGTGGGATTAGAAGTGGGAGACATTGTATCACAGAATCACAGAATGTTAGGGGTTGGACGTGACCTTGAAAGATCATCTAGTCCAGGGGTCCTCAAACTACGGCCCACGGGCTGGATACGGCCCCCCAGGGTCCTCAATCTGGCCCGCCGGTATTTACAGAACCCCCCTGCCAGGGGTTGGGGGGGAAACCAAGCAGCCAATTCCTGCCACTTAATCCGCTCGCCAGGACTGGGCTGGAACCAAACTATAGTCCGGCCCCTGACAAACTATAGTCTGCCTCCCGACAGTGTCTGAGGGACAGTGAATCGGATCCCTGTTTAAAAAGTTTGAGGACCCCTGATCTAGTCCAACCTCGTTGCCAGAGCAGCATCACCTAGAGTAGATCACACAGGAAGGCATCCAGGCTGGTTTTGAATGTCTCCAGAGAAGGAGACTCCACGAGCCCCCTGGGCAGCCTGTTCCAGTGTTCCGTCACACTCACAGTGAAAAACATTTCCTAAAGCCTGGCTCCACCCCCATACAGGCTAGCTGCAGGGTCCGTGCAAACAGAGGCAGCACCCCAGTGGGGGAGGGGAAGGGCGGTTCATGGGAGGGCCCGAGAAGGGGATGATTCATTGCATGACGTTGTTTCCTGAATCCCCACGAATGCCAGCCGGCATAGGCACGGGCGGCTCTGCCTGCTCCAATGCAGAGAGATCCCATCTAGCTCCTTGATCAAATCCAAGATACATTGCTATGCCAGCCATACTGCTTTTCTGAAGCCGTGCAGAGAGGTATGCATCCACCTCAGCTTGTTGACCCTTACGTTTGTCACTCAGTGAGCCACCAGACCCCAACCCCTGGGGACACAGTGGATTGAGGCTGTCACCTGCCTGACATTTTGCCAGGATTCAGGAGCTGCCTGGTGATGTCCTGGCCACAGTTTTCCCTTTTCAGTGGTAGGCACCCGGAGAGGATGCTCTCTGTGGCCCTTGAATTATGATCACAGATGGGGGATTCAGCGGCACTGGATTTCCTTGCTGTGCCAGAAGTAGGTTTTGCACTGCCAGGCTGAGATCCTTGTGTCCTGCTGTGATGAGGAGATTGCTAAGAGCCTGCAGCTGGTGGGCAGCTCCAGTCACTGGGTGGGAGTGCAGCAGTCAGACCTTTTGTTGTTGGGGGATCAGTGTCAGCACTTGGAGAGGGGGGCAGAGAGACCCTCACAAGTCTGAAAGGGAAATCTGGGGGGTGCAAATTGGTTAACATCTTGCCATCCAGTGAGACCTGGACAGACTGGAGAGCTGGGCACAGAGGAACCAAATGAAGTTCAACAAAGACAAGTGTAGAGTCCTGCACCTGGGAAGAAAAATAAACTGCACCAGTACAGGTTGGGAGGTGATATGCTGGAGAGCAGCCCTGTAGAGAGGGACCTGGGGGTCCTGGTGGATAACAAGTTAACTATGGGACAGCAATGTGCCCTTGTGGTCAAGAAGGCCAATGGGATCCTGGGGTGTACTAAGAAGAGTGTGTCCAGCAGATCAAGGGAGGTTCTCCTTCCCCTCTACTCTGCCCTGGTGAGACCTCATCTTGAATAGTGTGTTCAGTTTTGGGCTCCCCAGTTTAAGAGGGACAGGGATCTGCTGAAGAGGGTCCAGCTGAAGGCTACAAGGATGATTAGGGGACTGGAGGGCATGACTTATGAGGAGAGGCAGAGGGACCTGGGGCTGTTTAGTCTGGAGAAGAGAAGACTGAGAGGGGATTTAATCAATGTTTATAAATACCTGAGGGCTGGTTAGGAGGGGAGGGACAGGCTCTGCTCACTTGCTTCCTGTGATAGGACAAGGAACAATGGGTGTAAGTTGCAGCACATGAGGTTCCACCTCGACACAACAGGGAACTTCTTTACTGTAAAGGTCACAAAGCACTGGAACAGGCTCCCCAGAGAGGTTGTGGAGTCTCCTTCTCTGGAGACTTTCAAGGCATGTCGGGATGTGTTCCTCTGTGATAGATTGTGTGGTCTTGCTCTGGCAGGGGGGTTGGACTCGATGATCTCCTTGGGTCCCTTCCAACCCCTAACATCCTGTGATCCTGCAAACATGACTTTTTCTGCCTGGTGCATCACTGCCACCCTACTTCCTCCCCAATTTGCCTTGTGCATACACTAGCCTGGGCACAAGCAGGTAATTTCTGTGGACCCCAGGAGCTCCTCACTCTTGCTATGTAGCAGTGTCCAGAGCTGTGTGGAAGATGTGATGGTAATGGGGCAGCTAGGGATCAGGCACCTTGCTGCAGCAGAGAGGATGCCTGAGGTGATGACCAATGGTGGTGGTCTTTATCTGCTGGCTTAGTGAGCTCGCTTTGTTTTGCCACCTCAGAAAGCAACAAGAAACCAATTAAAAGGAAACTTACAGCTCAGGGAGTGATACCACTGAAGGGCTCCCCTGCACATTGCAGGAAGGGGGTGTGTGGGCACTTCTGGGAAACATACAAAGGATAGCAGCTCCCCACACTGCACTGATGCCTGCCTCTCCACATCCAAAGCTGTTTTGGAGCTGTCCTGGGAGTGGAGGCTGGGGACAACTGCAGACACTGGGCTGGAAAGGAGTTGTCTTGTGTGCTGGAGGAGGCTTGTCAGATGACCATCACTTGGTGGTGGTGACATCGATGGCACAAGCTGGCACCTTCTTCTTCTCTGTCCTCCTGCCACTCTCCATTGCTTCCCAGATGGGCACACAGCACCTGCTGGGTGCCTGTGGACAATCACATTTAAAATAAAACCAAGAGTTTTTAAAAATGGCAGCTTGGACTCTAGTTGTTGGTGAGTTTCCACTTCTCATCCTTGTGCCCTCATTACTGAGGGACTATGTACCAGGTGATGCTCATCTCCAGTGCATGGCATCCTGCAGTGACCTTGCACCCCAAGATGGAGGATGATCTCCCCAGTGCTGCTGCCTGTGTGGGTTTGTGACTCTACATGACTGCTGAGCAGAAGGCTTATGTCTAATGATTGCTATTCAGCTGGCATGCTCATACAGAGGTTGCACAAGTTGATGTCATGTGTGGAGCCAGAAGATTTAATTTTTTATTTAATTCTTGTGGTTGCAAGCAGAGGGAAGCTGGGCTATCTTGGCAGGGCTGGCTCGGACTGGGAGATGATTGTGGTTTTCTCCACAGCTGGATAGTCACAGCTTATCCTATGACATCTGGGTTGGGGGAGTGAATGCAGAAATTGCTTGCCTGCTTGAAACCCGCCCTGTGACATCTTCCCTGCTGCTCCTGAGGGGATTAAATGGGAAGGCAGGAGAGGATGACTGAGCAGAAGGGAGAGAAGCGCTGTAATGGTAGCAAGGTGAATCTTATCCCTGGGAGGAGGGAGGGACTGAAGGAGATTCATGTTTTACCACTGCACATTTGAGCGTTGCCTCTGGATCATGTCTTAACCCACCAGGCCATTTGATCCTCACCAGCAGAGTAAACTACTGCAGTGCAGGACTGTGCTTCAGCAGAGGGAGTCCCCCTTCCCTGAGCCCACAGACAAAGGGCTCCCCATCTGGGAAAGCATCCCCCAGTGGGCATCCCCACCTTGAAGATCAAGGCTGGAGAGTTTGAGGAGGGCACCAGTGTTTTTTCTGGAGCAAGACATACCTTTGTGGGAAGTGCCATGGTGTTTTTAATGGGCATGGTGGTCCTAGTGGTGCCATCAGATTGGGCTGCACAGTGTTGGAGGGGAAAAATTGAAGGTTTGTGATCTCTGTGTCTTGAGCCAGGGTGCAATGAGGTTGTCTTCAGAGCTGCCTTGCTTGCCCTTTCTGCAGGAGAGTTGGCATCATCCAGACAGGGGCCAAATTCTGGTTCTGGTCATGGGAAGCCCCTGACCCACATCAGAGGCTGCTGCAGGGTAGGGAGGTGCTGTGGTGATCTTTGGCAGAGGAATCAGCAGGTTAACTCTCCTCCCTCCTATCACTCACCCTGGATTTTCCTTCAGTCCCTGATCCCATGAGGAAGGCAGGAGGGGGGAGGCAAACAGAGGGTAAAGCATCCCCTAGCACCTATAAGGGCTGAGTGGTGATGGCAGCTCTGTGCACAGGAGCTGGCAGACTCCTGCCAGAAACCTGATACAGAACTGTGGTGGCATTCCAGAGCTTCCATGGGAGATGCTGTCAGATGCTCTTTATGGCCCCAGGGATCTTCTCTTTTCTCTTATGTGCCCTTTTGGGCTGCCTTACACATCTGCAGGTGCCTTCATCTCCCCTTGATGTGTCTTTCAGAGGTCCCTGCACCTGTCAGCTCTTCTGCATTGTGTAGCTTATCTGCCCTCCTCACATACAGCAAAGTACTCACTGCACAGCTGGGACAAAAGAGCATAAGTTGGTGGCTTGGATCAAGAGGGTAAATTTCCAAACTCCTATAGCATCTACTCACCTGTATAGGGGTTATTGCTGAAGGAATGACCTAAGGCAAGCCTTGTATGCTTGGGATTGATTCCAGGGGCTCAATGAAGCACTGCAGATGTGCACCCCTGGGGGTGCCCAGTTACTCTCATCTGAGCTGTTGTGGTTGGGGAACGGTCTCTCCATGGCCTCCACTGGGAGCTTATGGATAGAGTAAGGGTGGGGAGGAGAGCATATGGTAACTTTTATGATGGTGAAGGAACGCCAAGGCTTGCACCTAATGCAGAAATTCAGCTGCTGGAGGGGCTCAACTGGCTGGGGCTGCCCAAGGGTGTTTGGAGCAAGGATAGGGTGAGAGGATGAAACCTGGACCATAGTGGGGAGCAGGATGTGAGCATAAGGGTTTGCTAGGGGCAACACCTGGAGAAGAGTGAGGCCAGGAGCAAGCACAGAGCTGTGCTGTGTGAGGTAGGGACAGCAGGCCAGGGATGGGAGTTTGCCATCAGAAAACTAAAGGGCAAGAAGCAGCAGGAAGCATTATTGGAAGAGTGGGGCTTGCTCAGCCTGAGCTGCTCTCATCTCCATCAGCTGCTCCCTGGGTTTCTGCAACCCCACTGGTGTTTGCTGCTCCAGCAGTGTGCCTAGGGGATGAATTAATTGCCTGTCATTTTCCTTCCTTGGGTTACAGCCACTGGATTTTCCATGCCTTAGTATAGGCATGGCTCTGGCCTTGGCCTCTTGTGCAATGGACAGAGCAAGCCCCAGGAGTCAGTTGCCTGTGCTAACCTCAGTCTCATGCTATGCGATGGTGTTTCATTGCCTCTTCTCCCACTTCATCTTTTTGGCTTACTGCAAGATATAGTTGAAGACTCCCAGGGAGTACAAGTCATGCTAGAAAGTGATTTAAAACAAACAAACAACAACAAAAAAAGCTTCCCACCATCACAAGATGTTTCTGTCTAATGGCTTTGTTCCTTCTTTGCTAAATACATATTACAGCTCTGACATGCCAGAGGTGTTTATCTCCAGCTGAATGCCAATTGCTTTCAGGAAAAAAATGATTCTATTCTATTCTATTCTATTCTGTTCTATTCTATTCTATTCTATTCTATTCTATAACAAGAGGGTGCTTGGTCCAAATAGGCGAGGGAGTGTTTTCATATCTTTGGCACAGCTGGAGTTGCCCTCATGATTCATGCCTTCCTCTGAAATGGGGGTTGATAGCCACAGAATTGGGGAGAGCAAAGGCTCTGCCGATGCCAGAAATTGCCTCTCATCCCATTCCTTCTGAGGCTGCTCCATTTTTCTAACCTGCCACCCTGCTTCCTGGGATTGCTGAGCTCTCCATACCTTCTGCCTCAGAGCCTGGCAGCCAGTTGGACAATCAAAGTGGAAGGAACTCACATGGGGTAATTTGTTAGCAACTTTTTAATTAACCTGAATTTCCTAGTGGAGAAGTATTGCTTTTGTCTGCATTTGCCCCCACATTTGAGTGCTGGTCCTGTTGTCCTCCCTGATATAGGCTGACCTACAGGATTCAAAGCTTTTCCTGATTTAAGTAATAGGTCCTTGTTTTGAAACCAAGGGGCTGCTGTTGTCTGGAAACTGGCATAGAGGAGAGCCACTCCAATGCAGGCAGCAGTCATGGTCCACAGCTCCACAAACCTTTAATTTCCCATCAGATGCCTTTTTTTTTTTTAGCAATATGATCTGGGGATTGGCATTTTAAGGGGCTTTTGGGTCCCACATACTGGGATGAGCAAGGTGAAGTGAAAGGTCTCTCACCTCAGGATAGAAACTTTATCAATCAGAAAAGATCTTCAAACTTGCCTGCTCTGTGCTTGTCCACCCCCTATCTCCCACTGTGGAGGACTGGCACAAGGGACAGCTTGTCAGAAATAGCCCTTCACTGTCACCTGCATGCTCTGAAAATAGTCCTTGATCTTACCCTTCCTGGGCCCTCCTGGTCAAAAATAGCAGAACATGTATGACCTCTTTGAAGGCCACTTGTTATGTGTCTTGGCTTTGGCTGCTTGGCATTTTGGGAGAGGAGGTTGTTACGGCGACATAAGGCCCTGCTTGAGGTTTCCCATGGGAATGGTTGACAAAAGATCCAAACCTTAAACTTACCTTACATTTTATACAATCTATAAACAGAGAGCTGTATCCCTCCTGCTGTGTGCCAACCTGGATGGAGGTCAGATGACTTCCACCTGATCTGCATGGTTGCTTGCTGAGCTCATAGCCTTTTCTCACATGCTGGATGTGATGCTTGTGGACCACAGCCATTGGTGCACCCCAAAAGACAGAGCTATTTGAGCAGAAGGGATCTTGTCCATGGGGAGAAATAGAGATGGGCTGGTCAGGAAATGTTTTAAATGAAAAGGTCATTAATTGGGTGGGGAGAACCAAGCAAGGGTAGTGGGGACAAATCATGAATGGGTTTCGAGCTTGCTGGGTGTAAGGACAGGACTGTGTGTTGTGGGTTGGTATGGTGCCTTCCTGGCTCAGCATTTCCACAGGTGGCTGGGATGGAGGGAGGGACCTGCACTCCCAGGAATTGCTGGAAGGGCTGCCTGGAGCCATCAGAGACCATGCTCCCATACAGAAAGTACTGTCTCAGCATGGTGTCTGCCTGCAGGAAGCATTAATGTCTCATTTTCCCTCTTCTCTTCCAGGTCTCAAAACTGGAGGTGGTGCTTCAGGTGGCTCAGGGAATACTTTCATGGAGACCCTCATGCCACCTTTGCATCCTTCTTTGGAGGCTCAAACCCTTTTGATATCTTCTTTGCTAGCTGCCATTCCCAAGTGTTCAATAGCTTTGACCAGGAAGATATAGATATTGATGATGATTCTTTCAGTATCTTTGGCAAGTTTGGCTTCAACAGCATTAATGGTGTATACCAGCAGCACCAGGAGTCCCTGCACATGTGGAGAAAGATCCAAGACCCACCTGTCATCCATGAGCTGAAGGTGTCCCTGGAAGAGCTCCACCAAGAGGATGAAGATCACTCGCAGAAGGCTCAATGCTAATGGCCGGGACACATGGACTGAGGACAAGATACTAAACATTGTCATCAAATGGGGTTGGAAGGGAGGAACCAAAATCACATTCCTTAAAGAAGGGGATGCCACTCCAAATAACATCCCTGATGACATCATCTTCTTCCTCAAGGACAAGCCTCACTCACACTTCAAGAGGGATGGGACAGTCTACACTGCAAACATCAGTCTTAAAGAGGTGGGTATTGGTAGGAAATCCTGTGGGGTGGGAGGTGGTGCTAAGTCATGGCACGTCAAGCTAAGAAGGGAGTCAGTCCTTGTCCTGCGCTGATGAGGAAGGACCAAGTAGGTCATGAAAGAGACAAGCAAAGAAAGGAGCCGCTGAGACCAGCTTGCGCTTGGTTTTGGAGATGCTCAACCTCTGTGCTGGGTGTAGGACATGGGTGCTGGAATACCTGCTGAAGGTGCCTTGCTTCTTGAGTCAATACAGATGGTATTTACCCATTTTCTCCCTTTCCTATATGTCTTGTCCTGTTTTAGTGTATCCACATGTGGGAGAGAACCCAGACCCTCTGTAGGAACAAGAGAAAACCTAAGTTTGCTGGCATGAATCTGGTCCCTGCCTACTCTTGTAGATGAGCCTGCTGTGGCTTAGGTACTGTCTGGGATAACACTGGGTGTCTCTCCCCACAGAGAGAGTCATGCAGAGGAAGGTAGTACTTTGCCCTCACTGAGCAATGCTTTATTTAGCCAAACCAGCTGTTTTCTTTGGTTCTGGTTTCCCTAGATAAGGAACCAAATAAAATATATTTAGATAGTGAGCAAAACCCAACACAACCAGGCTGTCCAACCTGGAGGTCACAGTGGGGCTGGATGCATCAGACCCAGAAAGCTGTACAAAGGTGGGAGAGGAAGGGGAGATTACCCCAGCACAAGATGTGCCATTCACTGCTACTGCCTTTTAATAACTCTAAGCTGGCAGCTGCATTTGAAGTTGATATTTTTGGCAGCTGCCATTTGCTGTTCCTTTCAGACTGTAGATGCTGTCTGTCTTCTTAATGAGCTGGTTTATTGTGGTTTGGGTTTTTTTTTTGTTTTGTTTTTGTTGTTGCTTTGTTTTATTTGTTTGTTTTCTGAAGACTGATTTATGTTCTCAAATGCATTTAATAGAAATAACCTCAATGTGCCAGACTTGGGGTCACAGGATCACAGGGGTTGGAAGGGACCCAAGGAGATCATTGAGTCCAATCCATCTGTCAGAGCAGGACCACACAATCTATCACAGAGGAACACATCCCGACATGCCTTGAAAGTCTCCAGAGAAGGAGACTCCACAACCTCTCTGGGGAGCCTGTTCCAGTGCTCTGTGACTCTTAAAGTAAAGAAGTCCCCCCTTGTGTCGAGGTGGAACCTCTTGTGCTGCAACTTACACCCATTGTTCCTTGTNAGAAAACATGAGCTTCTTAAGTGTGCCAGCAAGTCAGGAGAGATTTGTGATGGCTCTGCAGCTCAGCTGTGGCTATTACTGGGTGTACTGGGAGCAAGGGACAGCCATGTAGGTCAGACAGATCTGGGTGCTCATGGACCAAACATGTCTTAATCTGTAGACTCAGTAGTTGGATTTCCTTCATGGTGCAAAGTGCAGAGATTATTCCTTTGGTGGCTGGATCTCCTAGCCACTCCAGAAATACTCAGGAGAGGCTGCCTTGTTTATGGAGTCATGTATGCCATATCTTGGATATTTCCTCCTGTGTATTCCTCCATTTGTAAAATTAACCTCAAGATGGCTATGCTGATGCCCAGACCATGCTAGCTCAGGTTCATTCACTGCTCAGGCTGGAGGGACTCTTGCCCAGAGTTGTTCTTTGTGCATCAAGCAAAGAAACCTGCTCTGGCCCTGTGCACTATTGCACCAGAAGTGATGGTGCTGGGCCCAGGGAAGTGCTGACTCTGCCATACTGAGCAAGAACAGCATAGCACAGAGCAGGCAGTG
>WAAF01017271.1:0-12901 GCA_013400475.1 Tricholaema leucomelas
CCTCAAACTATGGCCCGCAGGCTGGATACAGCCCCCCAGAGTCCTCAATCCAGCCTGCCAGTATTTACAGAACTCCCCCACACCCCACCAGGGGCTGAGGGGGAAACCAAGCAGCCCATTCCTGCCACTTAATCCACTCGCCAGCCTCAGCAGCCTCCAAGCACCTGTCACAACTGGGCTGGAACCAAACTATAGTCCACCCCCTGACAGACTATAGTCCAGCCCCAAACAGTGTCTGAGGGACAGTGAAGCAGCCCCCTGTTTAAAAAGTTTGAGGACCCCTGGTCTAGTTGACTGGATAGGGCTGGGTGCTAGGTTGGACTGGATGAGCTTGGAGGTCTCTTCCAAGCTGGTTGATCCTATGATTGTGAAGAGGTTTGTTTGGGGGGGGTGTTTTTTCCCTGGCTTTTAAGGTCTTTGGACCTACATCTCAAAGTGTCTGGCAAAATATTTATTATCATAAATTCTGATTGTTATTATTTGCCCTGTGATGGTACTACTCTATGAAATATGAACATAAAATAAATAAGAGCTTAGCAAGGGAAAACTCAGTTGATCAACTTGGACAACAACAGTCAGAAATAAAGATAATAAACTTTCTTAGCTTAAACAAAGGAAAGGCTAAAATAAACTCCCCTGCAGGATTTTAAAATTTTATTACTATTATTACTACTGTTCCCCCAAACTTTACATACCAGTGACATTAACTGCAAAAGAAGCAAAATATCTTGGCTGTTTTAGTTCCAGCATCTTATCAAAGATGTAAAGAGTCTGCTTTGGAAAACAAGTTTAATGTGCATCAATCAGTTGATTTTTATGAGCTCTGGCAAATCTCTAGGATGATACTATTTTGCTGTGTATATGGTTAACACTCCAGGAGGAGTGTCCCTGAACTCGACACTTGACCTCAGGTGGTCCTGACCCCTCCCCAGAGGTGGGTCTGAACACCACCAGGTGATGGTTAGCCCACTCCCCCCTTCCTGCCCCATAAAAGCAGGGGGACTTCCTGTTCCTCTCTCTCTCTGGATTGCTCTCTGGAGCACACTGCACCTCTCTCTGCACCCCTGCACCTCTCCACACAAGTGGTCACCACCATCACAAACTCAGGTTGTATTTATACCTTTTGTATTTGTTATTCTTCCTTCGCTACACCTTTGTAACCTCCCTAGCTTTGATACCCTTTTAAGTTATTGTTAAACTTTCCTTTTTTAACTTCCAAATCGAGTGAGATTGGTTTATTTGGGTGTGCTTACCTTTCCTCTCTACTACTAATTCCTTTCTTTGGGGAAGGAGGGGGGAGAGGGAAGGGCACTTTACAAATTGTCATTGGTTCTATCAAATTCATTAGAGTCTCTGGGAATTTAAATTGGAACCGAGACAGATTGTTTTAGAAATACTAAGAAACTAAAATGATATAATTGTATAGAGATATATGCATATAACTAAGCATTTTGATCATTATCTTGGGTCTAATATGGGCTGAAGCTGTAGAACAAGTTGTTTGTGAGTGGTGATAGTAAAGACAAAATTCATCCTTGTCTCCCTCTTGTCAGTGAAGACACTATAATGTTTACTATAAGACAAATACATTCTCCTTTCCATATTTCTGCCCCACTCTGCCCCTCCAAGATATCTAAAGCTTCCTGAGCAGATGTAGTACTGGACAGCCCATTCCAATGCCAATCACTCTCTCTGCCAACAACTTCCTCCTAACATCCAGCCTAGACCTCCCCTACCACAACTTGAGACTCTGTCCTCTTGTCCTGTTGCTGGTTCCCTGGCAGAAGAGACCAACCCCACCTGGCTACAGCCTCCCTTCAGGTAGATGTAGACAGCAATGAGGTCTGCTCTGAGTCTCCTCTTCTCCAGGCTGCACACCCCCAGCTCCCTCAGCCTCTCCTCACAGGGCTGTGGTCCAGGCCCCTAACCAGCCTTGCTGCCCTTCTCTGGACACATTCCAGTACCTCAATGTCGCTCTTGAATTGAGGAGCCCAGACCTGGACACAGCACTCAAGGTGTGGCCTGACCAGTGTTGAGTACAGGGGCAGAATAACCTCCCATGTCCTACAGGCCACACTGCTCCTGGTACAGGCTGTCCCGGGAGGTGGTGCAGTCACTGTCCCTGAAGGTCTTCAAAAGAAGACTGGATGAGGCACTTAGTGCCATGGCCTAGTTGATTGGACAGAGCTGGGTGATAGATTGGACTGGATTATCTTGGAGGTCTCTTCCAACCTGGTTGATTCTATGATTCCATGAAGAGACTAATTTTGACTAACATAAGGGCAAGCAGCATTTTTGGTTTTGTACTTTTTACTCAATGGATAATCTGTAATATATTAGCATCGGTAAAAAACCTTGAAACATAACACTGGAGATGTTTGCTGCTTTCCTACATGCCTGTGTCTATTTCTGCTATGCAAATCTCTACTGAAGCCAGGATAAGATACCAAATTGCATTTGTCTGCTCCTTGACTGCCATGTATCGTGAAAACCAGATAGGGAGAGAATCTGTGTATTTATATCCCATGCTACAAAGTATATATGTTATGATTTTAACATTAACAGAACAACTAATGCATATTCATGTTTATCAGTCCTGTTCTAATTAAAACTACTCAGTGTTAGACATTGACGTGAAAGGCTAAAGTAGGTCTTTCTAGCTGTTAAATTGTTTTAACATTCCACAGATTATGTGAGTGAATCAAGCTGAGAACTTCTGTGCTTGAAGAATTAGCAATAACAAAATGAAAATAAATTAATGTAAAATGTCCCAGAAGAACACCACTTTCAGACTCCATGCTACAGCCTTAGACGGTGCCGAAGAATGGATTTTCACTTACAGTGCTACTGTGAAGATAAATGATTCCAAGTCTTTTATTCAGAGAGGGCAGTGACATACAGGGATTATGATCCCAGATCTCATAAACTACTTGGTTCCTAGACATTGTAGTAATGCAGGTCCTGCCCACCATGTTAAGGATGTTATTTGGTGTGAAACCACATGATAGGATACAAAGCCTTTTTGCTGCTGTTGCAAACCAAATTTGACTCTTCATACTGCCTGCAGTGGTTGAATCAAAGAGGGTAGATCCTTAAAGGCAGTACTCGAAATTGCTAATCAGCTGAATCATGTCGTCAGATGGTCAGTTTGTCCACTGCCTTGGCTTCTGCCCCTCTGAACAGGAAACTATCATAGTATGGCCTGAACTTTCTCTCTTCAGTCTTGTTAAGGGTTTTCTCCAGTGTTCATACAGTTACATTTGGAAAGCTGTTAAGCTCTTTCCCCTCTCAATGCCTCGTTTCTAGCCCATTCTTACTGAGCAGGCCCAGCTGATGCCATTGAAATGCTTTACTTCTCTTTACCAACGACATTGTTCTCTAATTTTTATAAACTCCTGGATAAAATCTGTTTATCCTGGCAAAAGTTCAGACTTGCCTGAGTCCACGTCAGCGTAGGCTGCCTCAAGATTTCCTCAAACCGTTGTTTATAGTCTATCTGCCAGTTTGGAGAGCAGAACCTGGGCTTTTGTTTTTAACTTTTTTTTTTTTCAGTAGAAGATAATTCTTTAAAAAAATTGCTTTAGGCATTTTCGTAAGATTATGATTTACATTCTTATAATCTCCTGAGGTCCTTGAGAAATAGGCCAGTCTCTGATCACTCTTGAGCACTTGTCAACTTGACAGAAATATAGGGAGGAGAGGATGTGCCTGCTTTTCTAATTAGGGTGGTGGAATTTTTTTCATATAGTAACTTATGTAACCCTCTTTTTAAGTGACAAAGAATTAAGCCTCCCCCAAAAAATATTTTCCACTGGGTTTTATCTCACTTTTTTTGCTGAATTATTTCAAGATGATAGGGACTAGTTAAAGTAAATGGTGAAAACTGAGTTGAAATGATATCCTTTTTTTAAAGCTGATAGGAGGAAAAAAGTAATTATGAAGTTCTGAAACTCCTGTATAAAGACCATATTTGAGTAAGCTTAACTCATCTACTGTCAGCAAGGAATTGTTAATATACTTCGACCATGGCAGTGCAGAACAGACTCTTTTCATTATATATTTAAATGGGCTTTTCTTTCAGAGGATGTACCTGGACCTGCATTTGTACTCTACAGCTGCAATACTCTTTCAAAAGAGTAACTTCAAACTAGTGGAAACTGCCTTGAATTCCATTCTTGATCAATCCTTTAGGAATTACACTTTGACATTACTGTACTAGAAAAAGATTAATGGTCTCACTATGGACATTATTCTGTCACCAACAGTAAGATCATATCTGCAGGTGAATACAGCTATTACAGTCTTAAGGTGCCACTTTCCAATGAACTTTGTCACTGCTTCACAAACAGAAATCACTCTGCCGATGTTCTAACTGGTCTAGTTCATATCAGCAGATTTTATTTATCAGCTCTCAGTTTCTAGTGGTAACAAATAAGCTTCAGATCCAGTTAAAGTCAAAAGGAGGTTTTGTGCCAAAATACGTAAGGGCTGCATTTGTCTGGGCATTGGGAACTTCGAGTCCAAAACTGAAGATGACTGACTAAGGACATTCTGAAGTCAATGTAGGTGGGCCTGAGCCCAGATGGTGGCTGGAGCCAGGTGTCTCAGAAGGAAAGGAGTTGATCTGGAAGCAGGTTGGAGAGGTAACCACTTCTCCAAGTGCACTTGCACTTTGGTCATGGAAATGGCTTTGGGATGATGCCTGATTTGTGGATTAGGGCATTAACAAACCAACAGATGTATTTTCATTTCTGTAGTATTCTTGTCACATCTATATAGAGGTCATCTGTGGGAAATGCAGAGAAGAAGAACAACAGATGAGTGGTGGCCTCGGCTCTCAGCAGCTGCTGGCGACCTTATCTCAGACAGGATAGATAATGGACATCTCGTTGATGAGGAAAACAAGGCGGAGCTTATGCAGAGGACTGGGTTGTTCTTGCCTAATTATGATAATGTGTAGGTGTGTGCTCTAATGCTGAAGACTATATAATGAGAGCAAAAACGATCAATAGTCTCTGGTGTAAGTCACATTGAATTGTCTGGAGTCCATGTGGCGTTGCTTTTGATCACTCCGATCTGTGAGGGCCTTGATCATGTCTCCCACAGCAGCAGCTGACAGATAGTTGCCACATCTGGCATCCGAACAGTGTCATGCAACCTTCCTCTAAAAGCTGTAAATTCTCCTGCTGTGGATGTGTGGACAGCAGAAGAGAGAGAGCAGGAAGTTGACCGAAGTGGTCTCTGCCCGGGAGACTGGTTAAAGATGTGCACGCGAGAGTTTGGGGAATCTCACTCTGGTCAGGGGAGTGGTTGGGGAGAAGAATGGGATCCATGCTGGAAGAAGAAGCAGTGGTGGAAGATCTTCCAAAATTTTTTTCTCTCTACGAGAGGCATCTCTGAAGGAAGAGACTTAGCAAAGACTTCAGTCATGGAGTGAAGACGGGATATTTACGAGACTTAAGCCAGTCAGCGCTTCCTTTTCACAGCCTAGAATCTAATTCTTCTCACCAAAATATTCCAGGTAGGCTCAAACTAGCACAGGTGGTAAGATGAAAAATAAGGATAAACTGGATGTAATCTTGTGCTTCCTAGATAAAAGTCCAGGAGTACCCAGGTGGGAAGGAGAGCCAATGGCATCCTGGCCTGGATTAGGAGCAGTGTGGCCAGTAGGACAAGTGTTATGGAGGCAGGAATTAATTAGGCCGAGTCAGGAATTTTATAAAAATAGTTATTTTATTTTCCCCAAAACTATATACAGAAGATAATTTAGATTTAATTAGAAGGTTCTTTCTTGGTTGGTTGAGAATATCTACACAATAGGGTGCCACAGGTAAACTTGACTAATTTGAAGTCAGGAGTTGGAAAAGGCTTTAGCTATTAAATATAGTGTTCCCCACTATCAAATTATGCTGAGCCGTAAGAAGGACAATTCAAAGGGCTGTCCCGCGGTCTTTTCTCAAACCTTCAGGGTTGTTAAGAAGTGATAAGCAGCACAATAGGGTGCTTAAGTTGAAGACCTTCAGAGCTTGTCTTCGGAGTGAGGAGAGGCTCCGTGTGTAGAAGCTATCCAGGAGGGGGGAGAAGAAGAACTCCAAGCAGGCACACCAAGGCAGGAACACCCCAAGGCGGGAACCCCTCGATATTTATACCTTTCTCAGACAAAGAGCTGAGTTACCCTCGTGCCAGAAGGGTCCCCCCTGCTCTCCCCCCTTCATGCCTGCAGGGCAGGGGGGGAGAAACAGGTCTTTTTGCGCCTTTTTCCTCTCCCATTCAAACCACAGAGGGAGAGGAAATTTCTGGGGTACAAAGGACCTCCAAGACAACAAGAGAGGTTATTCTACCTCTGTACTCAACACTGGTCAGGCCACACCTTGAGTGCTGTGTCCAGGTCTGGGCTCCTCAATTCAAGAGAGATGTTGAGGTGCTGGAAGGTGCCCAGAGAAGGGCAACAAAGTTGGTGAGAGCCCTGGAGCACAGCCCTGTGAGGAGAGGCTGAGGGAGCTGGGGGTGTGCATCCTAGAGAGGAGGAGGCTCAGGGCAAACCTCATTGCTGTCTATATCTACCTGAAGGGAGTCTGTAGCCAGGTGGGGTTGGTCTCTTCTGCCAGGCAACCAGCAACAGAACAAGGGCACACAGTCTGAAGTTGTGCCAGGGGAGGTCTAGGCTGGATGTTAGTAGGAAGTTGTTGGCAGAGAGAGTGATTGGCATTGGAATGGGCTGCCCAGGGAGGTGGTGGAGTCACCGTGCCTGGAGGTGTACAAGAAAAGCCTGGCTGAGGCACATAGTGCCATGGTCTGGTTGATTGGACAGGATTGGATGATAGGTTGGACTGGATGATCTTGGAGGTCTCTTCCAATCTGATTGATTCTATGTGGGAATGTAATTACAATGCCTCCATTTAAATGATGTAGGCTAAAGCCAGTGGAAACAGTATAAATACTCTTCCAAGGTGTTCAGATAAAAGGTGTCACATATTCATTTACTTTTCACTAAAGAGAAGAACAATAGACCCATGTGCAGTTGGTCACTGCATATGAATCTGCTCAAAATACTTCTGAGCTTCATTGGTATTGGTTTTATGAATGTCAAGAATGATGACAGGTCATGCCCTAGTACCCTAGCAGGGAAGTATCAGCATCGATAGTAGTGGATCATGCCTAAGGAAATATCCAGAGTGAAGGCAGATAATTGGACTAGAGGTAGATGCAGGAGAATGTGAGTAAGCATTGACTTTTTCAACTGCTGTGCATTTCCTATGACCAACTCAAGGAATTTAGTTTTTGGGGTCGTTGTTTCCAAACTGTTAAAAGTAAACAGGAAAGCCTATTACCAGTAAGCATGAACACGACAATCTCATGTCATGTTTGAGAACAGTCAGATAGATTTTTCTGCCACGGCTTTTCTCCCCTGACTCATAAAGAGCATTTTTATGAGCAATACAAACCGAAATGCTTTTACTTTCCCAAGGTCTTGCTAAAGGTGCTTTTTTGCCTCTTCAACATCTGCTTGATTAGAACGTGACCTCAGCCTTCCAGTACCTCTTGCTCTTTCCTGGTGTGTTTTGGTTGCACCAGGCAAAAGCAGTTGTGGGAGGTGTATTTCTCAGTGATGAGGTGTGGAACAGTTTCTGGAAGGAGAGTGAAAGAGCAGAAGCAGCCAATTTCTCCTGACCCTGTGACCTTTCAAGTATTTGCATACGCTGGCCCCAATCCCAACCTTTTTGCAGCTGGAGCTGCAGCAGCACACAATAGGGATGGAATGTCTCCTGTGAGAATTTCATAAAAGTATAAAGGCTTAGGAAAAGAAAAAATGAAATTAATGTAAACTGTGGGCTGGGGTATTAAATGAATCCTCTGAAATTGGAAGATTGCCAGGGAAAATGTTGTTCAGTCAGCTGACAGTATTTGTAAAGAGGACAATTATTGTTTATAAATAGCCTTTGACCTGAGGAAAGTCTGAACTGACAAAGAGGTATGTATTTGTTTGATATAAGATGTGAATAGGTCAGACTGCCCATAAATACTGTGCTTCTGAGCTGCTAGGAATAGCTAAATTGTCATAACAAATGCAAACATCTTCTGTAGTGATTATTCAGCAGTCTGGTCAAAACGCTGGTGTCTTTATTTTTTTCCTCTTGTGCCACTTCCTTTTTTCTAGTCTCATAGATAACAAACTTTCAAATTAACATTTCAAACTGTGATGGTTTGGGTGCTACCCACCTCCCTCCCCCTTTCCTATGAACTCACCCAGACTAGACTCAGCCGAGCTGGAAATTAGAATGAAGCTTTATATTTACATCTTAGCACAATATGCAATCAGATAGTTACAATATCTACAGCTATAGACAGAAATATACAAGTTAAAGCTAATACAGAAACACAAGAGCCCTCCCAGAAACCAGAGTCCAAAGTCTTTGCTTTACATTCAAGGTGAGTTTGGAGAGTCAGCCAAGGGTGTCAGGAAGCAGATGGATTAGTCACACAGATGGCAGGCTAGAGAGAAAAGTGCAACCCAAAGCCAGAGAGCAAACTCCCTTATCTATGTTTATGTTCTTGTAGTTATTTGTATATACAGCAAGCCTATGAGTGAAGTAGACATCACCATTGTTTCCTTTTCACAGCTGTGCTAGTTTGAAGCTAGCTAGAATGTTTTGGTGAGAAGAATTAGATTACAGGCTGTGAAAAGAAAACAATGGTGATGTCTACTTCACTCATAGGCTTGCTGAGATGTATAAGAATGAAAAGCAAAACAGAGATAATTACTACACTTGGCACTTCTCTCACTGGGGCTGCTGCTGGGGAACTGGCTGAGCTGCATCTTACTCTCTAACCTCACCCTCCATTTTGGACTAACCCCCTTTGCTTCCTAACCCTTTGGCCAAACCTCTATTCTTCCTTGGGACTGAGGCAAGGTTGAGAGGGGCAGGGGGAAGGTGAAGGGGTGGTAGAGAGCCCCTCCTGGGGACTCAGGTTTCTGGGAGAGCTGTTGTGTTTCTGTATTCCCTTTTACCTTGTCTATTTCTGTCTATAACTGTATATACTGTAACTATCTGCTTGTATCTTGTGCTAGCTGTAAATATAAGCTTCATTCATATTTCCAGAGCTGGCTGAGTCTAGTCTGGGTGATTTCCAAAGTGGGGAGGGGGGGGCAGGGAACACCCAAACCCCCACAACAGCCTATCATCTCTCTCACCAAAATATTCCAGCTAGCCTCAAACTAGCACACAAACTCAAGCCCAATATAAAACATTATAAAAAGCAGTTCAAATCTTTAACTTGTGAGGATTCAAATAGATCAGGTCTCCTGGCTCCTTAACAGGTTTTGCATGTGACACATCTGTCCAGTTGAAGACAGCTTGCTTGTCAAGGCAGACTGGGCTTTGCATGTAAAAAGGCTGATGCTGAGACAGCACACCATCCCACTGGTTGAGGTAGCTAGAATCTGGATGACAGACTTTTTTTTTTTTTCTTTGCAATAAAATATTTAAGAACTCCTATTGCCAGAAAACATAGAGACTTATTTGCTTTCTCTTTTTTTCTGTTAGGGGTTGTGAACTAGTTTGGAAAGTTGATCCTACTTATTAATTTCCAAACTAGCTACATCCAAATGCTTTGGCTTTTGGGCAGATTCTCAGAATTAAAGTGATTCCAGCCACCCCTTTGGCAGGGAATGAAGAAACGTTGTGACGAGAACATCTTCCTTAAGTTTGTATGGTCCAAAAAGATTTCTTTTCCTTCTCTTTAAAAGAAGTAGTTTCACTTCCACTTCAGCAACTCTTACAGTTAGCCTCCTACCAAACATGCTCCCACTAAATATTATCATATATATCTATGAGATGTGTGTATATATATATGCTTAACATTTCTTACAGCCCACTTTGGTTTTTGTGGTGTTTTGTTTTGTTTTTCTTTTCCTATACATACATAAATTGGAATGTTCTTCACAGTGCTTAGAGCATCAAATGACTCTTACTGATATATACCATGATGCTTAGTTTATGATTTCAATCTATTGCTTGAAAAATATTTCTATCAGCTCAGAGAATGCATCTCTGACTGAAATGTTGTCCACAGGATGTATGTAGCTGTAGTACTGAGACATTATTAATAATGTGAATGGCCAGTCTCCTACCAGCAGTAATGCAGTAATGGCTGAGAGTGGTTTGTTATTAGCAGAATAGGTCTGAAAAAAACCTTTATCTTACTGACAAATATCAATTATATGTTTGTTGATAAATTCTGTAATAAGTTTTCTTTGGAAAATGTCACTGAGATGGCTTTTAATTAAAACACTTCATAGTGGTGGTCAGGCACTAGAATGGGCTGTCCAGAGAAGCTAGATGCTCCAACCCTGGAAGTGTTCAAAGTCAGGATGTACTGAGGCCTTAAGTAGCCTAATCATAGAATCAACCTCGTTGGAAGAGACCTCCAAGCTTATCCAATCCAACCTAGCACCCAGCCCTAGCCAATCAACCAGACCATGGCACTAAGTGCCTCATCCAGATTTTGCTTGAACACCTCCAGGGACGGCGACTCCACCACCTCCCTGGGCAGCCCATTCCAATGCCAATCACTCTCTCTGCCAACAACTTCCTCCTAACATACAGTCTAGACCTCCCCTGCCACAACTTCAGACTTTGTCCCCTTCTTCTGTTGCTGGTTGCCTGGCAGAAGAGACCAACCCCATCTGGCTATAACTTCCGTTCAGGTAGTTGTAGACAGCAATGTAGCAAAAGGCATTCCTTCCCTTGTTTTTTGAGCATGAGTTCAGCTCTCTTTGGTGTATTCATGCACTCTAAGAGTGACATTCTCTGTAAATAATATTTGCTTAGCTTTTTTATCTGAAAATGTTCCTCAGTTTCAGCTGAACTTTGACTAAGACAGTGAAGTTAATGTCGCAGAGTGTTCAGGTTGCTGCTCAGGTTTTTGTCTGCTCCTGCATCCTAAAGTACTTACACAAACTTTTTGAGACTAGGACATGTAGGATCCAGTTTGTCAAATGTCTCTGGATCTGCTGACCAGAAACTATTGAGCTGCATGGAAATGCCTCACAGATTACTCCAGCAACGAAGAATGTGCGAAACTGCTCTTGGAAGAGGACTCCATTAATTCTTTCAGCAAAGCATTGCAAGCGGTGAGCAGTCAATATAGTGTACAAATGCTCAGCTGTAATTTGCCATGCACTGTGAGTTCTTTGGGGAGATAGCAGTGACTCTAACTGGTATTTTGTTTGAGGAGAATTTGAAGCAAGTCAGCGTGGCTTGTGTCAATGGTCTATTTGTCTTCAGATGGCTGTAGACTCTGCACATTGCTATAGGGTTTGTACTGAATAGATTAGTGGGAGATAGAGTTCCCTTTAAACACATTTGGGAAATTTGGAACAGAGAGGTTAATCTCTTGGGCAGGTGTCAAAGTTCTAACTTTGCAGCGTCAACCTGATACTATCGGGAACAGTTCACAAGCTGCAATGTTCAGGTAAAATATCCACGTTGATGGACTATTGTGGGGTCATCTTTGTTCTTGCAGCTTTCATGTAGTACCAATTCAGTGACTTCACACTCAAATAAGCTGCAACACATTCAAGTGATAAAAATTCTGTGTTTAGGCTGGAGCTCTAAAAGGACTTTCTGGAAAGGGCTACTTCTGTTAAACATTTCTCTAATAGTCTGCTCTGTGGGTTTATTTTTAAAGAGAAGTCATCTTTAGCTGTCTACAATTTTTAGCCACATGTTAAATGGTTTTAATAAATCCTCAGTGTTTGGATTAGAGTAATTAGATCACATAGTCCTTTGATTTACTGGAATGTGTTAGAGCATTTCCACTTGGAGTGTGACACTTGTTTTGAGCACTTTCAGCTTTTAGATGCAAGTAATTTTTTCAGATAATGCATTAAGAATTATATTGATGTGAACATGGATAAATACCTGTTCCACAATTTGCTGTGCAAAGGCGGCAGAACAACAGCACGATGTTTGATGGGAGGCAGGGAATATGCTGCGTTTTGAGGGGACAGTTGGTTAATCCAACAGGCACTGCCTGGCTTTGACTGCCAAATGGTGTTTGTTTCTCACCTTGCAACTGTGTTATTAATCAGCAGATAGCTCAGTGATTTTTATCCTTGTCCTTTAACCTGAACTATGGATGTCAAGAATCTCACAAATTCCTTAGGCTGACTGAAAGCAGTCTTACTTGAATACTTTTCTAGTCTTAATTTGAACAGTTTGGGGGATAAATATTGTTTGGAGGAAGTGTGAGGTACTCTTTTTAGCCCCTACTTGGATGATGACATCATCTGATTAATGTGTCTTGGAAGGTCTTTTTTGTGCATGTTCACAAGCCTATAAGGTCCTCTTAGAATGATGGATAGCAAACAACAGCTTTATCTCGTGCCTTTAGTCCTGGAGATCATTTGCTGTGTATCAGCTATATGGTAGCTATTCTGATGTAAGTACAGATGTGTCTATGTGAAAGAAATTTGTAGAGACCACAGATCACAGCTTTAAAAATTCAAGGACTAGGTCTGGGTTACCCACTAAATGAGCAATAGACACTCTCCATTAAATTGTTTTCCCTCCCAAAAGGAAGAGAAACGAAATGTATGAAAGAGCCTGAAGGACTGGAAAAGAAAACTGAAACAACTTTAATGGAAATAATAACAACAAAACAAAATCCACACAAATACACACAACACCAAAGTTGAAGGCACTGTCGTCACTGACAATGTGACAGAAGTCCCAGACTGAACTCAGAGCAAGACAGGACCTGGATCCCTCAACTGGATTTGAGAACGCAGAGATCAGGTTTGAAGACAGAGTGGACAGAGTTACCCTTGTTTACTGGCTGTTGAGGAAAAGGCTTGACCTGGGCCCTTACAATCATACAATGGTTTAGGTTGGAAGGG
>WAAF01017279.1:0-19502 GCA_013400475.1 Tricholaema leucomelas
TGCAGTACTGCAGGTGGGGGCTCAGCAGAGCTGTGTAGATGTACCTTCTCTCTCCTCCAGACCTCTGCTAGGCATTCAGACTCAGCAAATTGCTACTGTCTGTCTTGCCCTTAGCATTTTAGACGTGTCCTAGTTCAGGTTTGCTGGGACTCTCCCAAGAGTTCCTCCTCTCCCTGGGACAAAACTGGGTGCTCTCCTCTTTCCCCTTTCCCCACTTCCTTCTCTTGATAGGAATTTGAACTCTCTGAGGCACAGTCTCAAAGTTCAGTAGTGACATCCCAGCACACGAGATCTTGTTAAGGCTGAGGCTCCAAACAGCTGGATGACCAACAGGGGTTGGTCTTTTCTGCCAGCCAAGCAGCAACAGAACAAGGGGACACAGTCTCAAGTTGTGGCAGAGGAGGTCTAGGCTGGATGTTAGGAGGAAGTTGTTGGCAGAGAGAGTGATTGGCATTGGAATGGGCTGCCCAGGGAGGTGGTGGAGTCACCATGCCTGGAGGTGTTCAAGACAAGCCTGGCTGAGGCACTTAGTGCCATGGTCTGGTTGATTGGCCAGGGCTGGGTGCTAGGTTGGCCTGGATGAGCTTGGAGGTCTTTTCCTGTCTGGTTGATTCTATGATTCTAAAGCTCCTCTGCCCAGATTCACTTCATTCCCCTGACACCAAGTGGGATCAGCAAGCCTGGACTTTGGTATCACCTTGGCCTTGAGGCCAGCTCTGGCGATGCTGCTTTGTCTCCACTTCAAGATGTGAAATGCAGCCATGTTTTGCACAGACCATCTGACATCTGTTGTGAGGGTTCACATGAGGAGTTCATCAACTTCCTAACATGACAGACTGGAGTTATCACACAGCCATAGCCAACACCAAGGCTGAATGTTGCCATTGATGCCTCAACGAGGAGACCAAGGACCAGCCAGAACACGGGGGGGGAAGCTGCCACCTTGAGCACCGTGAGGCAGAGGTGCATTGGTGTGGAGCAGCCAGAAGTGCTACCAAATGGCCCAGATTTTCCCTTTTGCTGTCTGAATCTCTGAGCCAGAGGGTTAATCCCACCCTCTGGAAATGCTGGAGCGCTCAGGACGGGATGAGGCAAGCTGCTGATGAAGTGTTTGCAGCTCGCGCTGCTTGGAAGCAGACATTTAGGCAGCTGAAGTGGGCTCTGCTGATGACCAATCTTGGAAAGCAAACCTCCTGTTTGATTGTCTGCGAGGGTGAAGCATCCAGCCTGGTGGTGACAGGACAAATCACTTGCAGATGACACGATTTAGTCAGCAGACAGAGTGTTTGTTTCGCTGTTGCTGANTTCAACCACAACAGCTCTGTGAGAGGCAAGTCATTTGCTAAGTAAAAGCAGGGTTTGATGTGAAGCCCAGGGAGGTCTGGAGGTGTCTATGGGCTTTGAGCCAAAATCTGTGGGATCGTATTCAACACCCCTATTAGGGTAGCTGTGACACAGGAGGAAGAGAGGCAGTCCTGGCACCTTGCCTGGATGCAAGAACCAAGACTAGTGAGAGGTCAGCTACCTTCTCACAGCTGGAAGACCTGACCAGCTCAGGTAGCTGTCTAGAGAGTCAACAGCGTGCTAAGCAACCTTATCCTCTCTGCTTTGCTCTGGATGTGAGCCCTGGGGCTGCAGTTGTCATAGAATCATAGAATCAACCAGGTTGGAAGAGACCTCCAAGATCATCCAGGCCAACCTAGCACCCAGCCCTATCCAATCAACTAGACCATGTAGCTGCAGAGCTGGACAATCTCTTGCTGGCCCCAGACTGCCCCCTCAGAGCTGCAGCCATCTCTTTAGGCTTTCTCCAGGAAAGCCAAGGCTGGTTCAGACTGGCCTGGGGTAAATGAATTCCTCTCCAAGCAGCTCTGCCATGGTGCACCTAGCCTGGAGAAAGGTGTGGATGGGCTGTGGATGTTCCTATGTGGTTGGTACACATATCCTTGAGCTGTCAAACCCAACACAACACAGATGTGTGCTCCACAACCGCTGCTCTCTGAGCAAGAGGGTGACAAAGAGGACTTTTGTCCCTAGTATCACAATTTGTACCTCCACTGCTTATTCTGTGCTGAGTGGGAGCTACCAAGGGGTTGTATCTTCTCTGTCTACAGAAGCCCACCAATTGACCTGGGAAATGTCTAGGAAACTTATCCCAGCTCTTGAGACACTTTTGTCTTGGTTTCCAGGCACATGTGATGCTCACTGTCGAGATTCTGTTCCTGAAAGCTCACCCCAAGTGCTAGAAGGGTTTAAAAGCAGCATGATGTGGTTTGTCTGCACTGCTTTTCATGATCAAAGCACAGTTTAAAGAGGAAAAACATGAAGAGAGCACAATGTAGGTCATATTTGGCCAGGATCCTCTGTGCTCTTCCAACATCTCATCCAACACGAGGCGTTGGTCAGTTAGCATCTTCTCACTACCCCAGCAAGCCTGCACTGAGGCCACGTTGCTCTGGGGGTGCTGTGTGTTTGTCTTCTGTTGAAGATGGATTCCTCATGGACCTCCTCTCATTCTGTCACCTGAGCTTCTCTCCTGGCTTCCTTGGCTGAGGTCTTTACCAAGTGCTAATGGCATGACCTGCGTTTGGCTCTCTGCAAAACAGACATGCAAAGAACTGGGGAGCTCTGCCACGTCCCCTGCTCTGTCTGAGCATGTTAGATCAAAGCTGGGTTGGCTGCTTCAGTGTAGCCCTTCTAGTCTGCATGCTGTCCTGTGGGACATGCTTCTCAGACTCCCCTGTGCAGAGGGACTCGAGGGTACTGGTAGGTGAAAAGCTGGATGTTAGCTGGCAATGTGCCAACTGTGTCCTGGGCTCATCCCCAGCAGCATGGGCAGCAGGTAGAGGGAGGGGAGTCTGCCCCTCTGCTCTGCTCTGCTCTGCTTTGTTCTGCTCTGCTCTTGCTGAGACCTCAGCTGCAGTGCTGGGGTCAGCTCTGGAGTCCTCAGCACAGATGTGGACCTGTTGTAGTGTGTTCAGAGGAAGCCACAACAGTGGCCTGCCATCTGCTGTGAGGACAGGCTGAGAGCTTGGAGGGAGACCCTCCAGGCCCCAGGGAGACCTTCTTGTACAAGAAGGGAGGCTCCAGGGAGACCTCCTTGTAACCTTTCAGCACTTAAAAGCGGAGGGTAGATGTTTTATTAGGCCTTTCTGTGATGAGATGGTGGCTTTAAACTAGGAGAGAGAGATTTAGAGATAAGGAAGACAGTGGTGAGACACTGGCCCAGGCTGTCCAGAGAGGTGGTAGCTGCCCCATGCTTGCAAACATTCCAGGTCAGGTTGTTCTGGGCTCTGAGCAACCTGCTCCAGTTGCAGATGTCCCTGCTGAGGGCACAGAGTGGGGGTTTGGACTGGGTGACCTTTAAAGGTCTCTTCCAACCCAAACCAGTCTATGATTCTTTGATTCCAAGTCACATACCAGGACCATTATTTGTTGTTCTTGCATCTCATGAGGATCCTGATTTTTACCTCACCTTCAGCCTCCACCACGAGCCAGGCATTATCATAGAATCAGCCAGGTTGGAAGAGAGCTCCAAGCTCAGCCAGCCCAACCTAGCACCCAGCCCTGGCCAATCAACCAGACCATGGCACTAAGTGCCTCAGCCAGGCTTGGCTTCAACACCTCCAGGGACAGCGACTCCACCACCTCCCTGGGCAGCCCATTCCAATGCCAATCACTCTCTCTGCCAACAACTTCCTCCTAACATCCAGCCTAGACCTCCCCTGCCACAACTTGAGACTCTGTCCCCTTCTTCTGTTGCTGCTTGCCTGGCAGAAGAGACCAACCTCACCTGGCTACAGCCTCCCTTCAGGTAGCTGCAGACAGCAATGAGGTCTGCCCTGAGCCTCCTCTTCTCCAGGCTAAACAACCCCAGCATTGTGCCCCCACTTCTGCCTATTATCTCCCAGATCTCCTCTTGTGTTTGGGCTCCAGGAGCTGCAGCAGTGGCTGGTGATGCCATTTGAGGTTGTGTTTGGGGTCCAGGAGCTGCAGCAGTGGCTGGTGATGCCATTTGAGCTTGTGTTTGGGCTCCAGGAGCTGCAGCAGTGGCTGGTGATGCCATTTGAGCTTGTGTTTGGGCTCCAGGAGCTGCAGCAGTGGCTGGTGATGCCATTTGAGGTTGTGTTTGGGCTCCAGGAGCTGCAGCAGTGGCTGGTGATGCCATTTGAGGTTGTGTTTGGGCTCCAGGAGCTGCAGCAGTGGCTGGTGATGCCATTTGAGCTTGTGTTTGGGCTCCAGGAGCTGCAGCAGTGGCTGGTGATGCCATTTGAGGTTGTGTTTGGGGTCCAGGAGCTGCAGCAGTGGCTGGTGATGCCATTTGAGCTTGTGTTTGGGGTCCAGGAGCTGCAGCAGTGGCTGGTGATGCCATTTGAGCTTGTGTTTGGGGTCCAGGAGCTGCAGCAGTGGCTGGTGATGCCATTTGAGCTTGTGTTTGGGGTCCAGGAGCTGCAGCAGTGGCTGGTGATGCCATTTGAGCTTGTGTTTGGGGTCCAGGAGCTGCAGCAGTGGCTGGTGATGCCATTTGAGCTTGTGTTTGGGGTCCAGGAGCTGCAGCAGTGGCTGGTGATGCCATTTGAGCTTGTGTTTGGGGTCCAGGAGCTGCAGCAGTGGCTGGTGATGCCATTTGAGGTTGTGTTTGGGGTCCAGGAGCTGCAGCAGTGGCTGGTGATGCCATTTGAGCTTGTGTTTGGGCTCCAGGAGCTGCAGCAGTGGCTGGTGATGCCATTTGAGCTTGTGTTTGGGGTCCAGGAGCTGCAGCAGTGGCTGGTGATGCCATTTGAGGTTGTGTTTGGGGTCCAGGAGCTGCAGCAGTGGCTGGTGATGCCATTTGCGTTGTTGATGTCGCCCATGCCATGGGATGTCAGAGGTTTCAGAGCTGCACCTTTGACTGTCACCTGCTTAACGCATCAGCAAATCCATCCTTGTGGGGACAATGCAGGATGAGAGAAGCAGCAGGGCTGGGGCAGGGAAGTGAGAGTCACAAAGCTGATGCAGTAGGTCCAGCAGCGCCACGGTGGCTTGGGCATCTCTGAGCTGCTGTGGGGCTGTTCCTCGGTGTGTTTAAGCTTGCAGTGCTGCCATGGGTCTGGTGTGACCCCCAGGGACATGACACTGTTCATCCTGGCAGTGTCAGGCTCTACTCAGCTGCTCTCCACGCTGCCCAGCTCTTGCATCATCTCTTCTCCCTCCAGGTCCTTAACCGACTTTGCTTTTCTCTCCTCATACGCTCCTCCTGCCCTCCCCCCCGTGCCGTGTCCATCACTCCCACCGCCCCCTCACCGTTCATCCCCCCCTGGCGTGTCCCCTTGCCCGCCCTCCCTGCAGGAAGGCTGGCCTCATCCTCTCTCAGCTGGGGGACCTCAGCAGCTGGTGCAACGGCCTCCTGCAAGAGCCCAAGATCAGCCTGCAGCGCTCGTCCCTCAAGTACCTCGCCTGCCGCTACAGCGAGATCAAGCCCTATGGGCTCGACTGGTTGGAGCTGAGCCGGGACCTCAAGAAGACGTGCGAGGAGCAGACGCTGAGCGTCCTTTACAATGACTATGGTGACAAGGACTACTGAGGGCTGCCCTCACGCTGGCCTGCCCCTGGGCAGTTGTGAGGGTTTTATACCTGGACCCACGGAGCGGGGGGGAGGCTGTCGCTGATGTCTCTGGAGACAAACGTTTGGACTGGGGAGTGGAAGTGGCTGCTCTGTGCAGGACTGACTCAGTATTAGTTTCTTCTTTGACTTGGCCAGAAGCCTTTCTAGTTAGAAGTCTTGTGGGACCCAGTTTTCTTGGTTTTGTTTTCATTCATTTTGCCAAGAGGTTCCTCAGCGTTGGTGGAGAGGGCAGACTGGGAGGGCACAGCCCTCTCCTCCTGCCCCATCCCTGCCCTGGCTGCGGGAACCATCCCTGAGGGCGGAGGACACTTGGTCACGGGAGAGACGCAGTGGCACAGCCGAGACTGGAGAGCAGGAGAGGTAGGGGTGGGCAAAAGGAGGCAGGGCACATGGGCCAGGTGCGGTCACGGCTGAGCGAAGCAGCCGCTGGATGGTCAGGAGGGTTGAGCTCCTTTCTGCTTTGCAGCTGTGAAGCATGAGGTCTGGATGAGACTTGGAGTCGTTGCAGGGCCCGGCTGGCGTGGTGTCACCACCTGGGGTGAGGAGACAGGGACATTGGTGAGCCCATCTTCTCAGGTTCTTCTGTCACAGTCAAAGCCAAGATGCAGAGCCCTCCATAGCAAAGACAGCTTGGCCTGGGGGCTAGTGGTCAGCTGGACATGCTTAGCTTCCTTTGCGTGGGATGACAGCCCTAGGAAGCCAACTTCAACATCCCTTCCAGCCTCCTTCAGTTCACCCACCATGACAAAAACCCTGGAGTAACATCAAACTACTGCTGAGGAGAGCCCCAACCAAGAGAGCAGCACCCAGACTGTGGCTGTCTTCTACAAGGCTGTTTTTGGCACCAGCCAACAGGTAGCTCTGGTGTAGCCCAAGGCCCTGCACGATGAGGGGAGCAGGATGTAGTGAAGCCTACCACGATGGGGCAGGATGGTCCTGGAGGCCCTGTTCCCAGAGAGGGCTTCATGACATGGTGTAGCAGACAGGCTTCTGGGGCCATTGCTTGCTCAGGCTCACACCTGCTGCTCCCACCAGTGACTTCTTTCTTTAACCCAGAGGACTAGAGTGGCTCTGGGACACTGGGCTTGGCTCAGCACAAACTCTTCTTCTCTTACCACTGTGTTGGAGGCAGCAAACAGCTTCCTTTTAGCTTCAGCTTCCAACCTGCTTTGCAGAGGAGGTATTTCTGGACTTCCCAGCTGTGCACCTTTGATCTAGACCAGGAGCCCTACAGATGGATTTGGTTTTGCAATGGCTCTTCAGAGAGAAATTTCCTCTTAATATTTTCAGTCTTGGCAGGAGCAATCTTCAGCCTGTCTCTTATGATTTTCTGTCTCATTCCTCCTCCTACCTGCCAAGGACATGGCTCCAACATTTGCATGGTGCTGAGAGGGTGCTGAGATGTTCTGTCTCGTTCCTCCTCCTCCCTGCCAAGGACACGGCTCCGACATTCGCCTGGTGCTGAGAGGGAGGTGACTGAGCTCTGTGGCCAGTCCCGGCCGGCAGTGCTGCCCTACCCTATTTGCTCAATAGCAGTTCAGCATCTTGCTGCAGGACCACGGAGTGCTTTGCCCTTCCCTTCTGGTGGGCAGACCTCTCCTCCAGGAGCAGCTGGTCTGGATCAAGGAGCTGCTGGGAGCAGCCACTAGCAGTCAGCATTGCCTTGGTGTCCCTGTGTCTCTCATGTCATGAATGTGTCTGGCAGGGGTCATCGGGCGGATGCCTGCTCTTTGTAAGAAGGAAGTCTGCTGGATTCTTTTGGCTTTTCCCCACACATTTCTCCTTGTGTTTTGATGTGCCTGATGCTGCTGAGGGCTTGAGGCTTGGAGCAAGACCACTGCCATCTCCACACAGAGTTATGGGTGGGCAAGTGATCCCTACTGAGCCGTTGCTCCTTTCCCTTTCAGCCACCGGCAGTCTCGGCCGAGACCCTTTGGTTTATCCTCCTGCTTTTCCCAGGGGATGCTGAGACAACTTTTACCTTCCTCCTGGGTAACTATCCAAGGATGGGCAAAGGGCACCCCCACTCTGTGCCTCAGAGGGGTGCTTGAAAAAGGGCTGCTCTGGCCCAGACACAAGCTGGTTGCTCACCAAGAAATAGCACTTAGGTGGCCTTCAGCTGAAGCGCAGACTGTTCTCCTTTGGGTAGCAGACTCCTCTCTCCCATCGCTTACCAGGTGCCACAGCAGGAGCTGGGGCCAGGAAAACCCTGCTTGGGTTACTTCTTCATCCAGCTCCAAGGTTTGTGCTGGAGTTCTGCAGCTATTTCTGTTCTGCATCTGCACTTCGTGTTGCAAAGTCTTTGTGTGGTCAAGCTAAACCCCACAGCTGGGCTGGTCTCTGCTGCTTTGGCTCCAGCTTCCCCGTGAGGTGAGGGATGGGCCACTCAGAGGGCGAGGGGACAGCCACCTGTCCACAGCATCAGTGTTGCACTGTTGGATGGAACTTGGCATACCTGTACCAAGATGGACCACACAGTCTGCTGGTGGCACCGTGGCCAACCTTGTTGGCCACTGTGATGTTGCTGCATCCCCTGTGCCAGCAGGTCCTACCTGATGTGGTACCTCTGTGGGACCATGTTTGCAGTGGCCCTGGGTTTGGGAAGGCTTCCTTCTTGGTTTCCTTACTCTGACTTTGCAGCTCAGAATTTTGCCCACAGTTGGATTTTCTTGCCAAAAATCCTTCAACTTTCCAAACTTTGCTGTAGGGGCCCAGACCAGAGTGGGGGTTTGCACCGTGGCTGAAGACCTGGCCTTGAAGAGGTGTATTGTATGGGGCTTGTTCAGCCAAAGCAGCTATGGGCAAACCCCAAGGTGTGCCTTTCCCTGCAGAGATGACACCATCCATGTCTTGTGTGGGATCCTGCTGTTGGGTCTGCACAGCATTTCCTCTCTTGGACTCCTGGTTCTTCCCACTGCTCAACCACCCAAAAGCTGGGCGAAGACACAGTCACAGTTTCCCATCCATTTCTGCAACCTTCCTTGCCCTCTTGCCCCCTTTTCTTAGAATGGTAGGGTTGGAAGGGACCTCTGGAGATCTAGTCCAGCATCCCTGCTAACTCAGGTACACCTAGATCACATTGCACAGGAAGATGACCTGGTAGGTTTTGAGAGGCTCCAGAGGAGACTCGATAACCTTTCTGGGCAGCCTGTTCCAGTGCTCAGTCACCCTCAAAGTAGTTTCTTCTGAAGTTCAAGTAACACCTCCTGTGTTCCAGTTTGTACCTACTGCCCTTTGTCTTATCACTGGCCATCAATGACAAGATCCCAGCCCCAGCCTCTCCACCTCTCTCCTTTAGCTATTTACATGCAGTTATAATAGCTCATCTCAGTCTTCTCTTTTCCAGGCTGAAGAGCCCCACTCCCTGCTTGTAAGATGCTCCAATCCCCTCATCATTCTCATGGCCCTCTGTTGGACTGTCCCTCTTGAACTGGGAAGCCTGGAAACTGGACTCAGTACTCCAGGTGCAGCCTCATCAGGGCTGAGTAGAGCAGGAGGAGAACCTGCTGCTTCTTTTGTTTCTGACCTAATGGGCAATCATTCACCTGAGATGAACCTCTGGGTCGTTATCTTTTCTTTGCTGCCCTCCTGCCCACCCTGTAATAGCATTGCTGCCTTTTTCCTTGTGGTGGAGTTATTTAACCTATAAAGATGGTTCAGTCCTTTTCTTTACAAAGATGCCTACAGTTCATGTTCCTTGATGTTCTTCTATTAAACCTCTAATGTGACGTTTTACTACTGTAGATTGAAAGTAGGGTGCTTTAGGGAGGGGGGGATGTGGGGGTGTGAAGATAGCCACTTGGCAAGAAACACAAAACCCTTCCTGGTTACTTTAAAAGCTAAAGGAAACCGAAACGGTTTATCATCATCATCACCATCAACAACAACAGCAGCAACGACAAAAGTCATTGTGCCACAGTGTCAAACTCCAGATGATAATTCAACTGACTATTAAAAGGAGCTGTTAGTAATTGGTGGCTCTGGCAGACTGGAGTCTTTGTTTATAGCCTTGGTGCCGTTGATGTCATCTTTTGGGAGCGGATGAAAGGCTCCCCCAGCCTTTGAACTCGGCTGCGTCTTCACACAAGTTCAGCATTAGCCTGTCTGCCCACTGGGTTAGCCAACTCCCAAAGTTCCACTCAGTTCCACACAGCCAGAGCTGTGGCTTCTGCCTTGTCTTGCCCACCTGCTCTGCTGGCCACGGGAAGCTGTAGATGTCTGCAAGAACCATGGAAGTGTTGGAGGCAAGGCACAGGATGGTAGGGGTTGGAAAGGACCCAAGGAGATCATCCAGTCCAACCCCCCTGCCAGAGCAGGACAAGACTAACACAGCTCACAGAGGAACACATCCAGACAGGCCTTGGAAGTCTCCAGAGAAGGAGACTCCACAACCTCTCTGGGCAGCCTGTGCCAATGCTCTGGGACCCTCACAGGCAAGAAGTTCCCCCTTGTGTCGAGCTGGAACCTCCTGTGCTGCAACTTACACCCATTGCTCCTTGTCCTAACCCAGGGAGCAGTGAGCAGAACCTGCATTTAGACCTCCTCAGTGAGGGGTTCTCAGTCCTTGCTTTGCACAATCTCATAGGCACTGGGAATTTAGGAGCAGAGCCTGAAAAACCTCCTTTTGGTAACCTATAAGATGGATGGGATGGTGCTGTCTGGTGGTCAGCTGCTAGCTGAGGACTTCCTGGTCCAGCTAGCAGATTTTTGACAGAGGACTGTGAGAGTTGGGATTGTTCAGCCTGGAGAAGAAGAGGATTGGGATTGTTCAGCCTGGAGAAGAAGAGGGTTGGGATTGTTCAGTCTGGAGAAGAAGAGGGTTGGGATTGTTCATCCTGGAGAAGAAGAGGGTTGGGATTGTTCAGCCTGGAGAGGGAAAGGGTTAGGATTGCTCAGCCTGGAGAGGAAAAGGGTTGGGATTGTTCAGCCTGGAGAAGAAGAGGGTTAGGATTATTCAGCCTGGAGAGGAAAAGGGTTGGGATTGTTCAGCCTGGAGAAGAAGAGGGTTAGGATTATTCAGCCTGGAGAGGAAAAGGGTTGGGATTGTTCAGCCTGGAGAAGAAGAGGGTTAGGATTATTCAGCCTGGAGAGGAAAAGGGTTGGGATTGTTCAGCCTGGAGAAGAAGAGGGTTAGGATTATTCAGCCTGGAGAGGAAAAGGGTTGGGATTGTTCAGCCTGGAGAAGAAGAGGGTTAGGATTATTCAGCCTGGAGAGGAAAAGGGTTGGGATTGTTCAGCCTGGAGAAGAGAGTTGGGACTTTTTCAGCCTGGAGAAGAAAAGGGTTGGGATTGTTCAGCCTGGAGAAGAAGAGGGTTGGGATTGTTCAGCCTGGAGAAGAAGAGGGTTGGGATTGTTCAGCCTGGAGAAGAGAGTTGGAACTGTTCAGCCCGGATAAGAAGAGGGTTGGGATTGTTCATCCTGGAGAAGAAGAGTGTTGGGATTGTTCAGCCTGGAGAAGAAGAGGGTTAGGATTATTCAGCCTGGAGAGGAAAAGGGTTGGGATTGTTCAGCCTGGAGAAGAGAGTTGGGACTTTTTCAGCCTGGAGAAGAAAAGGGTTGGGATTGTTCAGCCTGGAGAAGAGAGTTGGGACTTTTTCAGCCTGGAGAAGAAGAGAGTTGGGATTGTTCAGCCTGGAGAAGAAGAGGGTTGGGATTGTTCAGCCTGGATAAGAAGAGGGTTGGGATTGTTCATCCTGGAGAAGAAGAGAGTTGGTATTGTTCAGCCTGGAGAGGAAAAGGGTTGGGATTGTTCGGCCTGGAGAGGAAAAGGCTCTGGGGAGATTTTATAGCAGCCTTCCAGTAGCTGAAGGGGGCTACAGGAAAGCTGGAGAGGCACTTTTTATGAGGGCTGCTTGTGATAGACAAGGGGGAATGCATTGAAGGTAGGAGAGATTTAGACTGGATATTAGGAAGAAATGCTTTCCAGTGAGGGTGGTGAGATAGTGGAACAGGTTGCCCAGGGAGGTTGTGGATGCCCCCTCCCTGGAAGTAAGACCAGATTGGACAGGACCTTGAGCTATCTGGTCTAATGGAAGGTGTCCCTGGCCATGGCAGGGCAGGGATTGGAACCAGATGATCTTTAAGGTCTCTTCCAGCCCAAACCATTCTAAGATTCTATGACCAACAGTACCACAGATATGAAACTGTGTGAAATTCAGTGCTTGAGTGGAGGGGAAAGCTGTGAAGGGCACCTTGAAAGTCGCTTTCAGTGAAGTCCTGTGTCCAGTGCTTAGGCCACTGTCACTTGTAGGGGCTGGCCTCTTGGTGAAGGCCACCTGCCCTGCCAGATGGGTGGGAGAGGTGGGGATTAGTGCAGGCAAGCAGACAGGATGCCTGGAAGGCCACGGGATGGGGGGGATTTGGGAGCTGTGGACACAAATCCATAGGAAACCAGACTGCTCAAGGCTCATGGAACAACTTCAGTTCTTCTTCTTTTTTTTTCCCCTCTCTCTTCCCTTCCCACCCCTAAATTGCAGGAAAATAAGCTAAAAATACACTCAATACTTTCCTTCTGCTACTTTCCATGCAGTTAAGTGCTGTGGCTGCCACTGGCTCATTGCACAATAACCTGTGGCTGTGGAAGAAGAGATGAAGAGGAGAAGGAGGAGGAGGAGGAGGAGGGCTGCGTGGCGGCAGGGCACGTAGTCGCAATCCTGAGCCGCTGAGGAAGAAAGTCTTGGTGCAGCTCCTTCATCACCTCTCCACCACAGCACAGTCTTCCTCAGGAGGTCATCTGTCTTGCAAGCAGTGGTGGGGCTGGAGAAGGCCAACCAAAAATGGTGGAGTGGATCATCAGCACAGTGGCAGCTGCTCAGGAAGGGCTCGGTAACGTGCCTAGGTGCCAGGTTGCTTCTGGTGACGTTGGATGTCCTCTCTAGAGTAAAGCCCATGGCTTGCTTTGTTGGTTGGGTTGCTGTTGGCCAACAGTCCTTGTTCATCCCCAAAAAAGCAGGTACCAGCATGGCTTGCTGCATTTCCCCATGGTCTTGGTGGCTGCCTCATTTCTCCTCCACCATCATCTCCTCTATCATGATGGAGGAGGGACCACAGGGATGCTCAGAGGGCTGCAGCAGCTCTGCTGTGAGCACAGACTGAAAGAGTTGGGGCTGAGCAGGCTGCAGAAGAGAAGGCTCCCAGGTGACCTTCTTGTGGCCTTCCAGGATCTGAAGGGGGGCTACAGAAAAGCTGGGGAGGTACTTTTGAGGCTCTCAGGGAGGGACAGGACTGGGGGGAATGGAGCAAAGCTGGAGGTGGGGAGAGTCAGAGTGGAGGTGAGGAGGAAGTTGTAGAGCATGAGAGTGGTGAGAGGCTGGAATGGGTTGCTGGGGGAGGTGGTTGAGGCCCCATGGCTGTAGGTGTTTAACGCCCGGCTGGATGAGGCTGTGTCCAGGCTGCTCTAGGGTAGGGTGTCCCTGGGCATGGCAGGGGGGTTGGAACTGTCTGCTCCTTGTGGTCCCTTCCAACCCTGACTGGTTCTATGGTTCTGTGATTCTGTAATGTCTGACAAAGCTTTGCAAATCAGATTTGTGTTGCTGCAAGTGCCACCATTTTGCTGTGTGTCCTCATCACCTTGCAGAGTCACTGCTTGGCATCCCTTGCCTTGAGGCTTGGTGCTTGGCAGAAAGGAGGGGGTGGAAAACAGCTCTTCGCTTAGCTGCTACCACAGAGGGGTGGACTTTTTGTTTCAAGGGTGGGGTAAGGTTATTTTATCAGGGCCTCTTGTGATAGGACAAGAGATGATCATAAAATCATAGAATCCACCAGGTTGGAAGAGACCTCCAAGCTTAGCCAGGCCAACCTAGCACCCAGCCCTGGCCAATCAACCAGACCATGGCACTAAGTGCCTCAGCCAGGCTTTGCTTCAACACCTCCAGGGACAGCGACTCCACCACCTCCCTGGGCAGCCCATTCCAATGCCAATCACTCTCTGTGCCACCAACTTCCTCCTAACATCCAGCCTAGACCTCCCCTGGCACAGCTGGAGACTGTGTCTCCTTCTGCTGTTGCTGCTTGCCTGGCAGCAGAGCCCAACCCCCACCTGGCCACAGCCTCCCTTCAGGTAGCTGTAGGCAGCAAGATGAGGGCTGTCCCCAGGAGGAACACAACCTCTTTGATTCTGGGCATCTCCATCCCAGCCCCAATCCCTTTGGTGCAAGGCCCAGCACTGGAGGCAGCTTTCCCTGCATGCCTCTGTGCCTGGCATCCTCATACATGCTCTGGTGCAGGCAGCCAGGAGGACCAAGGGCTTGCTGGGGTCTCCTTTGCTTCCAGCAGCAACCCTAACCCAAAGCACCTCTGTGTTTCGATCAACACATGGCTCTGATTGCCAGTCACAGGCAGGATGCCTCCTCCCTGGTGAGGAGGGAAGATCTTCTCCCTGGGTGCTTCCTGCTTGCCCCAGACACCACTGCAGCACCAGACATCCCATGTTACACACTTCTCCTCCCAGTTTCTCAGCCCATCTTTCCTTCTCTAGACCCTTGGTGTGTTTGTCAGCTCCACAGGAGGAAATCTGGGATTTCATTGCTTTCCAGAGCCTTGGCATGGTCCCCAGGGTCCAGCAGCCCTCCAGCCCCATCCTGCTGCAGGTGCTTGTGGTTTTCAGTCCTTTCCAATCTTTCCACCCCCTCAGCCATGACTCACCTTCTCCAATTGTTTGCACGTGGCAGAGGACAGTGGAAACAGCACCTAGCATGACTTTGGCCTGTTTAAACCCTGCTCTGAGGTGTGCAATGCTAAAGCAGCAACTCGAGGAACCATATTGGCCCTCTTTGATGGGGGCAGAGGCTCAAAACCATCCCCTGAACCAGGCCATCAGAAATGCAGCCTGGATTCTGTTAGCTGCCACTCATGTTGGCTTGCTCTTAGAAACCAAGAGGACAGGCCTAGAGCACAGCCCTGTGAGGAGAGGCTGAGGGAGCTGGGGGTGTGCAGCCTGCAGAAGAGGAGGCTCAGGGCAGAGCTCATTGCTGTCTACAGCTCCCTGAAGGGAGGCTGTAGCCAGGTGGGGTTGGGCTCTGCTGCCAGGCAAGCAGCAACAGAACAAGGGGACACAGTCTCAAGCTGTGGCAGGGGAGGTCTAGGCTGGATGTTAGGAGGAAGTTGTTGGCAGAGAGAGTGATTGGCATTGGAATGGGCTGCCCAGGGAGGTGGTGGAGTCGCTGTGCCTGGAGGTGTTGAAGCAAAGCCTGGATGGGGCACTCAGTGCCACGGTCTGGTTGATTGGCCAGGGCTGGGTGCTAGGTTGGACTGGCTGAGCTTGGAGGTCTCTTCCAACCTGCTTGATTCTCTGATCCTGGGCTGGGGAATCTGTGGTCTGGGGCAGAGGAGGGCATGTGGGGCCAAGGATAGTAGGAGCAGCCAAACCACCTCCCTCCCCTTAGCTTGGCCCTGCTTTGGGTGCAGCGAGAGGCGAGAGGAGGAGGAGAGGAGGAGGAGGAGGAGGAGGAGGAGGAGGAGATTATTTATTTTTCATAGATTTTTATAAAAAATAATCATCAAATACAAAAAAATAAAAATAGCAGCAGCAGCCTCCCTTGTGAATAAAGCCCCAGAGGGGACACAAACCGCTCAGTGTCACCAGAGAAGAGCAATAGCTTGGCACACAGCAGCTATCTGGTCACAAGAAGCACAAATGCCCATCAGCCACGGCAGCACCTCTGCTCCACTCCCTCCCCATCTGTCCCCTGGCCTTGGGGTATGGTCCCTTTGCCTGTACCCACTGGTGAGCAGGGATGCATGCTTGCAGAGGTCAGCATCTACACAGTGTCACAGAACAGGTTGGGCTGGAAGGGACCTTAAAGCTCAGCCAGTTCCAACCTCCCTGCCATAGGCAGGGACACCTCCCACTAGCCCAGGTCGCCCAAGGCCTCATCCAACCTAGCCTTGAACACCTCCAGTGAGGGGGCATCCATGACCTTCCCTGGGCAACCTGTGCCAGTGTCTCACCAGCCTCACTGTAAAGAATTTCTTCCTAATATCCAGTCTAAATCTCCCCTCCTCAAGCTTCAAACCATCCCTCCTCACCCTATCACTATAACACCCTGTAAAAAGTCCATCCCCAGCTTTCTTGTAGCCCACTTCTGCTGGTGGAAGGCTGCCATAAGGTCTCCCTGGAGCCTTCTTTCTGCCCCTGTGCCCATAGGGGAGGTGCTTCAGCCCCCTGATCATCTTCATGCCATCATCTTGTCACACCAAAAGACTTAAACTGGTGTTTACAGAGGTAGCCAAGCAACACCAACTCCAGAGGTAGCCAAGCAACACCAACTCCAGGTAGGGGAGAGGTTGGCAGGGCAAGATATTGAGACTTGAGAGTCTCTCCCTCATCCCTTTCCTCCACTGTCCTTTCCATCCAGGGGCTGCCATGCTCCCTTGCCCCACTGGGGGACCCTGGGATGGCATCTCCCCTCTGCTGGTAGAGCAGGATGTGTTCCTGGGGACATTTAGGCTAGAAAAGCCTGACAGGTTTGCTTTGTTGGGTGCTTTTTGTTTGCTTGCTTGCTTGGTTTGTTCATTTCCTTGTATTGTTTGAGGGGTTTGGTTTTTTGATTGGCAAGTGAAGCTCTTGTCAAAAACCTGCAGCTCTCTGCCAAACTGAGAGTGCCTTCAGGTGAAAGCCCCCAGGTGTGGCCACTCTGCCTAACAGGAACAGCAATGTCAGCGTGTCCCTGGTGCAACAGATGGAGGGGAGAGGAGGGGGGGACATTGTTGTGCCCCATGTATCCCTGCCTAGAGCAGGGCAGGCCAGGGGGTGACCTGCCATGGGGGTGATGAGCACACTCGGGACCAGGAAAGGGCTTAAAGAAAACCAAAGCATCTCTTGTACGGACGCTGGTGGCAAGTCCAGACGCTTCTGCCCCTCTGCTCCTGTCCTCCAGTGAAAAGCAACTTTAGGAGACGGCTGAGCAGAAGAGAGGGGAGCTAGCGGCAGGCAAAGCATGCCTTGAAAATCCCCGGTCTCTCCACACCGTGTCACCCTCTCTCCATCACTACTGCACCGGACAAAACCTGACTTGGAGCCCGGCTCCACCAGCGCAAGCCTTGTCCCAGGCGGCAGCCTGGGGCCTCTTGATCCCTTGGGTACATCTCGGTCCTTGCTCTTGCTCTGTGGTCCCCTCCTCTGCTCTCCTCTTTCTACTCTTCTCTCTTTGCAGCATAAAAGCATCAGTGGCAACTCCAGCTGGAGCCAGGCACCTTCTCTACCCATTGCTTCTGTGGGGTTGGGTCCAGCTTGCCAAGCTGATCTGCTGAGAATCATCTATGAGGAGGCAAAGTTTCCAGCTGACCAGCTAGAAAGTGACACAAGATTTTCACTGGGTGCCTACGGGAGCAGAAGACTTGTGGAAGTCAGCCACTGTGTGTTCACCATGGAGACAGGACCAAGGAGAACCTCAGTCTCCTGACAGGTCCTTTGGATCCTGGCTCTCCTTGCATTACAGGGTCTGATCTTCTCTGAGAATGGTTGACAACACCCTTGGAGCTCCTGCTTGGCAAGGAGCCGTGGGGAAAGAAGAGGCTGCCTCATTGTCCTTCATTCAGAGCACCACACAGCTCCTCTGGCCTGCCCACTACGGCTCTTGTCTAGCTGGGTGCACGGTGGCCACGGGGACTAAGGCAGGGAGGGACTTTGCTTTGTGTGGCTTTGCTTCTACCGACCATGCAGTGACCCTTGTGGACACATAACCCTTTCCAGAGGGCTCTGACACCATGGGGAGTGGGTGCCCACGGTGCTCTTTGGTGCACCAGCACTGACTGAGCTTGCCATGTTGGCTGAGACAAAGGGCATCATTTCTTCTCTGCCTCAAAATCCTGGCCCACAACCTTAAGCAGATGGAGGCAAAAGCCCAGCAAGGGCAAACCTTGGTGCCTGCCGGATGCCAAAAGCACCTTGAGGTTGCAGCCTTCACACCACCTGCCTGGAGAGCTGTCTCCTGGCCTGGCCTGAGCATTTGGCTTCTCTCTCTCTGTCCTCCTTCCAGCTCCTTCTCAGCAAGGAAGGGGAAGTTCCCTGCGGTTTTCCCAAGGGTTTGTACTTCACAGCAGCATGGATGTGTGACAAAGGAGATCCTTTCTCAGCTTCATCAGGAGCAAAGAAAATATACTATATATGTCTATATATTATATATATATGTATATATATATAATAGAGCTTAAATACTTGCAGAGAGCTCACAACTACCTCAACCTTGCTAAAAGAAGCCTGTACAGCGGTGGGGCTCGGGGTGAGGAGTGACAAAATCCAGAGCAGACAGACAGACACCCAGACCCTGCCAAATGTCCGTGGCAGCACCTAGGCTCTGGGCGTGGACCCCAGCCCTGCGTGTGGCTGAGGCTGTGCGGGGCCCTTGGCTGAACCCTTGGAGGTCCCCAGGTCCTGGTTGGGTTCGGGAGGGAGCAGCGATGGGGAGGGGACCACCAGGCGCCTCTGGCCTCGACCGCTGCCCTCCATGCGCAGTCACCGTGTCCCTGCCCGGCTCTCTCCCTCCAGCCTCCTGCCGCGCCCCAGCGGCCCCAGCTGCTGCCCCTTCGCTCCTCCGGTGCTCGCCTTGACCGAGAGAGGCCCCTTCGTGGTGCTGCTACTGGTTCTCCTCGGCCGCCGGGTCACGGCAGGTGCACTCGTCCTGGTCGCAGTCAGCGGCGAAGGGGATCACCTGGGAGGACAAGGGGACAAGGGGAAAGACAACCCAGGTCAACAGCTGCCATCTGCAGAAGACTGCAGAGTCCCAGGCAGGATAGTCCTGGAAGGACCAAGGGGAAAGACAACCCAGGTCAACAGCTGCCATCTGCAGAAGANAGGCCCCTTCGTGGTGCTGCTACTGGTTCTCCTCGGCCGCCGGGTCACGGCAGGTGCACTCGTCCTGGTCGCAGTCAGCGGCGAAGGGGATCACCTGGGAGGACAAGGGGACAAGGGGAAAGTCAACCCAGGTCAACAGCTGCCATCTGCAGAAGACTGCAGAGTCCCAGGCAGGATAGCCTTGGGAGTACCTTCATAAAACAGCTGCTGGCTCAACCAAGCAGGGGTCATGGAGGACCTTGGAGCCCTTCTACACCAATGGCAGAAGCATCTTGACTCTCTCCACAATGGACTCGGCCGCTTGCTAACAGGGACATGTGTAAATGCCTCCTGGAAGCCTTGTGGTGCTCACACCTAGAGCAGGCTCTGAAGGGAGCTCAGAGCTCCATCCCTGCCCTAGAAAAGGACTAGCATGGCTCACAGATGCAAACTGTGGCTTGTCTTCTGGCCTAGCATGAGCCAGCTGGGCCTTGACCCCTGACACTGTCTCTTTTCTAATGAGAGCCACAAATTGATACATCTTTTGTCTTCTTTTCTCTTCCTTCTTTCTTCCTTTCTTTCTTTCTTTCTTTCTTTCTTTCTTTCTTTCTTTCTTTCTTTCTTTCTTTCTTTCTTTCTTTCTCTTTCTCTTTCTTTCTCTCTTTTTTTCTTTCTCTCTCTCTTTCTCTCTTTCTCTCTTTCTTTCTTTCTTTCTTTCTTTCTTTCTTTCTTTCTTTCTTTCTTTCTTTCTTTCTTTCTTTCTTTTCTTTATTTTTTCTTTTTCTTTATTTCTCTTTCTCTTTCTTTTTTGTTTTATTTTGTTTCTTAAGGGACACTTTTATCTGTAACCATTGGCAGCCAATGGGATGAGACTGAACAAGGCCAAGTGCAGGCTTCTACACTTTGGCCACAACAACCCCAAGCAGCACTACAGGCTGGGGACAGAGTGGCTGAGAGCAGCCAGGCAGAGAGGGAGCTGGGGGTGCTGGGAGAGAGGAGCTGAAGATGAGGCAGCAGTGCCCAGGTGGGCAGCAGAGCCAATGGCATCCTGGGCTGGCTCAGGAGCAGTGTGGGCAGCAGGACAAGGGAGGTTCTTCTGCCCCTGTGCTCAGCACTGCTCAGGC
>WAAF01017279.1:19706-46556 GCA_013400475.1 Tricholaema leucomelas
TGGACTGGATGATCTTGGAGGTCTCTTCCAACCTGGTTGATTTTATGATTCTATGATCCCTGGCTCCCCTCTACCCCTGCAAGCTCTCTGCACCCCTGTAGGGATACTTTGGTCTGGGCTCTCCTGTGGCTGGCACTGCAGAGACTGCACAGTCCCCTAGAAGGGGGCTCTGGTACAAGCTGGCTACAGCCCAAGTTTTCTTCTGAGATTTTTCCTTCTTATTAACTTGCATTTCAAATTTTTCTACCATGGTTTAGTTTGAGTCTTGTGCCTCCCTGGAGAGAAATGTCCCCTGCTAGGTGTGAGGCATTTGGACTAGGGAGGGCAGTGCTCAGGCACCTCTAGATGTCAGTTTTACTTTGCCCCCTGTAAGAAAAGTCCTTCCTGGTTGTGTCTGAACCTGTCCTTTTAAGTTACTTCTGGCTTTTCCAGGCTCAGCATAGCATGAAGCTCCCTTGCCTTGTCTTCTGCACCTCTTGGAGCAACTAAAGGATCAATGCTGGTCAGTATCTAAAGGGTGGGTGTCAAGGGGTTAGGACCTGTTGCTGGAACCCAGGAGGCTCCATCCAAATAGGAGGAAGAAATTCTTTGCTTTGAGGTTTCTGGAGCTCTGCAGCAGGCTGCCCAGAGAGGTTGTGGAGTCTCCTTCTCTGGAGAGATTCCAAACCAGCTGGCCATGGTGATCCTGGACAACCTGCTGTGAGTGACTCTTGTTTTAGCAGAGGAGTTGGGCTGGACAATCTCCAGAGGTCCCTTCCAACCCTCACCATGCTGGAATTCTGTGCTTTTCCACACTTGATTTTTCACAGCCTGGGCTAGAGAGAAGCTGGAGTGATTGTGTAGTGTTTGTATATTCATGACAGAGACCTGCTGGAGGCTTGTGCCACAGGAACTCTGGGAGCTATGCTGAAGGAAGCTAGAGCTTCTGGGAGCTATGCTGAAGGAAGCTAGAGCTGGAGTGGGTTTTTAGTGTTTGAATCCCACATTCCTAACAGAGACCTGCTGGAGGCTTGTGCCACACAGATCTGGGAGCTATGCTGAAGGAAGCTAGAGCTGGAGTGGGTTTTTAGTGTTTGAATCCCACATTCCTAACAGAGACCTGCTGGAGGCTTGTGCCACACAGATCTGGGAGCTATGGTGAAGGAAGCTGGAGCTGGAGTGGGGTTTTAGTGTTTAAATCCCATATTCCTGATAGAGACCTGCTGGAGGCTTGTGCCACAGCAGATCTGGGAGCTATGGTGAAGGAAGCTGGAGCTGGAGTGGGGTTTTAGTGTTTAAATCCCATATTCCTGATAGAGACCTGCTGGAGGCTTGTGCCACACAGATCTGGGAGCTATGGTGAAGGAAGCTGGAGCTGGAGTGGGGGTTTAGTGTTTAAACCTCACATTCCTGACAGAGACCTGCTGGAGGCTTGTGCCACACAGATCTGGGAGCTATGCTGATGCAGGCTGGGGCTGGGTCTCCTGAGAGCCACAGTACTGAATCTCTCCAGCTTCCACTGCAAGCCCATCCTTTACTTTGGCCAGAGCCCCATCTATCCCAGACCTCCTGAGAGCCATGCCTTGCTCTGAGGTGTCATGATTCTGCTGTGGAGGTTTCACTCATCACTTGGGTGTAAAGCCTTTTCTTTCCTATCTCAACAGGATCTTCCCAGGATTTCATTTTTCCTTTTCCCTCTGTGATGAAAGGAAAAATGATTCAAGCTTCACAACAAAGATGAGAAGATCCAAATTCACATATTTTTGCCATGAGAAATTATCTCATGCTCTCTAGTTTGTTTTGCTGCTGGATATGCTTAGGAAGGATGAGCTGTGAGTGGTGGATAGCAGCTTAGGTGGGGTGAGAGGTTGTGATGGGAGACAAAAAGAGGATCTGTGCAACCCCTGCCCCTACCCCCTTTATGCTGTTCCTCCTTTCTCGCCTACCCAGGAGAACTGGGAGGGAAGGACTGCTGCTGCTGGACCAGAAGCTCAACAGGAGCCAGCAGTGAGCACTTGCAGCCCAGAAAGCCAAGCAGAGCCTGGGCTGCAGTAGCAGAAGTGTGGCCAGCAGGGCCAGGGAGGTGAATCTCCCCCTCTGCTGTGCTCTGCTGAGACCCCACCTGGAGTACTGCATCCAGTTCTGGAGCCCCCATTACAAGAGGGATGTGGAGATGCTGGAGTGTGTCCAGAGCAGGGCCAGGAGGATGCTCAGAGGGCTGCAGCAGCTCTGCTGTGAGCACAGACTGAAAGAGTTGGGGCTGTGCAGTCTGGAGAAGAGGAGGCTCCCAGGTGACCTTCTTGTGGCCTTCCAGGATCTGAAAGGGGCTACAAAAAAGCTGGGGAGGGACTGTTTAGGCTCTCAGGGAGTGACAGGACTGGGGGGAATGGAGCAAAGCTGGAGCTGGGGAGAGTCAGGCTGGATGTGAGGAGGAAGTTGTTGAGCATGAGAGTGGTGAGAGGCTGGAATGGGTTGCCCAGGGAGGTGGTGGAGGCCCCATGGCTGGAGGTGTTTAAGGCCAGGCTGGCTGAGGCTGTGGCCAGGCTGCTCTAGGGTAGGGTGTCCCTGGGCATGGCAGGGGGTTGGAACTGGCTGATCCTTGTGGTCCCTTCCAACCCTGCCTGATTCTATGATTCTATGACAGCCCAGAATGAACACCAATAGCTCCTAACAAAAATCCCCTGAGACTGCCCAGTCACACAAGAAGGTGACTTGTGGCTCACCATGGCTACCTCCTATGGAACTCATTTCTTTGGGACTTGTTTCCCAGAAGTAGAGGGAATCCTGTGAACCTTAACAGGAGCTGGGCTGAGCTTTCAGCTCCACTGGCCTGAGTCCAAACCCTGCTGTTGATCAGGGAGATGATGGCTATCAGCTTTAGCTGGCTTTGGTTTAAACATCATGGGTTTATTGTCCATTCGCAGGAGAACTGCACTGCAGGCTCGGTCCCACAGCCAGCAAAGCCAAAGAAGGTGGCTAACAGTCACCACTTAATGCCAAGTGCTGGGCAGTGCCACAGAAGCTGCTCACTTACCTTCCTGGAGGAGAGCGTGGAGGAGCAGCAGTCGCCGCCGTCGTACTGGCAGTATGCCCGGTTGTTGATGGTGTCACACCAGCCATCTGCCTGGAAAGGCTAGCAGAGAAGTAAGGCTTTGCTGAAAGGCTTAGTCAGAAGGGTAAGGTTGCCCCCAAAAGCAGAGATCCCAGGTCCTGAGCAAGGCCCCTGTACACCTCTGAGAAGGACCAAGGCCCAGCTCCACCATACACACCCCCCTCTTCAAAGCCAAAGGGCACCAGAAGGCTGGCACCTTGGCTGGGGCGTATGGAGGAGTGGGTAAGCTGTAGCCTGAGGATCAGGGAATCATCATCATAGAATCATCATAGAATGGTTTAGGTTTAAGGGACCTCAAGGATCATCCAGCTTCAACCTCCTGCCATAGGCAGGGACACCTCCCACTAGAGCAGGTTGCTCAAGGCCTCATCCAGCCTGGCCTTAAACGCCTCCAGGGAGGAAGAATTGTGTCGTGAAGCAAGGATGTGAACCCACATCAACAGAAAAGGCTCTCAGCTTGGATGCCACAAGTCCCCACTCCCATCCCAGTGCTTCTCCATGGAATCCATTGCCACACAAGTAGGAGTCAGTTCAGTGCCTTGGCTGCTGGTCCATCCCACATCACTTGAAAGGGTCCCAACTCCAATGCCACAGGTACCCATCCTCATCTCAGTGCTCCTCCACTGCACCCCAACTAGGACCCAGCTCATCACCTCAGCCACTTGTCCACCCTCTCACATCACTTGAAAGGATCCCAATTCCAATGCCACAGGTACCCTTCCTCATCTCAGTGCTCCTCCACTGCAACCCAACTAGGACCCAGCTCATCACCTCAGCCACTTGTCCACCCTCTCACATCACTCTTGCATGCCTGCACTGTAATCCAGCTCTCTGCATGTCCACAGCTGGACCAGAGCTCTGTAAGTAGCTGGCCCAACTCTTCTCTCCAACAGCCATCCTCCCACAGAGCTTGGCACCCAAGTTGAGTGTGGTGTCCTGGCTTGGGCAGCTATGTGTAAAGAGGCTGTTAGGAGGATCCTGCTAGAGGTTCAGTCTCAGGAAGGCAGATGCTTTATCTCCCTTGGACTACAAGAAAGGTTCAGCAAGGTCAGGAGTCTCCCAGAAGTATTTGCACTCAAGCCAAGCATTTTCAAGTGCTGGTTGCAAGGACTATTCCTTTTCCAGAATCCTCTTGCCCTGGCTTTGACCTTAAGAAACATTCCCCAAAGTCCTCTAGGCTCTCCACTGGAGGTTCTGGGCCTGTTCAGGGTACATAGCTCCACCAAACCTTGCTAGGTTGGCTACTTATCTGCTGGCCAGCTAGGACAAACAGAAAGGGTCATTAAGCACTAGCTCCCTGCAGGCAAAATCCAGCTCTGGTTTGAGCAGAAATGGCACCAGTCTACTCATCATCAGAAAGATTGGCAATGTGGACACCTTCTAGCTCCAGCTTCGGCCATTTCCTTCTCATTTCTCTTCTTTGTGGACCAAATCTCACCCTCTGTAAGGAAATGCTATGGTTGAGTGGTGGGACACTTTATATTGCCAAAACAAGGATGGCTTCTCTTTGTGTGGCACAGCCCAATGCCCTTTCTTGCCCTCCTGTCTGTCTGCTGGGACAGCTGGGGCTTTGTAGAGCCCAGCTTGCCTTGGTGCAGCTGAGGGAAATGCTCCTTCACCAACAAGCCTTCCTTACTAGTGTGGCCAGCAGGGCCAGGGAGGTGATTCTCCCCCTCTACTCCGCCCTGCTGAGACCCCACCTGCAGTACTGCATCCAGTTCTGCAGACCCTATGACAAGAGGGATGTGGAGATGCTGGAGTGTGTCCAGAGAAGGGCCACAAGGATGCTGAGAGGGCTGCAGCAGCTCTGCTGTGAGCACAGACTGAAAGAGTTGGGGCTGTGCAGGCTGGAGGAGAGGAGGCTCCCAGGTGACCTTCTTGTGGCCTTCCAGGATCTGAAGGGGGCCTACAAAAAAGCTGGGGAGGGACTTCTGAGGCTATCAGGTAGGGACAGGACTGGGGGGAATGGAGCAAAGCTGGAGCTGGGGAGAGTCAGTCTGGATGTGAGGAGGAAGTTGTTGAGCAGGAGAGTGGTGAGAGGCTGGAATGGGTTGCCCAGGGAGGTGGTTGAGGCCCCATGGCTGGAGGTGTTTAAGGCCAGGCTGGCTGAGGCTGTGTCCAGGCTGCTCTAGGGTAGGGTGTCCCTGGGCATGGCAGGGGGGTTGGAACTGGCTGATCCCTGTGGTCCCTTCCAACCCTGCCTGATTCTATGGTTCTATACTTCCAGCTCTGGTGTGGAAATGGAAAGCTAGCTCAGCAGAAGAGCTTTCTGCCCAGAAATGTTAAATGGCACAAGCAGCCATTCAGAAATCTGTGTTATTGTTGTTTAGTTCCATGAGTCATCTGATCAGAGAAGAGAAGAGAAGCAAACTGGGGCTGAGAAGCAGCCAACTAGGGCTGAGAAGCACTGCTGCAGGACTGGTGCAACCCAGCGGCGCGCACGTGGTGCAGTCAGGAGCTATCTGCTGCCCAGATTTATTTATCACATCAGCACTGCCAAGCAACAGCCCAAAGTGCTAACAGCCTGGAGAGGCCATTCATTAACTGGGTGATTAGTAATGAAATGCTTCTCCTACTCCAGGCTCTGTAATGGTAGCTACCGGCCCAGCAACCAGAGCCAGCAACCAGGAGGACTGCTGTCATCAGAATGGGCTCCTGGTGCAAACCTGGGCACCCCATTGCTCCTGGGAGATGCTGGCTTGTTTCTGTGGCTCTCTCAAATGGCAACTGGGCTTCAGAAAATGCCCTGACTCAGCCTCTGATATGCACTCACTCGTAGCACCCCTGAACTGAGTGAGGTGGTGGGCATCCAAAACCGCCCTGACTCAGCCTTTGATGTATAGAACCACAGAACCAACCAGCTTGGAAGAAACCTCCAAGATCATCCAGGCCAACCTAGCACCCAGCCCTGTCCAGTCAACTAAACCACGGCACCAAGTGCCCCATCCAGGCTTTGCTTCAACACCTCCAGGGACAGCGACTCCACCACCTCCCTGGGCAGCCCATTCCAATGCCAATCACTCTCTCTGACAACAACTTCCTCCTCACATCCAGCCTAGACCTCCCCTGCCACAGCTTGAGACTCTGTCCCCTTCTTCTGTTGCTGGGTGCCTGGCAGAAGAAACCAACCCCACCTGGCTACAGCCTCCCTTCAGGTAGCTGTAGACAGCAATGAGAAAATACCTGGACTCAGCCTTTGATGTGCTCACCTGTAGCACCTCTGAACTGAGTGAGGTGCTGAGCTTCAGAAAATACCCTGACTCAGCCTTTGATGTGCTCACTTGTAGCACCCCTGACCTGAATGAGGTGCTGGAGCAGGTCCAAAGAAGAACAGCAAAGCTAGTGAAGGGTCTGGAGAAGTCATCTTGTGACTCAGAGAACTGGGATGCTTTAGCCTAGAGAATAGGAGGCTCAAGAGAGAAGTTCTCAATCTCTACAACTCCCTGAAAGGAGTTTGGAGCCAGGTGGGTGTTGGTCTCTTCTCCCAAGGAACAAGTGATAGGATGAGATCAAACAGCCTAAAGTTGCACCAGGGAAGGTTTAGGCTGGACAACTTAAAGGCTGTCCCCAAAGGGGGTTGTCAAGCTCTGGAAGAGGCTGTCCAGGACAGCAGTGGAATTGTTACCCCTGCAGGAAGTGAAAAGCTGTGTAGATGTGGTGCTGAGAGACATGGTTTAATGGTGACCTGTTAATGCTGGACTTGATGATCCTCAAGGGTTTGGGTTTTTCTTCCCCAGCACAAATGATTCTATGACAGCCAGCTGAAAAATGCCACCACAGTCTCACAGTCTCACAGTCTCACCAAGGTTGGAAGAGACCTAACAGATCATCAAGTCCAAGTCATTACCACAGAGCTCAAGGCTAGACCATGGCACCAAGTGCCACGTCCAGTCCTGCCTTGAACAGCTCCAGGGACGGCGACTCCACCACCTCCCTGGGCAGCCCATTCCTGTAGCCAATGACTCTCTCAGTGAAGAACTTTCTCCTCACCTCGAGCCTAAACTTCCCCTGGCGCAGCCTGAGGCTGTGTCCTCTTGTTCTGGTGCTGGCTGCCTGAGAGAAGAGAGCAACCTCCTCCTGGCCACAACCACCCCTCAGGTAGTTGTAGACAGCAATAAGGTCTGCCCTGAGCCTCCTCTTCTCCAGGCTAAACAATCCCAGCTCCCTCAGCCTCTCCTCGTAGGGCTGTGCTCGAGGCCTCTCCCCAGCCTCATTGCCCTTCTCAGGACACGCTCAAGCATCTCGATTTCCCTTCTAAACTGGGGGCCCAGAACTGAACACAGTCCTGGTGTGGGGTGGGTGATAATGCCAACAATTCCCAGGAAAGAAACAGTGCCAAAGCCAGGGAACTGATGTGGCTTTTTGTCACCGTGGCTCACAAGGAACAGAAATGGACTCAACACAGGCTAATGGCACTTGAGGAAGTAGCAGCAGAGATGATGGCAAACCATTAAGCCTGTCTGTGCTATCAGTACCAGAGTGCCCTGACCAAACCCCAACAGCTGCAGAAGGATTATGCTTCTCTGGAAGAGCTCTGCTGGGAAACTGAGGCAGGGCTGGGTTAGATTGCTCACTCAAAACCAAAGGATTTGGGATCAAGGGGTTGGATTCAATGATCTCTTTGGGTCCTCTCAACCCCTAATATCCTGTCAAAGGATTTGGCTCCCTTCATTGCCCATAGATCAGAAAAGATCAAGCCCAGCCATCGACCTAATGCCACCATGGCCATTAAACCCTCTCCTAGACTGCCAGGTCCTCATATTTTTGACTACCCCCAGGGATGATGACTCCACCACCTGTCTGGGCAGCCTGTTCCAATGCCTGACCACCCTTTCAGGGAAGACATTTTTCCTAATAGCAAACCTAAACCTCCCCTGGCACAACTTGAGGCCATTTCCTCTCATCCTGTCACCTGATACTAGGCAGAAGAGACTGATCCCCACCTCACTCCAACCTCCTTTCATGAAGTTGTAGAGAGCAGTGAGGTCTCCCTTCAGCCACTTCTTCTCCAGACTAAACAACCCTCAGCTGCTCCTCGTAGGACATACCCTGCAAATCCTTCACCATCTTTACTGCCCTTCTCTGGACATGCTCCAGCAACTCAATGTCCTTCTTAGAGTGAGGGCCCAAAACTGAACCCAGTGCTTGAGGCTGTCACTAACCCTGTCCAGAAGTGCAATTTCACCAAGGCAACAGGGTTAACCCTCTCTTCCTTTGAAAAGCATCAGTGTGTCTTAGATGATGGTAAGTCAGGAGAAGTGTGGCCAGCAGGGCCAGGGAGGTGATTCTCCCTCTCTACTCCGCCCTGCTGAGACCCCACCTGCAGTACTGCATCCAGTTCTGGAGCCTCTATTGCAAGAGGGATGTGGAGATGCTGGAGTGTGTCCAGAGAAGGGCCAGGAGGATGCTGAGAGGGCTGCAGCAGCTCTGCTGTGAGCACAGACTCAAAGAGTTGGGGCTGTGCAGGCTGGAGAAGAGGAGGCTCCCAGGTGACCTTCTGGTGGCCTTCCAGGATCTGAAGGGGGCCTACAAAAAGGGTGGGGAGGGACTTCTGAGGCTATCAGGTAGGGACAGGACTGGGGGGAATGGAGCAGAGCTGGAGGTGGGGAGCGTCAGAGTGGAGGTGAGGAGGAAGTTGTTGAGCATGAGAGTGGTGAGAGGCTGGAATGGGTTGCCCAGGGAGGTGGTTGAGGCCCCATGGCTGGAGGTGTTTCAGGCCAGGCTGGCTGAGGCTGTGTGCAGCCTGCTCTAGGGTAGGGTGTCCCTGGGCATGGCAGGGGGGTTGGAACTGGCTGCTCCTTGTGGTCCCTTCCAACCCTGACTGATTCTATGATTCTATGATTCTGACCTCTTATCAAGAGCAAGTCCCTTGCAACATGCAGGGAGGGTTAGACTCGATGATCTCTGGAGGTCCCTTCCAACCTCTTGTTACTCCTTTTGGGAGACCAAACTTTTTCAGGCTGGCTCCAGTTTCTCTGTGGGATGTTGGCACCCAGAAAGGCTGGGCAATGCCACAGCTGGTGGCCATTCCCTGGATCAGCACCTGTTGATGGGTACCTGGAGATGGGTAGGTTCAGGCTGGAGGTGAGGAGGAAGTTGTTGAGCATGAGAGTGGTGAGAGGCTGGAATGGGTTGCCCAGGGAGGTGGTTGAGGCCCCATGGCTGGAGGTGTTTCAGGCCAGGCTGGCTGAGGCTGTGTGCAGCCTGCTCTAGGGTAGGGTGTCCCTGGGCATGGCAGGGGGGTTGGAACTGGCTGCTCCTTGTGGTCCCTTCCAACCCTGACTGATTCTATGAATCTACAGAAGGTCCCTGAACCACAAAGCAGCTTTGAGCTGGAGGGCTGGAGCCAGACTCCCTCTGTGTTTTGCGTGTGCTACCTAACCCTGCAGGGATGCTGGGGCTGGCTGGTGCAGGGATGCAGGCAGAGGAGCAGCCAGGGCTGCTGGCAGTGAAGAGCTCTTCTGGGTGTGATTTGCTTTCTCAGCCTTCCACGCAGCAGAGTTTTTTCCTTGAGCTCTGCTCCATCTGCCATGACTCACCGGCAAAACAACGCCGCTGCCGCCGCTTCCCTGCTTTCCATATGCATCCAGGGAGGCTTGCCCAGCCCAGCTGCACAGGTCTGAAATGATTTCCAGACCTGCTGTGCAAGGTTGGGGAGGAGAACAGAGGCAAAGGACAGGACAGGGAAGGAGAAGCTCTTGGTTTCTTTCTACACCTATCTGGGCTAATTGCCCCCTCCTCTCGGCCCGCCAGAGCCTGTACCCCACCCTAAACAAATAGAGGCTCCTATGGCAACACTTGTTGGGGAAACTTAACAACTCACTGGAAAAACATATGAGGGGAAAATACAAAATGACTAATTGGACTCAAGGCTCAAGAGAGCCAGAAGCAGGGTTTGGGGACTGCTGTCCCTGCTCCTCGCCCAGTGCCTGCAGAACACTACGACTCCCCTTGCGTAACCTCAGCAAGAACCTTCAGATTCATCTTGGAGTCTTCACCCTTGAAGCAGAAGGAGCAAAGGCAGGTGCTGGCAGGTCACCTTTGAGAGCACAAGTGCCCTCGTAGTTGCATCAGTCTCATTCTGGTCTTGCAAGAGGAGGATGCAGGCAATGCAGCATGCTGAGCTGGTGATGGGAGAGGAAAGCCCACGCAGAGGTCGTGCAGCCTGTGCTTCAGCCATGCAGCTCTACAGAAAGCAGCATCAGTGGAAGGAGAAGGGAGGTTTGCCCACAGTGGTGACTCCCAGGAACACCTGATGATGCTGGACTTGATGTGGGTTTGGAATCTTTCCAGGGAGGGAGACTCTATGGCCTCTCTGGGCAGCCTGCTCCAGGGCTCTGGTACCCTCACAGCAGGGAGGGTCCTTCCTGTGTTCAGGTGTAACTTTTATGGTCAAGTTTGTGCCCATTGAGCCTTGTCCTATCACTGGGCAATATTCCATGGGGGGAGACTTGTGAGCTTATTTCACTGATCCAGGGCACAAGGTGGTTAAATGAGCTTCCTGCAGTCAGGCAGAGAGTCTGGACCAGGCATCAGGGTGTGAAAAAGGCATCTGGGTGTGAAATAGGCATCTTAGTGTGGTCCTGCTCTGGCAGGAGGGGTTGGACTCAGTCTCCTTGGGTCCCTTCCAACCCCCAACATCCTGTGAGCCTGTAATCTGTCTTCTCCAACTGGAACAATTCTATGCTTCAGTTACTCTATGCCTTAAGATGCCAGCAGGACAGTAAGCCCCACAGCAAGGGTCAGCCATGCCACATGAAGGCAATGGATGTGATGCAGGAATGCAGTGTGCTGAGCTGGTGATGGGAGAGGGAGATGCATGCAGAGTTCATGCAGCCTGTGCTTCAGCCATGCAGCTCTACAGAAAGCAGCATCAGTGGAAGGAGAAGGGAGGTTTGCCCATAGAGGTGACTTCCAGTAACATCTGCTGATGTTGGACTCAATGATCTTAGAGGTCTTTTCCAACTGCAGCAATTCTGTGCTTTGGTTATTCTATGCCTTAAGATGCCCACAGGACAGTAAGCCCCACAGCAAGGGTCAACCATGCCATGTGGAGGCAATGGATGTGATCCAGGAACGCAGTCATATGGGGTTCAATTAGCCAGAACATGCATCCTCCAGCAAGAGGTGGGGAAAGGGATGGTTAAAACAGGTGCTGAGAACTGGGAAATGAGGCTGACTCTTCTCAGTGGTGGCCAGTGATAAGTCAAGGAGTAGTAGGTACAAACTACAACAGAGGAGGCTTCACAGAATCACAGAATTTCTTAGACTGGAAAGACCTCCAAGCTCATGGAGCTCATTAGTTGCACACTGACAGGTCCTTGACCAAACCAAGTCCCTCAGCACAACATCTAATCACCATCAATCGCTGTGGTTGGAAAGGGCCACCAGGATCATCCAGTCCAACCTTCATCCCAGCATCCTTCATCACCAGACCATAGCCTCAAGCACCACAGCCACTCTCCTTTTAAACACCTCCAGGGATGGTGACTCCACCACCTCCCTGGGCAGCCTGTTCCACTGCCTGACCACCTGCTCAGGAAAGAACTTCCTCCCAACACCAAACCTAAACCTCCCCTGACACAACTTGAGGCCATTTCCTCTTGTCTTGTCATTAGTAACTGGGGAGGAGTGACCAGCTCCAGCCTCACTACAACCTCCTTTTAGGTCTCTGTAGAGGGCAATAAGGTCCCCTCTCAGCCTCCTCTTCCCCAGACTAAACACCCCCAGCTCCCTCAGCCACTCCTCATAGACCATGTTTGCCAGACCTCTCCCCACCCTCATTGCCCTTCTCTGCACCTGCTCCAGCATGTGAACTGAAGAAGAGATGTCTTCACACAGAGTGCCAGAGCAGGCCAGCCAGAGAGGTTGTGGAGTCTCCTCTGGAGACATTCAAAACACACCCAGACGTTGCAAACCTCATCAACCTGACCTAGGCACACCTGCCTTAGCAGCAGGGTTGGACTAGATGATCTCCAGAGGTCCCTTCTGACCCCTGCTGCCATGGGCAGGGACACCTTCCACTCAACTAGGTTGCTCAAGGTCTCACCCAAACTGGCCTTGAACACCTCCAGGGAGTTAGCATCCACAACCTCCTGAGCAACCTGTGCTCAGGGAGTCTCACTCATAGAACCATGGAATCAATCAGATCGGGAGAGACCTCCAAGCTCATCCAGGCCAACCTAGCACCCAGCCCTATCCAGTCAACCAGACCATGGCACTAAGTGCCTCAGCCAGGCTTTGCTTCAACACCTCCAGGGATGGTGACTCCACCACCTCCCTGGGCAGCCCATTCCAATGCCAATCACTCTCTCTGCCAACAACTTCCTCCTAACATCCAGCCTAGACCTCCCCTGCTACAACTTGAGACTCTGTCCCCTTCTTCTGTTGCCGGGTGCCTGGCAGAAGAGCCCAACCCCACCTGGCTACAGCCCCCCTTCAGGTAGTTGTAGACAGCAATGAGGTCTGCCCTGAGCCTCCTCTTCTCATCACAGGGAAGGTTAATTCATTGAATCTCAGCTTTTTGTTGACTACTCACATACAGGTATACAACAATTCTCTAGAGTCACTATTTCCAGCTTTCTGCTCCTCATTGCTGTCCACAGCTACCTGAAGGGAGGCTGGGCTGGGATTGGGGCTGGGATGGAGATGCCCAGAATCAAAGAGGTTGTGTTCCTCCTGGGGACAGCCCACTCATCTTGCTGCCTACAGCTACCTGAAGGGAGGCTGTGGCCAGGTGGGGTTGGGCTCTTCTGCCAGGCAACCAGCAACAGAAGAAGGGGACAGAGTCCCAAGTCGTGCCAGGGGAGGTCTAGGCTGGATGTTAGGAGGAAGTTGTTGGCAGAGAGAGTGATTGGCATTGGAATGGGCTGCCCAGGGAGGTGGTGGAGTCGCCGTCCCTGGAGATGTTCAATCAAAGCCTGGCTGAGGCACTTAGTGCCATGGTCTGGTTGATTGGCCAGGGCTGGGTGCTAGGTTGGGCTGGCTGAGCTTGGAGGTCTCTTCCAACCCGGAGGAATCTATGATTCTGCGCTCCCACGGCTCAGGGAGCAGCTGCAGTCAGTCTGCGCCGCGCGAAGCGAGCGGGAGCCGCTGGGCTAGGCGCTGTGCCACCGAGGTAGCCAGGCTGCATCAGCAAGTCTCCCGGCTCGCCCCATCCATCTCCTTGCTCGTTCAGCCTGGAGCAGCTGCAGCAGGGCCTGTGTTAGCACGTGGAGGTGCTGCCATAAAAATAGTAACCGCGAGTCAAGTGCTTGGCAAGGCAGATGGCCTAAAAACAACCCAACCCCAGCAACCCAACGAGCTCTAAAAGCACAAACCAAAAGAGCATGAAAAGAACGGAAATTCATTCCCATCTGGCTGCCTCCCTCCCTCCCTGGGGCCACTGTCCTGTCCCCACAGCGCTGCCGAGCGGCTGGGCAGGATCCAGATACTTTTCTTCCTTCAATAGGGAGGTTGATTTGTAGGAAAAGAGCAGGAAAAAGGTGTGCCAGGGCGAGGCAAAGATGGGGCACGAAGAAGAAGCCACCGCAGGTGCCACCAGTGCCATCCACACTTTGGGGTTGCTAATGGATGTTATTCCCCAGGAATGTTGAATTTTTGCTCTGGCTGAGCGGCCCTGAAGGTTCAGTACTTTAATTTTGGCAATGACCTGTTCCAGATGCTTCAGAGGAAGGTGGAAAAAAGCAAACCCAGCCTGCACCTAGCCAGCTGTGTAACTGAAGAGCTGAAGGACATTCCTGCACTGCTGCTGGGATGGAAAGTGCTTACCATTTCACTCTGCCCACAGCTAGAGAAAGCCCAGATCCCATTTTCAGGTGATCAAGACCCATCTTAATAAGCCAAAAGTGTTCCTCCACTCTTCAGGAGGCTGTGCAAGTCCTGGGCTTTGTGGCTGCGCTGATCCCATCCAGGGATTCTATTCCTGCCTGTGGTCAGGCACTGGAAGAGGTTTGCCCAGGGATGTGGTGGAGTCACTGTCCCTGGAGGCGCTCAGAAAACGTGTAGGCACTTTGGGGCATGGTGGTGTTAGGTCAGTGGTTGGACTCAATGATCTTAGAGGTCTTTTCCAAGCAAAACAGCTCTGTGTGTCTATGACTCAGGGAGAGAGCATAAATTGCTTTCATGCTGCTTCTAAGTCAACATGGATTTTGCTGTCCTTTCACCCTTCCCTTTTACACACTGGGACTTGGGGTACTGACCTCAGACCCTTTGCATGCAACAGTTCTATGATTCTAGGAGCAATGATGGGAGCCAAATCCTTTAGTCTCAAAGCTTTTAGTTTTGAGTGAGCAACCTAACCCAGCTGTGCCTCAGTTTCCCAGCTGTGGGCACTTTGGTTATGGTCTTGTGGGCATGGTGGTGTTGGGTAGAAGGCTGAACTTGATGATCATAGAATCAAGCAGGTTGGAAGAGACCTCCAAGCTCATCCAGGCCAACCTATCACCCAGCTCTATCCAGTCAACCAGACTGTGGCACTAAGTGCCTCAGCCAGGCTTTGCTTCAACACCTCCAGGCACAGCAACTCCACCACCTCCCTGGGCAGCCCATTCCAATGCCAATCACTCTCTCTGCCAACAACTTCCTCCTAACATCCAGCCTAGACCTCCCCTGCCACAACTTCAGGCTCTGTCCCCTTCTTCTGTCGCTGGTTGCCTGGCAGAAGAGCCCAACCCCACCTGGCTACAGCCTCCCTTCAGGTAGCTGTAGACAGCAATGAGGTCTGCCCTGAGCCTCCTCTCCTCCAGGCCGCACACCCCCAGCTCCCTCAGCCTCTCCTCACAAGGCTGTGCTCCAGGCCCCTCCCCAGCCTTGCTGCCCTTCTCTGGGCACCTTCCAGCACCTCAACATCTCTCTTGAATTGAGGAGCCCAGAACTGGACACAGGATGCCTTAGAGGTCTCCAAAGTTAATGATTCTGTGAATGCAGAGAGAGGCTGCAGGAGCTCTTGACCAGGGATAGGCAGGAGGTAGCTTCTCCCCACTGGCTGCCTCTCCTTCCTTCTTTCAAAACCTCAGCCACTAGCCAAAGGATTCCAGAAAGCTCTGGAAGGTGCCTGCAAGGACTTGAAGAGTACCAAAAGCCTTGTTAGAAGTCTGGTTCACTTAAAACCCCTGTGCATCCACCACCCTAGCTTGGGTCCCTCTCCCATCTCTGCCTGCATCCCTCCAACGTGGCACCAAGCCCCTGTTGCCCTACAGAAAACTGGGGCCAGTGGCAGTCTCTCCAGCAACAGACATGGAAGGAGCTAGTTAAAGCTGTTGGGCTTGATGATCTTAAAGGTCCCTTGGAACCCAAAGGAGGCTGTGATTCTACAGTGATGCTCTAGCAGAGTGTCCCCAGGTCACATCCCTTCCCTGGTGTGCACACAGCCTGGGGCTGGTGGGGCAGGGAGCCCTCCCATTCTTGGCTCCCCCAGCTTGCCCAGGGAAGTTGACTGGGAATGCAGACTGTGGGAGGAAACGACAATGTTCATTGTTTGGATTAAATATTTTTCTTGGCCCTCTCACTGTTGCAGTGTCTTTCATTTCGTTTTTTTCCCCCCCCTCCCCCTTCCCCCAGTCCTTGACACCCCAAGCACATTTATTTTCCCTCTCCTTCCTGAGGTTCTCCGGCACGCAAGGAGGAAATCGGCACTGAAAAACACCAAGAGGGACAAGAGAGGGAGCAGGGCTGGCATCTGCTCAAAAAGCTTGTCTGGGATGCCTCACTGCCCTGAGCTGCTCTGAGCAGCAAGAGAGCTTCTACCTGGGCCATTGCAATAAGGGAAGAGGGGGCCAGCACCACTCAGAGCTCTAGAAATACGGTGAGGGGCACCTGGGACCAAGAATGGCCTGAAGAAGGAATCAGAGAATCATAAATGGTTTGAGTTTGAAGGGACCTTAAAGACCATCTACTTCCAACCCCTGCTGCCATGGGCAGGGACACCTTCCACTCAACCAGGTTGCTCAAGGGCTCACCTGACCTGGCCTTGAGCACCTCTAGGGAGTCAGCATCTACAACCTCCCTGGGCAACCTGTGCTCAGGGAGTCTCACCACCTTGAAAAGAGAAATTAATTCCTGCAGACCCAGCACTCCATCTGCCACTTTTGTGTTTCCCTGAGCCACCCCTCTGCTCCTTTTGATCCATGACAGCTGTCCCTTGGAGACACATGCCTGAGGGATGGCTTGCTTGGATATATCCTGGACCTGCCCTGTCACTTCAGACACAGCCAGAAAGCAAACTGGAGCAATGCCAATTGTTTGTGAGCTCACTGGTGTCCCTCAGATGCTCACTCATCAGTTCAGCATGCAGACTGCTCTCATCACATCTCAGGTCTTCAGGAACATCTGCTCCAGCTCCAACATCCTTCTCCCAAGTCCTCAATAAGAAAGCAGAAGCTTGTTGCTTGAGAAAGCACTCCACATACTTGAAGGAATGCTTCAGGGAGGAGGTGACAGACTAAAAGGCAGCATCCTGCTGTCTGGTTTCTGTCTGTGGGCCATCACTTGTGCTGCCATGCCTGAGACAAGCAGCAGCCCAGCTCCCAGCAGTGCTGGTATGCAGGTCTAGGTGTTCTTCAGGACAAAGGGTGTCCCTGGACACAGATTTCCTGCAGACATCAGTCTAGACTGACTTTGGACAGAATCAGTGTCTGGAAGGGGATGGAGAAGACAGAAGTTAGATTGCTGCTTAAATGCTGCTGTGGATGATCATGGTGGGAGAGCAGGTCCTGGCCTTCACGGTGTCTGAAAGTGCTTCTCTTTCCCAGCCCAAGATTTGGCTGGGACACACTTCTGCTGATAAATAGGGATGCATTTCTTTATCCCTGCTCTGTGCTTCTCTCCTCAGGGACCTCATGTCTCAGCAGACTCCTCTGGAGAGGGCATTGCACAGTCCACAGGAAGAAGAGGGAAAGGGATGGGAAGCTGCTTTAGATGAACCCCACAACAGAGCAGATCTTTGCTTCAATAACAGCATCTCTCTCCATGATCTATTCACGCTGGGGTCCTCAGCCACATCCTTTTCACACCATGATTTGGCTGGGACCCACTTCTGCTGATAAACAGGGATGCATTTCTTTATCCCTGCCTTGCTCCTCAGGGATCTTATGCCTCAGCAGACTGATCTGGAGAGGGCACTGCACAGTCCACAGGAAGAAGAGGGAAAGGGATGGGAAGCTGCTTTAGATGAACCCCACAACAGAGCAGATCTTTGCTTCAATAACAGCATCTCTCTCCATGATCTATTCACAGTGGGGTCCTTGGCCACATCCTTTTCACACCCTGATCTCAGTGCAAAGAATAGAATAGAATAGAATAGAATAGCATAGAATAGCATAGCATCAACCAGGTTGGAAGAGACCTCCAAGCTCATCCAGTCCAACCAAGCACCCAGCCCTATCCAGTCAACCAGACCATGGCACTAAGTGCCTCAGCCAGGCTTTGCTTCAACACTGGAAGGGTTGGAAACTCAGCAGCAGGACAGAACAAGGCCAGGGGAGCAGAAGAAGATACCATGTGTGGATAGTGCTCCTGGCAAGCAGAAGGGCTGCTGGAGATAGCTCCGTGGCGCTCACCATTCCCAGTGCTGCCGCTGCTGCGCGCACCCCAGAGATGCCAGCACCTCCCGTGCCACGAGCACCAGCCTGCCAGCCTGCCATCCTGCCCTCAGCAGCTCCCCTGCTCCCATGGATTAGGTCTCCTGCCAAGCCATTTGTGCAAAGTATGTTGCAGGATAGAACGGGTTATGGAAAACAAGCCCTGAAAACCACAAAGGGCCTCCTGACCCACTTGTATCTGGTTTCTGCCAAGTTCTTGTTACAGATCTTAAACAGAAAGAAAAACAATGTACGAGGGATGAAGGAGCTGAAGGGGAATGAATATTCGTGTTGGAAGAGCAGTTGGCAGGGCTCTGCTCGGGGATGTTTGTTTATTAGCAGAAGCAAGGCACTGATTTCTCTTCCAGAGGGTGCTTTCAGTGGCTTCCCACTTTGTCTGTGTCACCGGCTACGTGACTGTGGCCACCGGGAGAGGGGAGAGCAGGGGATGGAGCGGGGCTGAGAGAATGGCACCTGAGCTGGAGAGGGCAGAAAAGGGACCACAGGTCATAGAATCATAGTGGAAGGGTTGGAAGGGACCTCCAGAGATCATAGAATGATAAGGGTTGGAAAGGACCTCCAGATATCATAGAATCAAGCAGGTTGGAAAAGACCTCCAAGCTCAGCCAGCCCAACCTAGCACCCAGCCCTATCCAATCAACCAGACCATGGCACTAAGTGCCTCATCCAGGCTTGGCTTCAACACCTCCAGGGACAGTGACTCCACCACCTCCATGGGCAGCCCATTCCAGTGCCAATCACTCTCTCTGCCAACAACTTCCTCCTAACATCCAGCCTAGACCTCCCCTGACACAACTTGAGACTCTGTCCCCTTGTTCTGTTGCTGCTTGCCTGGCAGAAGAGCCCAACCCCACCTGGCTACAGCCTCCCTTCAGGGAGTTGTAGACAGCAATGAGGTCTGCCCTGAGCCTCCTCTTCTGCAGGCTGCACACCCCCAGCTCCCTCAGCCTCTCCTCACAGGGCTGTGCTCCAGGCCCCTCACCAGCTTTGTTGCCCTTCTCTGGACACCTTCCAGCACCTCAACATCTCTCTTGAATTGAGGAGCCCAGAACTGGACACAGCACTCAAGGTGTGGCCTGAGCAGTGCTGAGCACAGGGGCAGAAGAACCTCCCTTGTCCTGCTGGCCACACTGCTCCTGAGCCAGCCCAGGATGCCATTGGCTCTGCTGCCCACCTGGGCACTGCTGCCTCATCTTCAGCTCCTCTCTCCCAGCACCCCCAGCTCCCTCTCTGCCTGGCTGCTCTCAGCCACTCTGTCCCCAGCCTGTAGTGCTGCTTGGGGTTGTTGTGGCCAAAGTGTAGAAGCCTGCACTTGGCCTTGTTCAGTCTCATCCCATTGGCCTCTGCCCACCCATCCAGCCTGGCCAGGTCCCTCTGCTCTCCAGACACTCTGTCCCCAGCCTTTAGCACTGCTTGGGGTCACTAAGTCCACCCCCCTGCCAAAGCAGGATTGCCTTGAGCTGGTTGTGTGTTCAAGGATGCGTCTTGAAAGCCTCCAGAGGAGGATACTCCACAACCTCTCTGGGCAGCCTGCTGTCAGCCTTGCAGTAAAGAAATCTGCCCTCATGTTGAGGTGGAAATTCCTGTGTTCCACTTTGTGTCCATTGCCCTTAGTCATATCAGAGGGCCCTGTCTTCTTGACACCCTCCCTTCAGAGACTGATAACCATTAAGAAGATCTCTCAGTCTTCTCTTTTCCAGGCTAAGCAGCAACAGGTCACTCATCTCAGGTCGAGGCATCCCAAGTACAGGCCAGCCTGCATGACACAGCTTAGGGGAGCTGAGGCTACTTCCTCCTCTTTGGGTGTCCATCACCATCATTGCTGTGTCTGGATGCTGTGGTTGCACACATGCCAAAAGGCTTCCACTGTTCAGAGCTCTGTAAGCCTGCCTCCTGTCCTTACACCATGCTGGTCTCTGAGCATTTCATTTCCCTCTGCTTTGTCTCTTAAACTAAAAGAGGCTTCCAGGATCACACTTCACATGTTGGGTCTCCACATTTGAGTCTGTTCAGCCTGGAGAAGAGAAGGCTCTAGGGAGACCTTAGAGCAGCCTTCCAGTACCTGAAAGGGGCCTGCAAGAAAGCTGGGGAGGGGACTTTTTAAAAGGGCTTTTAGTGATAGTTTGAGAGGGGAGATTTAGAGTGGATAGCAGGAAGAAATTCCTTACTGTGAGGATAGTGAGACACCAGGACAGGCTGACCCAGGGAGACTGTGGATGCCAACTCCTTGGAGATATTCAAGGCCAGGCTAGGTGAGGCCTTAAGCAACCTGGTCTAATGGAAGGTGTCCCTGCTCATGGCATGGAGGTTGGAACTAGATGATCTTTAAGGTCCTTTCCAACCCAAACCATTCTATGAATCTGTGTGCAGGAGACAGCTCTCACAGCTTAGGACAAGTATGCCTCAAATGAGACCTGTGGAAGAGGTCTCAACAGATGTCTTTGGGCTCATCCTCTGAAGGGCTGTATCCCACACTAAGCAGCCCGTGGTGCTCACACCAAGAGCAGCATGAAAATCTACCAGCAGGTATGTAAAGAGCTTCCCATCTTGCCTTCTACCTGCCCAGCATGAAGGGCTCCACCTTCGCCAGTAAGGGGCCAGGTCTGATCTGGAAGTGTTCACCACCTGCAGTCCATGCTCCTTGTACTCCCTCACCATCTGCACTTGCTGCATTAAGCACAGTGGAAGGTAGAGCCCTGCCTGCTCCTTGGGTATCTATTGGTGGGCCCTGATGTCCACTAGTTTGTTGAATCCCTTTTTAGACTTAAAGCTCCTACTCATCCCTCAGCCTATGTGGCATGCAGGTCCAGAGTCCTGTGCTCACCATGTCCAAAGCACTTTCCTTCACCTAGAATCACAGAATCAGGGAGGGTTGGAAGGGACCACNCTTTTTTGTAGCCCCCTTCAGATCCTGGAAGGCCACAAGAAGGTCACCTGGGAGCCTCCTCTTCTGCAGCCTGCACAGCCCCAACTCTTTCAGTCTGTGCTCACAGCAGAGCTGCTGCAGCCCTCTGAGCATCCTCGTGGTCCTGTTTGAAACAAGCCCTTGCCAGCCTCGAGGAGTGTTCCCCAGTTCTGCATCCATCTTACCTAGCACCTCTCTAACTTAGCCAACCTCCAGCAGTCTTCTGCTTTCCAAACAGTAGAGTCCCAGCTGGTTTAGGGTCTCCTCAAAGGGCAGCTGTGGCATCCTCTTTATCATTTTGATTGATTTCCAACTCAGCTGTGTCACATTGAGATGCAGCATGTCAGGTATGATCTAAAATGTCAATTTAAGGCAATTCACTGAGCCCTGTTAGGTCACCTGGCTCACATAGCCTCTGCCACTGGTGAAGTGCCTCAAAGGACAGTCTGACTCTTGTGTCCTAGCAGCAGTCACATCCAGTAGGATCCTCTCCATGTTTTCAAAGCCAGATGGCAGACAGAAGAAAAGTGCTGGCTGGATAAAGGTGTTGTGAAATGCTCCCAGAGGCACAAGAGCTGTGATGTTGAGCATCACAAGAGGGTGATTAAACCCTGACCATGCTGTGATACCTTGCTTCTGTGAAGAGTCTTCTTTGAGAAGTTGGGGTAGCTGCAACTCCTCAGTGCCTATGATCCAGGAGAAGAAGATGATCTCTTTCCTGGAGTAGAGCATCCCACCAACGTCACATTTCTGCCTGGTTTCCTGTGCTGGACTTTGCCATGGCACAAAATTCGAGGCCTGCCAAGTCTGTGAGGAGGGACAGTGAAGGCTCTCCAGCCCTGCTGACGAGGAGAAGCAGAGGCAGCTGCCTGCGGCTGAACCTTAGCTACAGCGCTTTGCCCAGGCAGTGAGTCACAGCCTGTCTGCTGTCACATTAAAGCACAGGGGGATGCTGTCTTCAGCTGAGACTTCCCACCAGCTCCACTGCATGTGCCTTCAGAGGGGTTAACTCTGGCTGACAAACGCTGGCCACAAGCCACAGATGTGCTGAGGGAGCGAGCGAGTGAGGGGTTTGTGCATGCTGGTGGCAAGAGCCAAGGATCCATCAGGGGCCTTGGCTACCTATTGGATGGAGAGACTTGAGAACAACTTGAAACCACAAAACAGGCTTCAATCCCTATCTCATCATTTCCATGGTGATACCTCAGGCAAACCACAACACAGGGCAGGGATCAGTGTTTTCAGAGCGTGATAAGATGACCGGCACAGACGAGGGCAGCGAGACCTTGTCCCGATGCAGGGAAGACCTGAGAAGTTCCCAGCAGCTCATGCTCATGACAGCTTTCTGGTATGATCCATCCTCTCCCAGGGCATGAAGCAGAGACCTCAAGCCAAAGTCTCTCTCACGTTCCCCTGGTGTGCAGGCAGGACTGCTGAGAGCAAAGCAGAGCCCAGATCACAGCGAAGGGAGAACTGCAGCCTTATAAGGCAGGTGGTAGTATCTCTCTGCCCAGCTCCTACCACACCAGCACGAAGCTGTGCCTCCAAAGAGTGCTGCTTTAGATGCCTTGCGATTAACCCTTTGCTAGCTGGAACACAGTGATGAAAGAGAGCTGGAGGTGAGGTAAGCATAGAATCATGGAGGCGATTAGGTTGGGAATCACCTCTAAGATCATCAGGTCCAACAGCTAACCCAGCACTGCCAACTCCACCACTCTCAGCATCTCATCTACACAGCTTTCCAAGCCCTCCAGAGGTGGGCATTCCACCACTCCCCTGAGAAGCCCTTTCCAGCATGTTGCACAATGTGTTGGCTCTTCAGAAGACCCTGCCTAGGATCACAGCAAAAGGAGCCTGCCTCCCTTGGAGTGTATTTGAGCAGGGTAGTGCTGGCTACTGCATTCTGTGAGTAACACTGGGAAAACATCATGATGATGATAAAATAAGTCAACTTCTCCACCTGGACCACAGCCACACTGTGATCCACAGAAGCTCCTGTGGTAGAAAACATTGGGGTGCAGATGTGATGAGATATGCAGGCTAGGAGATGCTCTGTAGAAGCCACCCCTCATGCATGGACAATTTTGGATCATGGTAGGGAGAGTGACAGGCTCACAGGATGTTAGGGGTTGGAAGGGACCCAAGGAGATCATCCAGTCCAACCCCCCCTGCCAGAGCAGGACAATCCTATCTAACAGAGATCACAGAGGAACACATCCAGACAGGCCTTGAAAGGCTCCAGAGAAGGAGACTCCACAACCTCTCTGGGGAGCCTGTTCCAGTGCTCTGGGACCGTTGGAGTCCAAGGGAACAACTTGGATCACTGCATATGCTGTTTCCTCCTCTGAAGTTCAGAATTACACTTGCTTTAGGGCATAGAAGGAAGATATCTGAGAGGTGGTCACTTCAGGATGGCTTAGGAGAACCTGCCCCAGATGCTGCAAGCACTTCCCCCACAGCAGCTGAGCATAACACAGGACCACAACCACATCCTTCAAACTAGAGCAGGGAGGAGGGGTTTCTCTCCCCCTCTGCTCTCCTCCCCGTGCAGCCCCAAGCCCCCACCTCCCTCTCCCTCTCTCTTCAGCCCTACCATCTGTTTTTCCACTGATGGCAGGGGATGAGATGTTCTGCTGGCCCTTGAGAGGAGAAGCGCGCTTGGCGCTAACTCGTATTCCTGATGGGCTCCTGGAAGGGTTTGCATCCCTCCCCTCCTTCCCTCACCCACTGAACTATGTGCCTCCCTGCTCCAGGGATGGAGAACTTGGCAAGGCACTCCAGGAGGCAGATGGATGAGCAGATTAATGGAAGGAGAAGGGAGGTGGGATGAGGAGAGAGAAGGAAGAGCAGGCAGGCTGATCCACCACCAGGGTACCATGAAGAGGAGGGAGAAGTCTCTCTAATGCCACTGTGTGGTGATCTGAACTTTCCAGCGTGAGGCAAGGCTCCAGCTGAGGCTGAGGAGGTTGAGGCTTGGCTGCTGTTCCCATGTCCTGAGGCTGAAGGGAGCGATGGGAGAGGCAGCCAGGTGATAGGTGACCTGGATTTCTCTTAGCACAGAATCATACCATTCTGGCAGTTGGAAAAGACCTCCAAGACCATTGAGTCCAACCATCAACCCATGCCCATTAAACCATGTCCCAGGCTGCCATGTCCACACCTTTCTTGAACTCCTCTGGGGACAGTGACTCCAGCATCACCCTGGGCAGCCTGTTCCAATGCCTAACCTCTCTTTCAGTGAAGAAAGCTTTCCTAATAACCAACCTAAACCTCTCCTGGCGTTTTCCTCTTGTTCTACCACCTGATACTAGAGAGACTGATGCCCACCTGACTCCAACCTGTTTTCAGGGAGCTGTAGAGAGCAATGAGGTCTCTAGCCCAATCCCCAAAAATGAGCAAGGAGATCATCAACTAGATCAGGTTGCTCAGGTGGCAACATCTCCCTTCTCCCCTCAGCAGGCCCCAGACCATTCCTTTGAAGGAGACACTCTTGCTCAGAGTTTTTCTTCATGGCAAGACAATGACTGCTACAAAACACATGAGAGAAGTTATCTGGGAAGACTTGGCTTATCTCATAGGATCATAGAATCAGTCAGGGTTGGAAGGGACCACAAGGATCAGCCAGTTCCAAACCCCCTGACATGGCCAGGGACACCCTACCCTAGAGCAGCCTGGCCACAGCCTCAGCCAGCCTGGCCTTAAAACACCTCCAGCCATGGGGCCTCAACCCCCTCCCTGGGCAACCCATTCCAGCCTCTCACCACTCTCATGCTCAACAACTTCCTCCTCACCTCCAGGCTGACTCTCCCCACCTCCAGCTTTGCTCCTTTCCCCCCAGTCCTGTCACTACCTGTCCAACCTTAACCTGCAGCCTCAGAGAAGAAAACCCAATGAAAAGAGGAATCAAAGACATGTATGTGAGAAGTGAAGAGGAGGAGTAGAAAAGAGAGGAGGCAGATGTGAGCTGTATCAAAAAGGAGAGCATCAGGGTGAGAGAAACTATCTGAGGATGGATCTTCATTAGTATTGCAGTGAGTGACTGTGACCTTCCCAATGGGCCTGCACTGATGGAGCTGCTGAGGAGGAAGGAGCCATTGTTCCACAGAGGAGGACCAGAGCACCTGACAAGATGACCCGAAGGACTAGACAGAAACAAGATGCCATTCACTTGCCTAAAACTGAAGGGCAAGCTCTTGTACTGATGGTAAAACATCTGCTCTGAGCTTGGAGCTCATCAGTTGGCAGCAAAGGAGGTAGAAAAAGATCTGGGTGTGCTTGCTGACCTCAGGATATCTCTGAGTTGCCAGACTGATGCAACTGCAGAAGTAATAGTCCTGGGTCCTATCAAAAAAGACATCTGCAGCAGAGGGAAGGTTTCTGCAGGGTTCTTCATCTGGAAGAGTGTGTACTGCTTGGTCCTTGCTGATGAAATGCTAATTGAAAGCAGAAAGCTCATTTAAGATCCTACAAGGGCAATGAAGAGCATGGACTCTCCACCTCTGGTAAGACACTGCCAGAGCTTGGCTTGCTTAACCTTCTGTGTCCTAAGAGTGCTGTCCAGGATTGCTTTCTAGAAGAGGATGACAAGCATCCAGGAACAGAAAGTGCTCATGCTGGCCCTGAGCATGTTTCTGTGGCTGATGAGAAGACAGAGAACATTACTGGGAGATGCTGGGACTTGGTCCCTATCTCTCTACAACTACCTGAAGGGAGGTTGTAGCCAGGTGGGGGTTGGGCTCTTCTGCCAGGCAAGCAGCAACAGAAGAAGGGGGCAGAGTCTCAAGTTGTGGCAGGGGAGGTCTAGGCTGGATGTTAGGAGGAAGTTGTTGGCAGAGAGAGTGATTGGCATTGGAATGGGCTGCCCAGGGAGGTGGTGGAGTCGCTGTGCCTGGAGGTGTTCAATCAAAGCCTGGATGAGGCACTTAGTGCCATGGTCTGGTTGATTGGCCAGGGCTGGGTGCTAGGTTGGACTGGATGAGCTTGGAGGTCTCTTCCAACCTGATTGATTCTATTCTATTCTATTCCATTCTATTCCATTCTATTCCATTCTATTCCATTCTATTCCATTCTATTCTATTGGCCAGGGCTGGGTGATAGGTTGGACTGGATGATCTTGGAGGTCTCTTCCAACCTGATTGATTCTATTCTATTCTATTCTCTCTCACAGTAAAGAGTCATAGGATTATAAGGGTTAAAAGGGAACCTCTGGAGGTGCATTGGTATGATCCTCTCTCGAGCTTCTCTTCTCTAGGCTAAGATTCCCCAAGTCCTTCAGCTTTTCTTCATAGAAGAGACTTTCTAGTCCCCTAATCATCTCCCTGGCAAAGAAAGGGCCAGAACTCATACCCACAATCTGATGGTGTTTCTCATTATCCTCTTGGGGACCTCTTGTTGAAGACACAGACCCAAGGTGAAGGGCAGGAAGCATAGAGGAGAAAAGAGTGGGGTCAGTCTGGTCTACCGGATTGTGAGGGAGCATTTTCACACCTCTGTTCTCTCACTGAGCTGCACAGGAAGGGAAGAAGGAGCACCTCATACTCCATCCATTTCTTTTGTGGAAGGACTAACTCCAAGAGAGCAGAAGGAGCAGTTCTTCTTACTAGCAAGAGAACCACAGAGAGGATCATCACAACCACCTGGACTGCTTTTCCACATTGCCCCAGAGCTGAGCTGAAAGTTGAGGCAGAGCAAAACTTGGAGCTCCTCAGACACCAAGCTCTGGTACTCACCCAGTGAACATCTCTGGCACACAGCAGCTCATTCCTCAGTGCCTGCAGCCCACACATGGGGAAAAAAAACCTGCTACACCTCCTGCTGACCATAATATTTTCCTTCTGGGGACATGCCTGCTGCAACATCACCTTTTCTGCCACTTCTCACAGCATCAGAGAATGGTAAGGGTCAGAAAAGATGTCCAACCCCCTGCTAAAGCAGGATCACCTAGGGCAGGTCACACAGGAATGCAGCCAAGTGGGTCTTGAAAGTCTCTAGAGAGACATCTCTGGGCAGTCTGTCTCAGTGCTCCATCACCCTTACAGTAAAGAGGTTTTTTCCTCACGTTGAGGTGGAGCTTCCTGTGTTCCAGTTTGTATTCTTTGCCCCTTGTCCTGTCACAGGACACCACTGAAAAGAGACTGAGCCCTTCCTCTTGACACTCAGCCTCCAGATATTTATAAGCACTGATGAGACCTTGTCTGAGTCCTCTCTCCTCCAGACCAATTCACCCCAGGTCTCTCAGCCTTTCCTCGTCAGAC
>WAAF01017303.1:2354-14735 GCA_013400475.1 Tricholaema leucomelas
AGAGGCAATTAAGAAAAGAAAGATATGTGAAATGATTCTATTATAAGAATGGAGATGAAAAACATAGAGTGATTTTTAATCTATTTTAAATATAAAAAGAATAATTACAGTCAGAAGTAATTAAAGAATTTGATAAGTTTTAGTAGTAAATTTTATTCTTTAAAAAGCACTTAGAAAATACATATTTCTTTTATTAAAGACAAAATACTGTACTATATCTTTACTAATGAGTTAGCACTAATAGCTCCATTTCCACCTTCTAGATGTTTCATTCTAAGTCTAAGAGTTTTAACAGAACAGCAGCTACAGTTCTAGCATTACTCCGGCTTGTTCTAGTGGTTAGCTAGTGGCCAACGTAGAAAGATGACTTAATGACTGATAGTGAAAATACTCTTTCTGAAAGATTGAAATGTATGGGCAGAAACAATAGTGTAAATTACTGTAACGTATTTCAGCATGTCATAGAGGGCCCATAGGTCCAAGGTAGGCTTATACCTATTTACCTATCAAAAGGACCACAATAGACCTGGCACCATAAAGTCTGGCCTGTCCAGGGCCCAGGCTGTGGAACACGGTTGTATAAGCCCGTGCACCTAGCTTATAGCCCACCGAGTGAAAGGCCCATGATCTCCCCATATTTGGGGGGCCAGGGTTGTGGTATGCTTTGGTTAACTGCCAAGCTGATTGGTCATTCTGGTGGCCAAGGGGCCATTAATCTTGGCCCACATCTGATAAATAGGAGGTACACAGGTAAACAAAGTGACTGCCTGCCTGCTTGCTTGCTTGTTCTCATTATTTGGCTCACTGCTTGCTGCTATTTGCCTGCATTGCCTGCCTTTGTCAACGGAGCCCAGTCTCCCATGCAGCCGTGCACCCTATTGCACGCCCGCTGCCTTACCACTGCCTGGTAAACTCCACTGCCACGAGTTACCAGGAGCAGACCCAGGAGAATGAGGTCAGAGACGGCCTGTGTCCTTTCCCCAGAAGCCGGGAAAAGATTCAAGCTTCAACATCCAACAAGACAGAACCCCTGAGAGCATTTGGACACTGTCTGGACTGTGGCTAGCCCCCACGAGGGTAATAATCATAATTTGTGAGTAAATGCTTTAATGTCTCTGTAATTCTCTACTGCCTCCTGCTATTGCAGAAAGNAGCACCAATTAATTTTCCCCTCTGCAACAAGGAAGAAATTAATGTCTTATGAAATGAAATTCAAGCAAAGGTAGCAAATTTATTAAAAAAAAAAACCAAACATGAAAGGTAAATGTAATGAAAAGCGTAATTTCTTTTAAAAGAAATAATATTTTATCTTCTACAAAATTATTAGGAATGCAGTGAAAAAAAAAACAGTTCTGTTGTCTATGAGGAAGTGTCTGCAATTTTTTCCAAGAAGCATGACTTTTAATATCTAAATACATGTAGACTTTTTTTTCCTTACAACAAAATTGCTTATTATTTTCTATAAATGAAAGAGTTTTCTGAGTTCATATGTTTACAATGCTGTGACCCAATGTGATCAATAAATCACAACAATGAAAATACTAGTACACTTACTGTGCCTAAATCTTCTGATAGCTTTGATACATTCTAAGAAATCCATTCCATGAAGTGGATTAAAGCAACCCATACTATAAATTATAGAGTGTATTAAATGCCCTGGAATCTGGAATACAGATTATTGTCTCCTATGAAGAAAAATATCTCTTTCAATAGCAATGAGTTAAGTAAACTCTCAGTACAGGCCTACATATAAGCATGAGCAAAAACTAGTAAATATTGGATAATTAAATGTAAATGCAAGATATAGGAACTTCTCTGTACCCTTAACTATGAGGAAATACTTCGAAATTTTCAAGCCTCTTATGTGAAGTTTATCTGCAACATTGTTGAATACAATTAAATCCTAAATAAAACACTGATGTTATTCTAGTTTTATTTAAATAAAGAAAACCACTTCAAATTAAGAAAACTACTTCCACTGTCTGATTAAAAGAATTAATTCTCTTGTACTTAATCTAAGATATATTTTCAATATTCTAGAAGAGCTTCATGCCTACTCACAACTAATATTGGTTCTAAAGGGCTGCAGTGATAAATCCTCTCAATAAATCAAAGGTAAAATATCTAGATAAACCCAGGTATATAGAAACTAATTCCAGTGTATTAATTGCTATTCTGTATTTGCAACTCCATGTACTTCATAGACATTTCTACTGGAAAGGAAAAATTAGGCTACTGAGGAAATTGAGGGTAACATTTTACATTTAAGACATAAGCTTATTGACGAGAAATTTTATTTTAATTGCTGTTGCATTAAGGATGATCCTTTTCATGTGGAGGAACACTGTCCTTGATAAATAATTTCTGGTAGTGTCACTGGAAAAGGAACTAAACTGAAGTGCCTGATGCCTTGATCTCAGGGCAGAGTTGATTTTCTTTCTACTATCTAGTATAGTTTTGAGGTTTAGATTTATTATGAGAACAATGTTAATAATACACTGATGTTTCACTTTTTGCTACGCAGTGTTTCTTCCAAGAGAAAGACCTTTTGGTTTTCTATGCTCTGTCAGCAAAAATGTGTATGAGAAGCTGAGCAAAGCTAAGTTAAACAGGACAGATGAGTTAAACTACACAGCAGGATGTTGTCATGGAGGGGTGTTCTGTTGCCTATACCAATTGTGGTGGAGGGGAGAAATTAATTGGTGTGAGATGATATTTATAAAAAATTTATTAATTTCAATATTCTGAAGTCTCACCACCCCCAACCACTGAATTTTAATATTAATATTTGTTCTACATGGTCATGGAAGACATTCTAGGAATAATATCAAACAATAACTTATTAATAAAAAGCAAACATTCAAACTATAAACAGAGAGAGGAATTTCCCTGCAGCTTAATGCTGCTTGGGGTCAATATGCTGTTTGACCAGTACGTGGGCCCAAACTCTTTCTGTGCTATGGCAGAAGGCAATAGAAATTACAGAGGCATTAAAGCATTTGCTCACAAATTCTTACTAATTATCAATCACCCTCCGGAGCCAAGTCACAGCCTATACAAGTGTCCAATCTTCAGGAACTCTGCCCGTGGACTTTGAGGCTGGAATCATCTCAGCTTCAGGGGAAAGGATGCAACTGATCTCTGACTTGTTCTCCTGGCTTCTTCTGGATGGTCTGTCCAGGGATTCTTAGGCAGGACCTTCAGGTGCAGAGGCAGGATGTTGCGCACTCTCAGCACGGTGTCACGCTGACCATATGGGCCAATCGCGTGCAGACAATACAGGGTTTGCTCCTAGTAACTTTGTGGCAGTGGAGTTTACCAGGTAGTGATAAGGCAGCAGTTGTGCAGTAAGGTGCACAGCTACATGGGAGACTGGGCTCCGTAGACAAAAGCAATACAGGATCTAGTCCTGGTAACTCACCACAGTGGCGTGCAAGTGTACACAGTTGGCTGGGAGCCCATGGGAGATTCTGTCTCCATAGAGAAAGGTAGATGCACTGTGAGTGAGCACTGCGAGTGAACAGTCAGGCAGGCATAAGCAGAAGGCAGTGCAGGTGAGCCTAAGCACGTTGTTTACCTGTGTACCTCTATTTATCAAATGTGGGCTGAGATTAATGGTCACCAGAATGACCAATCAGCTTGGCAGTTAACCAAAGCATACCAAAATAGGCAAGAGCCACAGGCCTGGATCTCCTAAATATGGGGATAGCATTTGCCTTGCACCCAGGTGGATCATAAGCTAGGCGCATAGGCTTATGCAACCATGTTACACAACCAGGGTCCCTGAGCAGGCCAGACTTTATGGCAGCACAACAACCATGGTCTGTTGTGCCCCTTTTGTGTTTGTTTATGTGTTTACCTTTGGTTTGGGCAGAAAAATATGTCCAGGCAAGACAAGGCATGTGTAAGTCTATTTTTTGGGCCCATGGGCCCTCCAGGACAGACATACACTTTCTCAATATGTAAACTGGATGGAGTTTGCTTGGAGGGGCCAATCAGTGTGGGGAAATAAGCTGGGCATTGGTAAGCAGGTGAAGAGCAATTACATTACAGATTGCTTCTCTTTCTTGAGTTTTCATTTCTCTCTAGGTTTGTTATTTCAATAATAATAATAATAATAATAATATTTCACATACTAATAAACTATGCTTAACACATGAAGATTTCTTTTTTGTTTGTTTGTTTTTAATTCTTCTCATGCCACCAGGGAGAGGGGGACTGAGATAGCTGAATGGTCCTTAGTTACAAGCTCAGGTTAAATCATGGTATGAACACCTTAACTCTTCATATATGAGAACTACATACTATTTTTCATTGAAAAAGAGTTTCTCTTCATGATTATCATTTAAGGCTATACAAGGTGCAATGTGTTCTGATGCTGAACTCTGTAAATCCTAAAACAGCAGTTCAGGTATGTGACTTGTTTTAACCTGTGAAGTTTTTTGTTTTTTTTGAAGTCTTGTAACACTTTGTAATTTTGGTAACACTTCTTGCATAAGTCCCAAATCCTGGAACAGTTAATTCTGTTTTGCGTACTAGATACAATAACTTAAGCATAGACATAACTATGTATATGTAGAAAACCCACTGTCTTTTAGGAGAAATTTCACCATCATGGATAAAGTGCACAAAAGTGAGAAGCCTACCTTGTAGTCTCTAATAACATATGTCTAGTTAAGTGGAATGAACTCTAGCCAGGAACAGAAGAAAGTTTACTTGTTTCCAGAATTTATGCTCAAAGAATGGAGATCTAGTTTCTCAGAAAAGTGAAAAGTACACTGACAGGTAGCAAAGTTACATATTATATATGTTGTTGTTGATTGGTTGGTTGTGAGTTTGTTTTGTTTTGTTAATCAGAAGTTAACGAATAGATTTATTTTAAAATCTTCCATTCTGAGCCTCAGAGTGAAGCAGTTGTCTGGCACAGAAAATTTTAGACAAAGTAAGGTCAAAATAAATTAATAAACATGAATTTTCTAGTGGAACCTTATTTACAGTTCATAATGAAAATGTGATCTGTGTTTAAAAAAAAAAAAAAAAGCCTCAAATGTATAAGTAATTTTTCTGAGGACACAAAGTATACTGCAGCATATGATCTGAGGAAAAAAAAAAAAGAAGCCGTATTAGAGGTTTCTCAGTAAAATTCTAGGGAGAAACTGTTCCTATGATATAAGATGCAAACTACAGTGCAAAATAATTTCCATCTTAACTGTAGGTGGAGAATAGCTGATGTTCCATAGTATATCACTTTTATTGCAAAATTCTCTCAGCTTCTAGAACATCTCTGAGGAATATCATGAACAAGTACTCAAGTAAATCAAGAAAAATGAGCTGTAACTCTATAGAAGTGCCTTTTACAGAATTACAATTACTTTCATATAACTTAAGTCATTGTTATCACTGCAATTTTATCTGCTAGGAGCCAAATTAATGCATATATTGAAATCATCACTCTTTGGTACATTTGACCCAAGATCGACACATTAAATCTGTTTATGAATTGAGATGCTCAAAAGAGCAAGGAATGGGAAAAGCAGCTTCGAATTTCTAGGTGACAAGTTTAAATTCGTTTTACTTCATCAGTGGGTGAATATCACTAACTAAACACTGACTGATGACTTATACGAAGATTTTGGGTCATCTTATTCCAGTTCCTAGTGGAAAAGTCCAGCATTCTGTACACCACAAAACAGTTCAACAATACTTACTGTGTTCTAAGTCTCACCGATTTTCATCTCAGACTGGAAATTTAAATATAATGTCCTTTTACGAAGGTGATTATTTTAAACTAAGAATGACAAGTTCTGATAAAAAGATTCTCTACTTAATCTGTGCTATGTTGCATCACAATTAGCAAAAACAGTTAATAGTTCCTTTTACAGAATATCATAGAATCATAGAATCAACCAGGTTGGAAGAGATCTCCAAGATCATCCAGTCCAACCTATCACCCAGCCTTATCCAATCAACTAGACCATAGCATTCAGTGTCTCATCCAGGCTTTTCTTGAACACCTCCAGGGATGGCAACTCCACCACCTCCCTAGGCAGCCCATTCCAATGGCAAACCACTCTTTCTGGGAAGAACTTCGTCCTAACATCCAGCCTATGCCTCCCCTGGAACAATTTGAGACTGTGTCCCCTTGTTCTATTGCTAGTTGCCTGGGAGAAGAGACCAACCCCCACCTGGCTACAACCTCCCTTCAGGTAGTTGTAGACAGCAATGATGTCACCCCTGAGCCTCTTCTTCTCCAGACTAAACAACCCCAGCTCCCTCAGCCTCTCCTCACAGGGTTTGTGCTCCAGGCCTTTCACCAGCTTTGTCATGGTTCTCTGGACATGTTCAGTATGTCAACATCTCTCTTGAATTGAGGGGCCCAGAACTGGATGCAGTACTCAAGGTGTGGCCTGACAGGGGAAGAACAACCACCCTCATCCTACTGGCCACACTATTCCTGAAGAGCCAGCCATTGGTTCTCCTGACCACCTGGGCACACTGCTGGCTCATCTTCAGCCTACTATCTACCAGTACCTCCAGGTCTCTTTCTTCCTGGCTACTCTCCAGCCAGTCTGTCCCCAGTCTATAGTGCTGCTTGGGGTTGTTGTGGCCAAAGTGCAGAACCCTGGGGGACACCATTAGTGATTGGCTGCCAGCTGGATGTGGCACTATTCACCACCACTCTCTCGGCCCAGCCCTTCAGCCACTTCTTGACCCAGCACAGAGTGAATCTGTCCAAGCCATGAGTTGCCAGCTTTGCCAGGAGCTTGTTGTGGCAGACGGTGTCAAAGGCTTTGCTGCAGTCCAGGCAGACTACACCACAGCCTTCCCCACACTCACCAGATGGGTAACCTGATCATAAAAGCAGATCAGGTTGGTCAGGCAGGACCTGCCCTTCCTAAACCCATGCTGGCTGGCCCTGATCACTTGGCCATCCTGTATGGCCAGAGGAGGTATAGGCTGGAAGCTAGAAGGAGGTTCTTCCCAGAAAGAGTGGTTTGCCATTGGAATGGGCTGCCTAGGGAGCTGGTGGAGTTGCCATCCCTTGGAAGTGTTCAAGAAAAGCCTGAATGAGACACTTAGTGCCATGGTCTAGTTGACTGGATAAGGCTGGGTGATAGGTTGGACTGGATGATCTTGGAGGTCTCCTCCAATCTGGTTGTTTCTATGAGTCTATGTTTCTATCATATGCCAGCTCTCTCAGCACCCTAGGATGGATACCTTCTGGTCTAATAGACTTATGACGATCCAAATTGCTCAGCAAGTCACTTAGTACTTCCTCCTGAATTACAGGGGGACTATACTGGTCCCTGACTCCATCTGTCAGTTCAGGAGGCCAGTTGTCTTAGAGACAACCTGTCCCACTATTGAAGACTGAAGCAAAGAAGGTGTTAAGCACTTTTAACTTTTCCTCATCCTTTGTCACCGTATTCCCCTCTCCATCTAATAAGGACTGGAGGTTGTCCTTGCTTCTTCTCTTGCCATTAATATACTTACAGAAACATTTTTTATTCTCCATAACACCACCCAACCTAAGTTATGATGGGGTTTTGCTTCTTTAATATTTTTCCTACAAGACCTAGCAACATCCTTCCCCTTTTTTTCCAAAGGTGATACACCTTTTTTATCTTTAATTCCTTCAGAAGCTCCTTGCTCATCCAGTCTGGCTGGATGGCATATATATAGCATACTACTCTTCTTGTAAGGTCATAATGATAACACCAGTAAGATTATCAATCTTCAAAGATAAAACTGAACTTAAAACTAGAGTTGAACACAGAAGATCCATTGCATATCTATTTTTCTGTTTTTCTTCAACTTATTTACAACAGATTTTTTTAAAATTAATTTTCTTCACTTTTGGCCAATATGGAATATCAGGTAAGAAATATTTCTTAAATATATTAACACTTTTTTTTTTTTTTTTTTAAGCCACATTAACAATATGTTTTTCTTTGATTTTCATTTTCCTCTTACTTTAGTGAAGTTCAGTTAAGTAGAACCTACAACAGGGGGATAGCCAGTAGACAACTGGAGATGCTCTGCATTAATCCTTCTTTCTTGCCAGGAAGGGAAGGGGATAAAAAGAGAAAAACTTATAGGTTTGAAAAAACAAACAAACAAACAGCAACTAGCACTCCAACAAAGCATACAAGAATTAGCAGAGACCTTGGTTTCTATAGAAAATAAGCACACCCTTTTTTTTTGCATACCAATCCTTAGTAGTAACTACAAATGCCAATTACTATGACTTCAAGAAGCAGACATTTTCAATTTGAGAAAGCGCAGTCACTTAGAAGAGACTGAGCAGATTACTAAAATTACTGAATAGACAATGGATCTTATTTTAACTCACACCCAGTTACTTAGAATAATTCTCTGTCATTTTAAAAATAAGACAAACTGTAGAAAACTTGAAATAAAATATTGGGGTTTGTTTTGCTTTAAATCTAAGCATCACTAAGATAAATTTACCAATTCAGATGAGAACTTCACTATTGCTTTATCTAACACAAGCAGCTTTTGCAGGTTGAAAGTATGCTCTACTTCACTGTGTAATTGAAAAAAAAAAAACATCCCTTCACTATGCAACATATTTACTGTCTTTGGAAGACTATTAGAAAATGTAATAAATATAGCTTAAATGCTAACCCAATCAAAAGAAATTTAAGTGGTTCATAAAATTCTTGAACAGTGGAATGATTGTTTGCAGAAGTTGCATCCTAAGAACAAACTCCATTACAGCTTTGGACCCATTTTTGCTTAGCCTGGTTTGGAATATTTATATATTCTATTCCTCGTATCAGTATATATTGGATGTATATTATGAAGCTCTTTCCATAAGGAAACATATTTTAATGAAAATCAAGAGAAAGATCTCTTTAGATGTTATCAAGAATACCCTTCTGTTATTAACCTGTATAAGGGGCTTTGGCTGTGTTATGATTACCTCAAGCTAATTTCCATTTCCCTCATATCACAGTTCCTAAACTAAATACTTTTATTACCCCATAGATACTATTATTTTTCAGTCTGCTTTTTAGTATTTTTTTTCTCCTAAGTGAGCTTTGAGACTTGGTAAAATCGATCTTTCTTTATAACATAGCAGAACCAGAAATACAGAACACCCCACAGTATCATTTATTCCACTACTGTTACAAAAAGCAATAAATATAGCTTAAATGCTAACCCATTCAAAAGAAATTTGAGTGGTTCAAAAAACTCTTAAACAGTGGAACGATGCTTACAGCAAAACTTTCCATTTGACCTTCTCATGTATAAACCTTTTTTTCCCCTTGAATGTCTTTTGAGACTTAAAATGGTTTTACTAAGATGAGTTTTACTGCAGTTCCCTTATAAATAACACTCTGAAGGATGGTGTATTTATGCAGTAATTTGGTAATCTTGATATTTTTTTATCAGGAATTAAGGCAAATAATTTACATTACCTTCCAAGAGCATAACAGTAATAGAACAGTGTGCTAGTTTGAGCCTAGCTAGAATGTTTTGGTGAGAAGAATTGGATTATAGGTTGTGAAAAGGAAACAATGGTGATGTCTACTTCACTCATAGGCTTGCTGAGGTGTATAAGAACAAGAACACAAACACAGATAACAGAGTCAATCTCTGTCTCTTGGAGCTGAACTTCTCTAACCTAACGTGCCGCCTGTGTGACTAATCCATCTGCTTCCTAACCCCTCTGGCTGACTCTCCAAACTACCTTGAGTGTAATGCAGCCTTGGGTAAAGTAGAGGGTTGGGAGGAAGATGGAAGAGTGGTTTGGAGCCCCTCCTGGGGACTATGGTTTCTGGGAGGGTTGTTCTGTTTCTGTATTACTTTTTCACTTGCATATTTCTGTATATATTGTAAATACCTGCTTGTATATTGTGCTACACTGTAAATATAAAGCTTCATTCAATTTCCAGAGCTGCTGAGCCTAGACTGGGTGATTTTACAAAGTGTGGGGGGACGAGTAACACCCAAACCATCACAAACAGTACTTTCTTCCCTCCCTATCCTCAATTATATATTATAATGAGTCACTAAATCTGCAAAGGCTGCAGTGGACTGATTTATAGAAAATGTCAGAAGAGGAAGATTATGTCTTCAAATATGAGAACGTAACTAGACAGTTATCTTTTCTAAGGGAGGCTTCTATTGTTTCTTTCTCTTTCTTATTTGGACATGATAAAGTCTTTTAATTCATTGTCAAATCTTGAATACTGGTACATTAAATAGAAGCTTGTTTTTGGTGAAAGAACATAACATTATACACACAATTTATGAATGCACATTAATTGAATCTGCTTAAAAGAGGTGGGAAAATTCAGGAAGTGGCTCTAAAAGATGTATACACTAATCTGAGAATCAGAGGTCATACCCAGATTGAATAGTTACCTCAGGGATTAATGTAATTTTAATTTTATTTTTGGTAAACTAATGAAAAAAAAGTTAAATTTCACTTTAGATTCAGAAAATATTTAGAAATATATGTAGCTGCTAATACAATCATTGCTTATGTCACAGTATATCTTCCTTGCAAGAATGCTAAAAATTTTTTTTAAAAAAAGCAATGCTATCAAAATCAAATCTTACAGAGGAATAGAACTAAAATGCTGAAAACATTTCTAACCATGACTATTGTTTATTTTAAATAAATCTGACAGCTGGAAATATGTTACAGCTTCTTTGAGGATGAGACTGTGCTAGTTTGAGCCTGGCTTGAATGTATTGGTGAGAAGTAAATTACAGGCTGTGGAAGGAAAACAAAGCTAATGTCTACCTCACTCATAGGCTTGCTGAGGTGTATACAAAACAAGAATCCGAACATAGATAAGGCACTACTTCTGCTGGGGAGCTCAAGCTGCATTTCTTTCTCTAGCCACTCCATGGCAAATCAGGGGATACAGTCTCAAGATGTGCTGGGGGAAGTATAGGCTGGATGTTAGGAGGAAGATCTTCCCAGAGAGAGTGATTTGCCATTGGAATGGGCTGCCCAGGGAGGTAGTGGAGTCACTGTCTCTGGAGCTGTTCAAGAAAAGACTGGATGAGTCATTTAGTGCCATGGTCTAGTTGAATGGCTAGGGCTGGGACATAGGTTGGACTGGATGATTTTGGAGATGTCTTCCACCCTGGTTGATTCTATGATTCTATGATCAACTTGGTTTCTGGGGTTGTAGCTACAGAGGTTCAGAGGCAAATTACATCTCAAGAGAGAAAGAGATACTAGCAGCCTATGAAGGAGTGAAAGCAGCTTCTGAAGTGATTGGAACTGAGTCACAATTGCTTTTAGCTCCGAGATTGCCAGTACTAAACTGGATATTCCAAGGCAAAGATTCATCATGTCATCATGCCACAGATGCAGTTGGTCTAAGTGGATGGCTTTGATAACCCAACAAGCACGAATGGGTAATCTTGATTGACTTGGTATGGCGGAGGTGATGACCAACTGGCTGGAAGGCACAGGCTGTGCCAAAACTCTAGAAGAGAAAATAACTCGTGCTGAAGAAGTTCCTCCCTATGGTGATCTCTTTGATCAGGAAAAGAACTATGCTTTGTTCATAGATGGTTCCTGTCATCTTGTTGGGAACAAGCAAAGATGGAAGTCAGCAGTCTGGAGTCCTACCAGGAGAGTTACCGAAGCAAGAGTTGGCGAAGGAGAATCCAGTCAGTTCGCTGAGTAAAAGCGGTCCAATTTGCTCTTGATGTAGCTGAACGTGAAAACTGTCCTATCCTTTACCTCTACACAGACTCATGGATGGTAGCCAATGCTCTATGGGGTTGGATAAAGGACTGGAAAAAGCATGGTTGGCAGAGGAAAGGAAAGCCTATTTGATGTGCTGATCTATGGCAGGACATTGATGCACAACTGGAGAGAATTCCAGTGAAGGTGCAGCACGTAGACGCACACATGCCTAAGAGCAGAGCCACTGAGGAACACCAACACAACCAGCAGGCAGACCAAGCTGCTAAGATTAATCAAGTTGATACCAACTCTGATCTAGACCTTAATTGGAAACACCGAGATGAACTGTTCCTAGCTCGGTGGGCCCATGATTCATCTGGACATCAAGGCAGAGATGCAACATACCAATTGGCACGTGATAGATCAATTGACTTATCCATGGATGCTATCACCCAAGTCATTCATGACTCTGTTATTTGTGCCTACATTAAGCAGGCTAAGTGAATCAGTCCCTTATGGTGTTGTGAGAGATGGTTGTGTGAGATCTCATTCTGGAAAGCAGTATCACAGTATCACAGTATCACCAAGGTTGGAAGAGACCTCACAGATCATCAAGTCCAACCCTTCACCACAGAGCTCAAGGCTAGACCATGGCACCAAGTGCCACGTCCAGTCTTGCCTTGAACAGCTCCAGGGAC
>WAAF01017303.1:15462-34073 GCA_013400475.1 Tricholaema leucomelas
GCCTTGCTGAAGTCCAGATAGACCACATCCACAGGCCTCCCCACATCCACCAAGTGGGTCACCTGATCATAGAAGGAGATCAGGTTGGAGAGGTAGGATCTGCCCTTCCTAAACCCATGCTGGCTGGACCTGAGCTCTTTGTATGTGCTATGGTAGAGGCTAGCACCCAACGGCTGGAAACCTATCCAGTTCCACATGCTACTGCACATAACACCATTCTTGGCTTGGAGAGACAAATCATGTGGAGACATGGAACTCCAGAGAGAATTGAGTCAGACAATGGCACTCATTTCAAGAACAATCTTGTGAAAGACTGGGCCAAAGAGCATGATATTGATTGGATCTATCACATACCCTACTCTGCACCAGCTTCAGGGAAGACTGAACGCAACAACGGTTTGCTGAAAACCACCCTAAAAGCCATGGGGGGGTGGTACTCTGACAAACTGGGACAAACATTTAGCATAAGCTACCTGGTTGGCAAATAGTAGAGGTTCAGTAAACAGAACAGAATCTGCACAATCGGATTTGGTCCAAACAGTAGACAGCGAAAAAGTTCCTGTTGTATGTGAAAAGAATCTGTTAGGGAAAACTGTTTGCGTATTTTCTCCTTCAGGCGAATAGAAACCTGTGTGAAGGGTGGTGTCTGCTGAAGGTCCTGGTCATACCTACTGGGTAATGCAGGGGACTGGTGAAATCCAGTGTATTCTATAGAGAAATCTAGGTACCATCAGTGTTCAATGAAAGAATCTTCAAGAGAGTCTACAGTAAGTGAGCATGAACCAACGTCACGTGGGAGTCCCTGTTCTTGTCTCACCTATGAGGAGACAAACTGTTTGCTGTTTTCTGAGCTTTTGAATCAGCAACATCTGAGACAGCCAGAATGAAGTGTGAACTGAACTTGTAATATTCATTGGTGTAAAATTGTTTTAGATTAGATCAGATAGTTCTCAGCAATACTCTGAGTAAAGTAGNGGAGAAGGTGAAGGAGTGGTTGGGAGCCCCTCCTGGGACTCAGGTTTCTGGGAGGGCTGTTTTGTTTCTGTATTATCTTTTACCTCGTGTATTTCTGTGTATAAATGTATACACTGTAAATATCTGCTTGTAAATTCTGCTAAACTGTGAATAATAAGCTTCATTCAATTTCCAGAGCCTGCTGAGTCTAGTCTGGGTAACTTCCAAAGTGTGTGTGGGTTACACCCAAACCATCACAAATCTCCTTTCAGGTAATTGTAGACAATAATGAGGTCACCCCTGAGCTTCCTCTTCTACAGGCTGAACAACCCCACCTTCCTCAGCCTCTCAGAACATGGGAGGTGCTTTAGGATTGGAGGATTGCTTACTATAAAATTAATAAAAGTAAAGACTATAAAAAAAAAAAAGAGGTTTGGGGTGTTTTTGGTTTGGGGTATTTTTTTTGTTTATTTTCAAATTTTCCTATTAAATTGATGTTTATTTCTAGATTGAATGGAGCATTAAACTACATTGTTACATCAAAACAGCTCTGAAAATAAATACAGCAAACCTGCATTAAGATAGGACAAAGTGAAAGACTGCTTTGCACTTTTGCAGTTTTAAGGTTGATTGCTTAAGTAAGCTGATCTGAAGATGCCAAGGATTAATGTAGGCACGGCTGATATCTCTGTTTTGTTCAACAGTAAATCCAAAATTCTTCATAGAGAAACCCAAGATAATATCTCTGGTTTTCTGGCCTCATTCTAAGGTCTAGCAGCTTGTTTCATTACATACTGTGAAGTCAAGAATATTTTTGGAATACAGATTTGTAACAATTAAGTAAATGTCAACTAGATTTTGTGTTGTGGAAGATTTTCTAAATCAGATTTAACTCAGATTCCTGCACACTTTGACATTTTCCACTAACTGAACTGTAAATTATTCCATATTTTGTATTATCTACTTGACACAAGAGCTCTTGATTGTCTCTTTTTGGGTTATTTAAGTTAACTGCCAGTGAACAGTGTTGTTGATGCTGAGTCACTAACTTTGGTTCTACTGGAGTTAGCTCACATCTGGAATCTTAAAAAATATCATAGAACTAAAAGCAACACATACTCAGTACTGATCTTCTTCAACAATGAGTGTTTTTACAACTTGATCTACATATATTTAATCTTATCTGCATCGGTCATGGTGCAGAGCCTAGCATCTATGTATGTAACACATAGATGGATCAAACTGGAAATATTATGAGATTACTTAGCACAATATGAGCAGAAAGATATCCTACAAAGAAACTCAACCTCTACTGAAATCTTTGGATTCGTATAACATAATGTCAATCATTTACAGAACATCTCTTGATTTAATATTTATTGTTTATGGATAGTTATACTCCCTTGATAAAATCTCTCAGAACAGTCATATAGTTCAATTTATTTTATAAAAAAATGACACATCTAATTTTTAAATACCCTCATTTACAACCAAACCTGCTTTTTAAATCCTCAGATGAAAATTCTGCTTCTTTTCCCACATGAGGTTCTTTCCCATACTCCTGTCAGACGCCATTCTTAATGTCATGAAAGAAAATATTCTTTCTGTCTAATTGAATACACAGGGCTAGCTACCATGACACAGGTTTTGCAGCACTAGAATAAATTATTTTTAACTCAACAGCAGAAAGTGAAACATAAGAAAAAATTAAAAAAGAAAAAAAATTAGGCATCATGCAGTCTGGCTCTACATAACACTTATAATATATAAATTTTCTACATGTTTGTGGTAAGGAAGAGAAAAGAAAATTGGTTTAAAATGAAGCTTAACTGTAATAAATACCCTCTTAACAGATGCTCCGTATTATGTTTGCTGTGGGATATTTGCAATCCCAAGAGCACCCAGTTACTGGTTTCTGGTTTATAGTGAGCTCTTTCACTAAGTAATTACCTGTTCAGTTAAAAAAACACTTTGATCTTTTTCTCAGGCTATGATTGTAACTCTGATGTTATTCAATCATTCTGATATAAATGGACAATCAGATATGAAGAGAAGAACTGGAGTTAAATGGAATATTCATGTGATTGATGACAAAAAAGATGGTAATTCTTGCAGGTTATCTGTCACAGGTTCTGTTTCGCATTGTTGTCTTTTCATCAACTTCAAAGTTACTATTGTCCATATAGAAGAACATATAAAAGACAGATCTAGCAAAATGTATCAAGACTCAAAATTACCATTAAATCTAAGATTATATGTAAAAATGCTAACGTTCATGGAAAGAAATGCATGTAGCCCTCATATTTCAATATTAACCTCCTAAAAGTGTCAAAAGCTACTAAATTCACAAATACATAAATTAAAGAAGAGTAACACTTTCACCACATCCCTGAGAAGGCAAATTCTTTAGTCTGCATTGCCAATTGTTTTCTGAAAAAGAGAAAGAGAGGCAAAAAAGGAGTCAGGCAGGAAGAGGGAGAGAAAACATGCCTTTAAAATGCCAAGTTTGAGTAATAATCCAGAAAATGAGCTTTGACTTTAGAAAAATGAACATTGTTGCATGCTTAGGAATTTATGCCTTTATATTTTCACTAGGTATGTAACAGGACTTCAATCTTGATCGTCCAGTTGACCTGGCCAAGTGTCTTGAAAAGTTACTTGCTTCCCTTGCTATCACCTCTATGTGGAAAAGGGAATGGCATCTTCCGATAACTAACTGAATCCCGAGAAGAGAAGAAATGTGCCAGGAATTGTATTTATCATCCTACAGAGGGAAAAAAAATACACCTGCAATAGGAAAAATGCTGACATAACACATAATGAAAGATGAAAAAAAAAAATTAAAACCCCAGAAAGTTTTCATAGTTGTACTAACGGTCCTAACGGACACAAATCCTCCTGTGAATGAACTCCATCACTCAATCACGTTGCATTTTCAGCAAAGCCACAGAGGCAAAGAGCTTCAGAGTAGAAGATCACACAAGGGCACTCTTCCTAAAGCAGAAAAACCATGGCAAAATCAGAAAGGCAAAATCACAAAGAGAGAGGGTGTGCCACAGCCCCACCCCAGAGTGGAAAGAGTGAGCCTGGGCAGGGACAAGACTGACAGTAGCCAAACCCTCTTACAGACAGGAGCAGCCTTTAGGGAGGTCAAGCGACTGGTGCATAAAACAGCAATTGTGACCGTTAGCCCAGGCAGGCTGTGCTGAGCAGGCAACTAAACTAATGGTCATCATCCTACCAGAAAAGGACTTAGCTATGTTTTCCACTCAACTGAAAGCCATCTCCAGAAGGAATGTGGTGCCCCAGAGGGTGGTTGCACACAATCATAATCTGTCCAGGTCTCTGGATACAGAATGCCTGAGCCTGTAACTCATACTACAGGGCAGGATATACACCTGTGTGCAGCATGGGCAGACAGAGGATTTACTCAACCTAGTGGCAGAGCTCAGAGAGGAATTAGAAAGTTTAAGGTGCTCTGGTTAGACCACACCTGGAGTACTGCATCCAGGCCTGCAGCCCTCAATATAGGAAGGATATAGACTTGATGGAGTGGGCCATAAAAATGATTAGGGAGGTGGAACACCTCTGCTATGAAGACAGGTTAATGGAGCTGGGGTTGTTCAGCCTGGAGAAGACTCTGGGGAGACCTAATAGGAACCATTCAGTACCTGAAGGAGGCCTGCAAGAAGGATGGAAAGAGACTGTTTACAAAGGTCTGTATTCATAGGACAAGGGGCAATAGCTTCAAACTAAAGATTACATTTAGATTGGAACTAATTGTTAGGAACAAGCTTTTTATCATGATGGTAGCAGAGCACTGGAACAGCCTGCTAAGTTTGGTTAAGGCCCCATTCCTGGATATATTCAAAGTGAAGCTCAACAGAGCCATGGGAAACTTGATTTAGTTGAGGATGCCCCTGCTTGCTGCAGAGTGGCATATGAATGTTCTGTAGAGGAACCTGGATAGACTGGATTGATGATTCAAAGCCAATTGTATGAGCTTTAACAAAGCCTAGTGCCATTGTCTGCAAGTGAGTCAACACCAATTTGATGCAACAATACAGGCTTGGGGAAGAGTGGGCCCAGAGGAGAGCCATGAAGATGATCAGAGGGCTGGAGCACCTCTGCTATGACAGGCTGAGAGAGTTGGGAATCTTCAGCCTGGAGAAGAGAAGGCTTCGAGGAGACCTTATAGTGGCTTTGCAGTATCTGAAGGGAGCCCACAGGAAGGCTGGGGAGGGACTATTTACAAGATCTAGTAATGTCAGGATGAGGGCTAATGGTTTTAAACTGGAAGAGGGTTGATTTAGACTGGATGTTAAGAGGAAGTTCTTTACAGTGAGGGTGGTGAGACACTGGAACGGGTTGCCCAGGGAGGTTGTGGATACTTCCTCCCTGGAGGCGTTTAAGGCCAGGCTGGATGAGGCCTTGGGCAACCTGCTCTAGTGAGAGGTGTCCCTGCCTATGGCGGGGGGTTGGAGCTGGATGATCCTTGATGTCCCTTCCAACCTAAACCATTCTATGATTCTATGATTCTATGAAGAGTGGCTGGAAATCTGTCTGGCAGAAAACAATCTAGGGGTGATGGTTGACACTGTCTGAACATGAACTATCAATGTGCTCAAGAAAGCCAGGATCATCCTGGCCTGTATCAGAAACAGTGTGATCACAGCAGCAGTGTTGTGATCATATCTATGTACTCAGCACTGGTGAGGCTGCGCTTCAAGTACCGTGTTCAGTTTTGGGTCTGTCACTACAGGAAGGACACTGAGTTGCTGGAGTACATCCAGACAAAGGCAACAAAGTTGATGAAGGGTCTGGAGAGCAAGTCTTATGAGAAGGAGCAAAGGCAAATGGGATTGTTTCATCCAGAGAAATGGAGACCTAGAGGAGACCTTGTCCCTCTCTAAAACTGCCTCAAAGGATGTTGAAGTGAGGTGCGGGTCATTTTTTTCTCACAAGTAACTAGTGATACAATGAGAAGAAATGATGTCATGTGGCACCAGAGGACATTTAGATTACTTACTAGAAAAAAATTCTTTACTGAAAGAGAGGCTCAAGCATTGGAATAAACTGCCCAGAGAGGTGGCATAATCACCATCCCTGGAGGTGTTAAAACACTATGTAGACATGGCACATGAGGCACTGCAGTATTAGGTTGACAGTTGAACTTGATGATTCTTTTGTGTCTCTTTCAACCTTAATGATTCTATAAATAAGTGACTTTTTATGACCCTCTAGTTTGACCGTGGAGCCTGTGTGCAATTCTTACAAGTGCTTTAATGATTTGGAGACTCAATACAGAAGTTAAGTGGTCTTGGTGCCAAGCAGCATATTTATTCTTTGAGATACAGGTTTGAGATTTGTCAGTAAATACGAATGTGTAAAAAAGTGAAAAAAAAAAAAAATCAACCAACCAAACTCACACAACAACCAAACCCAAAGCAAGCACTAAATATATTTGACTATCCCTGACAGAAAAGGTGAAAAGATTTCATATGAGAACTATGAACAACAACAAAAAGTAGGTTGAGTCATAGTCGTGTGCTTTTATTGCTCATTTATATGTTCTGTATTTTTTATACCAAGTTAAATTAGTATTATAAATAAAATAAAAATAGTTAAAAAAAAAATTTGATTGCAATATCTACCATGGCATTTACTTGTCAACAGTAAAAATCATAGTTTAAAAGTATAAAAATCCTTTTTTGAGGACTTTTTAAGACATTTTCTGAGTACTTAAATGTGCTGGTTTAATACAGTGTAATCAACTGTATCTGATCGAGGTATTATATATGTTTGTTGTCATTAAGAGGAAAACATTCTTTCTGCAATTTTTTTTTCTTTTAATAACAGGGCTATAATTTTCATTCCCACGTTACATTTTTAAATGTAATGAATACCGATATTCTCCAGTAATAATTTTTAGTCTTCAGTAATAGCATTTAGCATGCTTTCTGTTACATCAATAGTATAACAAAGGAGAATAAACACCATAACACATTTAAAAGACATTTAAAATACATTTACATATAGATTAAAAACAATTTAGCTTTTTCAAAATAGGTACAGCATGAATTTATTCACAGCTAAATACTTTTAGATAACAGAACATTTAGTAAGACTGTAAAGCTAAATTGAACAAGAAACCTGTGAGGTGTTACAGGAAACTTTTCAAAGAATCACAGAATCATAGATTAATTTGCTTTAGGAAGGATCTTAGAAATCATCTAACTCAACCTCTAACCCTGCCATGGGCAGAGACACCTACTAGACCCGTCCAACTTACCTTTGGACACTTGCAGGGCTGGAATCTCCACAGCTTCTCTGGGCAGCCTGTTACAGTTCCTCACTGGCCTTGTGGTGAAGAATTTGTTCCAAATGTCTAATCTAAACTCAGCTTCTTCCAGTTGAAGCCATTATCCCTTGTTCTATCACATGCTTTTGTAAAAAGTCGCTCTGCAGCTGTCCTGTAGGCTCCCTTTAAATACTGCCAGGCTGCAATAAGGACTCTCTGGAATCTTTTCTTCTCCAGGCTGAACAAATCCAACTTTCTCAGCCTGTCTTTGTAATGCAGGTGCTGCAGTTCTCTGATCATCTTTGTGACATTCCTCTGGACCTGCTCTAACAGTTCCATGTATATAGTTATCACATGCAATTCATTATGAACTGTTTCTGAAAGCTGTTAAGTTCTTGAGCTAAGCAAATTCAGTAGCTTTCACTCACTTTTCAAATAATAGAATACAGTATATGTTTAAACCTTTTTTTTGGAAAGAGAAAGATCTTCATCTCTACTTGCACTGCTATGCAATGGAATGAAAATTACTCTCAGAGGAAGGTGGATAGTCCATGTAAATTTATCTCAAGAAATTAAACCACATGCAACAAAGGAATCCATAGAAATTTTGTGAAAAATGAAATCCCACCATTTGATCTTAAATAAATATTATCTCCTTCTAATTTGTACACTTTGACACTTCTTCAGATACTGAGCAGAAGTTCTCAACTTTTCTTGTTAGGCTAAAGAAGCCAAAATAATTTTCCTTCTCTCCAACTATAAGCCCTCCATTTATTTTATGACCTTTTCTACCCATTCCAGTATGGACTCTTCTGTAACAAAATTTGAACAGCATTAAACATACCAAATGGAGTTTCATTCATGACTCCTTTCCAAACATTCTCTTTCCATTCAGAAATTTTGCCCCTTACACAGATAAGCTGTAATGTATTTTTCAGAACCATGCTAGTACCTCACAGGCATCTTCCAGTGCAAGCCCTCAGGCTTTTCCAAATGATGGACTCTTTGCTGATATGGATTGGTGCTTCATTTTTACTGTTCCAACACCCAAGTCATCTAGTTTTATTTTACTGAGGCTACACTTTTTAACTTTGTGTGTGTGTATGTGTGGATAACATGAATTAAATAACATATAATCAACATACTTCTAGATGGTTTTCCCCAGTGTTAAATAAAAGCTATTAAGTAGATATTGTATCATGACCAATCCTCAATGAAAAGTTGATTGAACTTTTACCTTTCTCCTAATTTCATTCTCCTGTAACAGAAATAAATTTCTTCAGTCAGCTTAATTAATTTGAATTATTTTAGATTGTGTCCTGCTGACTAAGCAGTTGTGAAAACATAAGAAAGGTAAAAAGACAGTATGTTTTATTTAACACTGCTTTCTTAGATAGAACTGTAATTTGCTGTATGAAACAGGAATACACATAAAATGAAATGAATAAATTTTAGTGACAGAACAAATAAATAGAATGTGCTTATCTATATGTGATGAAGAATTTGGAAATGGTAGTATGGATCTGCAACCAGATTCCTGCTCATTTTATCTGACTATTAGTTTCTTATAATGGAGGGAAATGCCATACTTCTATTTCTATGAATCCCTAATACAAATACCCCAAACTTTTTCTTAGCGTTTTTGCCAGAACAAAGAAGAATTAGTTTTGGTAATAGTGTTTTCAAGAAAAAAAATGTATTCTGAAGTGTACTACCTCCATCTACTTACAAAAGATGTGAGAAACAAATTACCTTCACCAACAGGATTTCAAGGAGTTCTTTGAATCCTGGGCTTGAGCAGAAGTTACAGTGCTGTTTCATATTGTGTCAGTTTTAAGTATTGATTGGCAAATTCTCATGTAAATATTGTATTTACCAAAGTAAGCCTCATAAAATCCATGCCCAATGTACTAGATGTCTACTGTGTAATGAGGTAAAATGAGATCAGGAAAATGGTATATGGCCTTCAGCACTGAGATTTAAAAAGCAGGAGAGACATACTTACTGAGTATACGGTGACTCAGTGCAATAAGGCACAAAGAAATATGAACATGGATAGATTTTTTGGTGCATTAATGGATCCAGAGAAGAGGAATGGTTGAAAACTTACTACTATGTAAGCAGGGAATCATAAACTGTCAACATCTTTCATCAACCTATGTACCAGTGCTTTTCACAGAAATTCAAATGTTAACATTTTGTTGGAACAATCACGGTAGGCCAATCAAAGAGTAAACACCTCTAGCCAAGTATTTTCCATTGTGACTTATAATAAAAGGACAGCATTGGCTTTTGAACAGGAAATTGTTCAGCAATATTTTTCTTGCCACTGAAACATTTTTTTAAATTATTATTATTTTATTTCCTGACTTTAATTACACCTATGACCTGTTCATTTCACTATTTTGATGGTGATTTCCACTGAACCACTTGTTCACCGCTTGCTGTATCTGGGCAACTCTAAAACTCCAGCTGATAGTACTAGCAGGTGTGCTTATGCTACTCCATGATAAGTTTTGCTGAGAAAGAAAGAGACAGCGAAGTCATGGCTATGTTGCTTTTTTTATATTCCAGGAGTTCAGTGTGCCCTGACAGCTTAAGCCATCAGATCTGTCAATCATCTATGGATTTTTTGTGTCAAAGATTTGCATCAAGGACTTAACTTTCTATAAAGAATGCTTGGATATGCCTATTTGTGCACTTGTTATCATTTTATCTTAAGATTTAAATTGTTAATGGTTTCACATCATTAGGTAAAATTTGACAATGCAAGGAATACAGATCAATGTAACTAGAGAAGAATTTGCATTCCTTTCAGCCAAAATAAATCCTTGGCTCAAAAGACAGTGCCAGGATTCATTTTTGGATTTTTCAGCCATGGGGAGGTCTACACAGCACCTGTCCTGCTGAGGTCAGATAGGGTTAAGAAGACTGTATGGAGGAAGAGGATCCTGGGGCATTAACAGGCAGGACTCACTGACAGGGCTTTAAACTAGGTGTAAAGGGGACAAAACCATGCTGACTAAAGTGGTATAACAACACAGAGGGCAAACCCACTAGCACAGGCGAAGCGCATCTGTATGTCATATTCAAGAAGTCATGGCAATCTGGTGGAGTTTCCACAGACTGGAAAAGGGGAAACATAACTCCCATTTTCAAAAAAGCAAAGCAATGAGAACCCATGGAACTACTGACCAGTCACTCTCACCTCCATGCCAGGTATGATCATGGAGCAGATCCACTTGATAAAACTATGTTAATGGGAGTGGAAAATAACAAATTGATATGTGACAGACAACAGGGTTTCACAATGGGAAATTGTACTTGACAAATCTGACAGCCTTCTACAACAAAGTTACAGCTCTAATAGATATGCAAAGAGCAACTGACATCATCTATCTGAACTTGTGCAAAGAATTTGACACTGTCCTGCACAACATCTTTGTCTCTGAGATGGAGAGACATGAACCTGAGAGATGGACCACCCAATGGATAAGGAACTGGCTAGATGCACAGACTCAAAAGACCGTGATCAATGCCTCAATGTCCAGGTGGAGATTAGTGACAAGTAGAGTACCTTAGGGATCTGTACTGAGTCCAATGTTGTCTAATATCTTTGTCAGCAACATGGACAGTGACATTGGCTGTGTCTTCAGCAAGTCTGACAGTGACACCAAGCTGTGTAGTGTGGTGGATCGACTAGAAAGAAGGCATGTCATCCAGAAGGATTACGATAGAGTTGAGAATTGTGCCAGTGACAACTGAATGAAGTTCAACAATTCAAAGTGCAAAGTCTTGCGTTTGGGGAAGGTAATTCAAGGCACAAATATAGGCTGGGTGCTGAGTGGGTTGAGAGTAGCTCTGAAGGAAAATACTTGAGTGTAGTAATTGATGCTAAGTTTCACATAAGTGAGCAGTGTGTTTATGCAGCCCAGAAGACAAATTTTAATTTAAACTGCATCAAGAGGAACACAGCCAGCTCAACAAGAGAGCTGATTTTCCCCCTATACTCTGCTCTTGTGAGACCCCACCTCAAATATTGTCTCCAGTTCAGATGTCACCATCATAAGAAGGGCGCAGAGCTGTTGATGTGAGTCCAGAGGAGGGCCACTAAGGTAATCCAAAGACTGGAATATCTCTGCTATGACAACAGGCTGAGGGAGCTTCAGCCTAGAGAAGACTCCAGAGGGACCTTCCAGATACTTTCCAGTGCCTGGTTGGATCCTACAGGAAGGCTGAAGAGGGACTTTCCTCAAGTGTTTCTAGTAAGACAAAGAGGAATGGTTTTAAACTGAGAGACAGTAGATTTAGACTCAGGATCTTAGAAAAAATGTTCTCCATTATGAGAGTAGTGGGACTCTGGAATGGACAGCTCTCTCGGTCCTGGGACTATTGAAGATCAGGTTAGATAAGGCCTTGAGCAACCAAGTCTAGTTGAGAGGTGACATTTTCCACGGAGTAGATAATACCTAAGTTCCTTTCTAACCTAAGCCAGTCTATGATTTTTGGAGTTTTAGAAAGAGAATTGTAATTTATTAGAATTTATTTCGAGCTTGTGGAAATCCTACTTCCTCTGACTCATGGTTTAATAAATAAATAAATAAATAAATAAATGAAATTTCATTTACATCTAATTCCAAAATATTTCAAGGGCTCTTTTACTCTATATTGCTTATGTCTTTTCTTCAAACATTTTGTAGAATGATTTTACTGATTTTTATCTTTGCATGAAGAATTATTTTCCTTTTAACTTTGCAGCTTATTTTTTTTATGAGAAAGAGAAATTAACTAGTCTCTTTCAGTTTAAAAGAAACGGTAGTGTAATACTAATGTAAAGCAGCTTTGTAGAAAATTTTACAGCTAAATATTGGGAATCATATGAAGAATTCTGATTTCCTACTGGATTTTAAGATTCATGCATATTAAAATCTTAGATATCATAAGCTTGGATAAATAAGGCAAAATATAATGCCTCATCTTCATCACTTATGACAAAACAATAAACTTGTGTCCTTTTCATCTCCCATTATTTGCAATAACTTACTGGTCTGTTTTTCAAAAAGCGTTAATAAATCTGACCTAAACAGCTTGAATGTAGAACATTTTCAAAACACACACACACACAAACACCAAGCATAACTTTGTTCTATTTATGTGCTACGATTTTAATCTTGCTCCTGCATAGATGCTGATAAGCAAGTTTGTTACTTTTATTTGACACTGTTTCAAGAAACCTTTGAAATTCAACATATTAAAAAAATCAAATAATTACTCCTAATAGTAAGAAAGAAAAGATGTTACTAATATGACTTAACTGAAAACAAATTACTGAACAAATGTCAAGTTATAACAGATACTCTATCAGTTTCTAAGATGTGCTATTTTTTATGCTGTTAATATGCTTATCTTATAGCTACATACCCTCTATTTTATGTAATGATCATTTGTTTTGGAAAAAAATCAGCCATGTGAACTGTTCACTAATTTCTTTGAATGTATTTGAGGTTTTTTGCATTTTAATCATAATTGAGAAAGAGGAATAAAAACACTTATTTTTTTACAGAAGACCAGAGCCTTTCAGTAACAAAAGATCAGTAGATAATTATTGTGACTGCACACTTTTCCTACTTAACATGGTAGAGTTTACTCATTATTTCCCTTAGACAGTTAAGGATTTCAAACAAATGCAGAGCATTCATAAGAGACACTGTTCAACAGTGTTGAAGATACCATGCTAACTCAACTTGCAGACTAAATGAGTTGCAAAGAAATCATTTATTGGGCTGAACACTAGACAAACACAAGATCATTTCTTTCTCAATCTAAAAATAGACTTCTAACACATATGTTTGTTCCTTAGTGCTTCCCACCATTAAAAACAAAACAAAAAAACAAACAAACCCACAACCCTTTTCCCAGACAATGAGATCCTTCCTAGGATCAAAGAAATTAAGTCTGGACATGTTTCCATCTTATTATCAATTGGCCAGAAACTATTGTTTCCCAGTAATCCATTTGAAGAACTGCAGTTCTAGTAGCCAAATTGAAACATAAAATTTCTTCCATATTACCTTGTCTGGCATTGTAAAGTTGTTCCCCAGCTCAAAGAAAGGCAGGGAACTACTGGAGAGAGTCCAAATGAGACTGGATGATCTTGGAGGTCTCTTCCAACCTGATTGATTCTATTCTATTCTATTCTACTGGAATGGGCTGCCCAGGGAGGTGGTGGAGTCGCCGTCCTTGGAGCTGTTAAAGGCAGGATTGGATGTGGCACTTGGTGCCATGGTCTAGCCTTGAGCTCTGTGTTAGTGGGTTGGACTTGATGATCTGTGAGGTCTCTTCCAACATTGGTAATACTGCGATACTGTGATACTGTAAAGCGAGGGTGTCAAAAGTATTAGAGGGCTGGAGCACCTCTCTTACAAGGCCAGACTGAAAGCCTGGGGCTATTTGGCCTGGAAAAGAATGGGTTTCTGACTGATGGGCAGGCGATAGGTCAATTGACTTATCCATGGATGCTATCACCCAAGTCATTCATGACTGTGACATCTGTGCCTCTATTAAGCAGGCTAAGTGAATCAAGCTCTTATGGTGTTGTCAGAGATGGTCTAAGTACAATTATGGTGAAGCCTGGCAGACTGACTACATCACTTTACCTCGATCTCGTCCTGGCAAGCAGTATGTGCTAACGATGGTAGAAGCTAGCACCCAACGGCTGGAAACCTATCCAGTTCCACATGCTACTGCACATAACACCATTCTTGGCTTGGAGAGACAGATCATGTGGAGACATGGAACTCCAGAGAGAATTGAGTCAGACAATGGCACTCATTTCAGGAACAATATTGTGAAAAACTGGGCCACAGAGCATGATATTGAGTGGATCTACCACATACCCTACTCTGCACCAGCTTCAGGGAAGACTGAACGCAACAACGGTTTGCTGAAAACCACCCTAAAAGCCACGTCGGGGTGGTACTCTGACAAACTGGGACAAACATTTAGCATAAGCTACCTGGTTGGTAAATAGTAGAGGTTCAGTAAACAGAACAGAATCTGCACAATCAGATTTGGTCCAAACAGTAGACGGTGACAAAGTTCCTGTTGTACGTGAAAAGAATCTGTTAGGGAAAACTGTTTGCGCATTTTCTCCTTTAGGCAAAGGGAAACCTGTGTGAGGGGTGGTGTCTGCTGAAAGTCCTGGTCATACCTACTGGGTAATGCAGGAGAGTGGTGAAATCCAGTGTATTCCATAGAGAAATATAACTTGATCTGGGAGAGTTTAAATACAAAGTGTGTAATACAAGCTGTTAGGAGTTTCCTGTTCTAGGCATCCAACAATGAAAGAACCTACAAGAGAATCTACAGTACATGAGCACAAACCCAACGTCACCTGGGAGTCCCTGTTCTCATCTCACCTGTGAGGAGAAAAACTGTTCCGAGCTTTTGAATCACCACATCTGAAACAGCTGGAATGAAGTGTGAACTGAACTTGTAACATTCATTAGTGTAAATATTGTTTTAAATTGGATCAGGTATTTCTCAGCAATACTCTGAGTGAAGTAGAGAGGGGTGTATTGTGCTAGTTTGAGCCTAGCTAGAGTGTTTTGGTGAGAAGGACTAGATCATAGACTGTGAAATGAAAACAATGGTGATGTCTACTTTGCTCATAGTCTTGCTGAGATGCGTAAAAAAAAGAAAGCAAAACATAGATAAAGTTACTTTGCTCTTCGTTTCACCTGCTGTGGAGCTCTGGGCTGCTGGCTGAACTGCATCTTACTCTCTAACCTCACCCTCCATTTTTCTTTGGCTGATCCACCTTTGCTTCCTAACCTCCCTGGCTGAGCCTCCATTTCTTCCTTGGGACTGGGGTAAGGTTGAGAGGGGTAAGGGAAAGGTGAGGGGGTGGTTGAGAGCCTCTCCTGTGGACTCAGATTTCTGGGAGGGGAGTTGTGTTTCTGTATTACCTTTTTATCCTGTATATTTCTGTATATAACTGTATATACTGTAAATATCTGCTTGTAAATTGTGCTAGCTGTAAATATAAGCTTCATTCATATTTCCAGAGCCAGTTGAGTCTAGTCCTGGTGATTTCTAAAGTGTGGGGGGGCAGGGGCATGGGACACCCAAACCACCACAATGAAGACAGTGGTTCAGATCTTCCTAAGGTTAGATATTTATCTTCTTTACACTAAGAGAAAATCTAAGGTAATAAAAGTTCTCATTTGGATTCTCCACTACTGTACTACTCGTGTACAAATAAGATCATGGGTAGTTTATGATGACAGTTTTTCAAGTCTAGTAATCATGAAGACTAAACGTACTCTCCTGGACCTGGCATGTTTGCTTTCAACTGTCTGTACTCTGTGTCTTAGGACATGATGAGGATTAATATAGCCAGATAGAAAGAGAAATCAGAGTGTTTGTGAGTCTCAGTAATGTGAATATTAAATGGTGTTTGCTGTTGAGATCACTACAAATTCTTGCTCATTGTCCAGTTCACTAAAATAACAGCTTTCAACATCAGTGTAAGAAGTGAAGATACCATGAGTAATCACAAGTTAATGTATTAAACAAAGCTACACAGTTTTATAGATTAATTTCAACTTTGATGTTTCTAGATGCTTAGCTTCTCTTATCTAGATTTACTTCAGTCTGCTCTTAATGAAAAGCAACAGAGAATTAAGATACAAAGAAAAGTTAAAAAAGGGGGGAAATTTTCAACTGGAAGATCACAAACACTGTCATAGACAACACTTAGAAAGCAAAATCAGAAGAAGCTATGTGATCCTATTGCTAATTAAGTACTCTTTAGTTCAAAATTCTGCAATCTGAAGAGTCTGCCCACAATTCAGCTTGACTTTGATAAGCGAAAAAACAAGGAAAAACTCTCATGCATGTGTCTTTTTCATTCTTTTTGTTTGTTTGTTTTTTTCTTCATTGAATGTCTTTGAGTCTCTCTTTATAAAACCAATGGATTTTGGACTCTTATGTGGTCATAGCCTTGGGGTAGCGGGCAAAGTATATTCCTTTATAAAATCACCACTTTAATATCCTATACTTTATCAGCCCACAAAAATCTGGATTAAAAAAAAAAATCACACTGGACAAATTTATTTGATGGTGTCTGGAGCTTGAATTCTATTATAGTAAGAAGAGAGAAAATGTAACTAAATGGCTGCCTCATATTTTTGAGGATTCAATTACCTGAGGATAACAAAAACAAACAACAAAAACAAAAACAAAAAAAAAAAACCACAAATAAGCAAATCATTTACACTACAGAAAGCTTTGACTTTCTCTCGCTAAAACAGTTTCTCATGATTTTCCTAGGGACTGGAAGTGAAGACTCACCATAAATCCCATTTTATTTCAAGTATTGAGTATGGCCTCTTCTGGTCTTGTACTTTCCTCCTTTCTACTTTTTGTTGTTATTTTTTGGTTTACACATTAGCTACAAGTATCTGAGGATACTTTCAAAGTTAATAATCTTTTGGGGCATTTCTGCTTGATTTTTCTTTCCACTGACTTCAGAATTTCAACTTCTTTGCTACTGCAGACTGGAAGATATGCCTACATATTTCTGACTGGACTTGAATAGTACATTCTAAGTTTTGAAAGATAGAGTTGTTTGAAGGAGCAGTATAGCATGTGTTTAAACGTGTTGAACTATTTTGTAAGAGCAACTGACACATATGTTAAAACTTGCACTTCCAATGCTCCTATGTATATAAGGCAAAACTCTCAGTTAAATCAGCAAATTCACACACAAAAAGCTAACAAATACTTTTCAGTACTCTTCTGCTTTACAATGACTACACATTGCAAATTAATTCATACTACTTATATTTAGTGAAATTGTGTTAATTTATACCATCTTCACGTGTAATTGTATTGATGAACTTAAATTTCTCACTGATCTGAAATGCATTGCATTTTAATATTTAATATTGCAGTACTCCTGGATATGTAGGAGATTTTATATTTTAAAGAAATCTAAGCATTTGTTAATTTGTTATAAGAGCCTTCCAGTATTGGAGAAAAAAAAAATCTGTTTATTACTTATATAGTAACAACAATTACTGATATGGAATTATAGAATCATATAATCAGTCAAGGTTGGAAGGGACCACAAGGATCATCTAGTTCCAACGCCCCTGCCATGCCCAGGGACACCCTACCCTAGATCAGGCTGGCCAGAGCCTCATCCAGCCTGGCCTTAAACACCTCCAGGGATGGGGCCTCAACAACCTCCTTGGGCAACCCATTCCAGGATTTCACCACTTTCATGCTGAACAACTTCCTCCTCACGTCTAGTTTGAATCTCCCCACTTCCAGCTTCACTCCATTCCCCCTAGTCCAGCCTAAAAAGTCCCTCCCCAACTTTTTTCTAGGTCCCTTTCAGATACTGGAAGGCCACAATAAGGTCACCTGGAAGCCTCCTCTTCTCCAGACTGAACAGCCCCAACTCTTCCAGTCTGTCCTCACAGAAGAGGTGCTCCAGCCCTCTGATCCTCCTCGTGGCCCTCTCTGGACACATTTCAGCATGTCCACATCCTTCTTGTAATAGGGGCTCCAGAACTGGATGCAGTACTCTGGGTGAGGTCTCAGCAGAGTGGAGTAGAGGGGGAGAATCACCTCCCTCACCCTGGTGGCCACACTTCTCATGATGCAGCCTAGGATCTGGTCGGTTTTCTGGGCTGCAGGTGCACACTGCTGGCTCATGCTGAGCTTCTCATCCACCAGCACCCCCAGGTCCATCTTCTCAGGGCTGATCTCCAGCCAGTCACTACCCAGCCTGTATTTGTGCTTGAGATTGTCTCGAACCAGATGCAGGAAACTGCACTTGGTCTTTTTGAACCTCATGAGGTTGGCTTGTGACCACCTCCCCAGCCTGTCCAGGTCCCTCTGGATGGCATCCCTTCCCTCCAGCGTTTCTGCTGCACCACATAGCTTAATGTCATTAGCAAACTTGCTGACAGTTCACTCAATACCTCTGTTCAAGTCACTGACACAGATGTTGAAGAAGACTGGTCCCAGGACACATCCCTGAGGGGCTCCACTTGTCACTGGCCTTCACTTGGGCATGGATCTATTAACAGCCACTCTTTGGATGTGGCCATCAAGCCAATTCTTTATCGATGTAGTGCTCCACCCCTCAAATGCATGTTTCACCAACTTGGAGACCAAGATGTGGTGTGGGACAGTGTGCTAGTTTGAGCCTAGCTAGAATGTTTTGGTGAGAAGGAGTAGATCATAGGCTGTGAAACGAAAACAATGATGATGCCTACTTCCCTCACAGTCTCACTGAGATGTATAAGAATTAAAAGGAAAACATAGATTAGGTCACTGGCTC
>WAAF01017304.1:5587-19083 GCA_013400475.1 Tricholaema leucomelas
CCCAGACCCCCCAGGTCCCTCTCCTCAGGGCTGTTCTCAGCCATTCACGACCCAGCCTGTATCTGTGCCTGGGATTGCGCCGACCCAGGTGCAGGACCTTACACTTGGCCTTGTTAAACATCATGAGGTTGGCCTGGGCCCACCTCTCCAGCCTGTCCAGGTCCCTCTGGATGGCATCCCTGCCCTCCAGCAAGTCAGCTGCGCCACACAGCTTGGTGTCATCTGCAAACTTGCTGAGGGTGCACTCAATTCCTCTGTCCATATCACTGACAAAGCTGTTAAAGAGCACTGGTCCCAGCACTGACCCCTGAGGAACACCACTTGTCACTGGTCACCAGGTGGACGTTGTGCCATTGATCACCACTCTCTGCATGCGACCATCCAGCCAATTCCTTATCCAGTGAGTGCTGTCACAGAAGCATGGCCTCCAAATCCTGACTGATTCATGCAGTACCTGTTGGAGTCTCTGCCTGCTCCTTGAGGGCAATCCAGAATTGACCAAATTGTGAATTTTGTCAAGAAAAAGTTTGTAATGTATTCTTTAAGCCTGAGAATTTGGACATTTGGAAGTGGAGTGGTTGTTGAAGAATAAATGCTCTTCCACACCTAATTAGATACTTGTATCTTTTCTAAATAATTGGTGCCAAATCATCCTAAGTATTGGCACAATTTCCATAATGAGGATGTTTGGTGCTCCAAATAATGTATACCATATTTTGAGAAGACACCTGTGGTTTTTGGAATGACATTTACAGATACCACTGTTAGTTGTCACAAAATTTAAAAGTTCTTATGAAACAAAAGCATGGAGCTGCTTTGATTTTCTTAGTTGTGGCTGTTCTGAGAAGCATTACATGCCTGTGAAGGAAGACATGCTGTTTGTTTTCTGCCAGAAGCTCCACAATCTTCCAGGTTAATCAGAAAGAGAGGCTTATAAGTAGGCCTCGCTAAAGTGATGGAGTAGAAAATGAGGTACTAACATTAATTCTTAGTGGAGTAAATGATTGTATTTCTGAAAGCTGATTAGTTCTGCCCTTAATAGTTGTATAAATATAGTCACTGATCAGAAGGCCTATCGAGTAGGAAAAGATGAGGGAGAAGGTACTCTAACTTGTAAACCTGGTGAAAAGTCAAAAAAAAAAACCTCTTTGAAAAGTCAAAGATTAAACTCTTTGAAAAGTCAAAGATTAAGTATGAGGCAATCCTGGTTGATATTTATAGCAGTCTGGCAATGTTGGCCTGACACATCCTGTCGTATTTCAGAATAGGGTCTGCTGACTTCACACAGGAAGCTTCTTGTCTGCTGACTTACTGACTCACTCTTACCTCACAGCCAGGAAAAGTGGTTCTACAGGAGGACTTCAGAATTGGCTTAATAGTTCTGAGGAAAGCAAGCAAAAAAAACAATCAGAGTTTTTAAGCATAAGCAGTAGTAAAGGTTTTAACTCTACATCACAGTATCACAGTATCACCAAGGTTGGAAGAGACCTCACAGATCATCAAGTCCAACCCTTTACCACAGAGCTCAAGGCTAGACCATGGCACCAAGTGCCACGTCCAACCTTGCCTTGAACAGTTCCGGGGACGGCGACTCCACCACCTCCCTGGGCAGCCCATTCCAGTGTCCAATGACTCTCTCAGTGAAGAATTTTCTCCTCACCTCGAGCCTAAACTTCCCCCAGCGCAGCCTGAGGCTGTGCCTTCTCGTTCTGGCGCTGGCCACCTGAGAGAAGAGAGCAACCTCCTCCTGGCTACCACCACCCCTCAGGTAGTTGTAGACAGCAATAAGGTCACCCCTGAGCCTCCTCTTCTCCAGGCTAAACAATCCCAGCTCCCTCAGCCTTTCCTCGTAGGGCTTGTGCTCGAGGTCTCTCACCAGCCTCGTCGCCCTTCTCTGGACACGCTCAAGCATCTCGATGTCCCTTCTAAACATGACAGGTATTTTTTTCCTTTTTATTTTTTTAATGGCAAGAATCAGCTAGAACTGGAATATTGACTGAGCTAATAGCATACCTGCTATTTTTATTGGCAAAACCTAAAACTGGGGGACGTTGGGCTTTTGCTAGGTGTCGGGAAGAAGAAACAGTGATGTTTTTCTAAGTAATAGTTCAGGTACTCTCAGAACGTATTTTACAGATGTCTAAAATACATCTCCAGAGAGTAAACCCTCTAGGATCCTCCCCTTGCTGGAGTGGAAAGGACATGTATATTCCTGTGGGCACCTGTGGACTCAGTGCCTGCTTGCTTGGATTCATGTGAAAAATCACTCAAAGAGGACACTGAGTGATCTTATGTGATGTTATCAGCAATTTCATCAGTTAAAAGATTGTTACTAAATAGCTCCTTCATTTTTGTTTGAAACACAGTCACGATCAATGACATTTACTTACCAAACAGCTAAAATAGGATGAATTTCTGAACCTACTGGCCTAATTTATTTAAGACATGTTGTTACTTCTTTTTACTAGCATGTAGTAACAGAGCATTCCCTTCTGCTTCCCTTTTGCATCATCCTTCTGCATTTAGCTTAGTTACAGAAATGTTAAGTATCTTGCAGAAGGAGGAAAGAGCCAAAGAAGGCTGGAAGGAGCAAGAAGTTGGTTTGGCAGAGCATGAAAAAGGTTCTTAGGTGCTGAGTGATCTTTCTTACTCCTGTTCAGCTGTTTGTTACTGGTGCTATGAAACATGCTTGCTTTGAAAGCCCTGAGACTGTCCCTCCTCCTGGAGGTTTTACTGCCTGTGATCAAAGCCAACTTAGTATGTTTGAGGACTGTCCCCTCCCTCTGATGACTTGGAGAGATTATTTCCAGAGACATCGCTTTCAGACAGCACCTCAGCCAGCCCTCAGCCTCCTGTGCAAACTGCTCTAAGGTGCTGCTGTAGTGCTTTGATTCCATCTGAGCTACAGCTGCTACTGCATTGCAATCCTGCCTATGCCTGGCAATTGGCCTAATCTGGGCCAAGACCCTGACCTAGAGGATGACGTCCCAGCCTGACCTTGGACCTTTCTCACCACTATGGGCCTGCCTGGCTGTCAGTTATTACTCTCACAGGGCCTGATCCTAACTCCAAATCACTAACTTGCATTTCTGACTTCACCCTGATCTTGTCACATCACCCTGAACTTTCTGGATGTCCTGAGCTGTGAGCTGGCTCTGAGTTCCACTTCTGGAGTTTCAGCTCAATCCCACATAGCCATTTGCTGACTCCCCTCCAGTGGCAGGAAAAAAAACAGAAGGGCAGAAGTGAGAAAATGCCTGGGTTGAAATAATGACAGTTTAAAGCGAAGGCTGTGCATGAAATAAGAGCAAAAAGAAGGAATTAGTTCATTACTTCCTCTGGGCAGACAGCCATTCCCAGGAAAGGAGGGTTTCCTCACATGTAACAGCATTTGGGAAGACAAACACTGTAACTCCAAAAGTTGTCCCTTTCTCCCTCTTCCCCCAGCTTTTATTGCTGAACACAACATCATATAGTCTGGAATATTCCTTTAGTTAGGTGGGTTGAGCTTGTCCCCTCCCAACTTCTCACTTACCCCCAGCCAACTTGTGAGTGGGCAGTGTGAGAAACAGAAAGGCCTTAATGCTGTGTAAGCATTCTCAGCAGTAACTAAGACATTGCTGTGCTATCAGTGCTGAGTTTGTCACAAATCCAAGATTTAGCACCATGGAGCTACTATGAAAAAAGAATTTAATGCTATCCTAGCCAAAGCCAGTATTCCTGTACGGGTCCTGCTCATCTTACTCAGCAGCTGTGAGATAAGCCTACAGCTGGAAAGTTTTTGAGGTCTCCCTCAGCTCCCCTACACTATGGAGCCGCCGGCCTGTGCAGCACTATGACAGCTTGTTCAGACCTTCTTGAGCCCTCCACCTGGGCAGCTAAACAGGTGGGAGGAGGAATGCACTCACAGTGCTTAGAGTTACTAAGAGATAATACTTTTCTTCTATCTTGCTTTACAGGATAAACGATGAAACAGAGTTCTTGTTAATTTTGTACATATTTTGTACATACATAGATGCAAAAAGGTTTGACATTTAGTTTGGCATTTGAAGCAGTCATACTGTAAAGTGTCCTTGGAGAAAAATGCACCTATGAGCACGCCTAACAGTCAGAACAGCAAACAGTGACTGTCCAGACACAGGAAACTAGGATCTTAGAAACCAGAATTAAGTCTGCTGGCAGAAAAAGTCTGGCCAAAGAGAGGAGCTACATCAGTCTGTAACAGGTGTATGTGATGCATGTGCCTTTCAGGAGTATGTCTAAGAAAATCTACAAACAAAATCCCACTGCAGCTTCAGCTAGTGTTGATTCATCCCCCAAAAGAAACTGATGGCCTTGAGTGTTTCCTTACATCTTTCCCTTTTGTAGTCAAACTGCACTCTTCATTAGGTGATCCATTGTATGACTGGAATATGCAATTACAGCAAACGTACTTTGCTTTATTCTGCACATGTCATTCAAGCTGGTTTTACCTTTGACCTGAACACTCTTATGGGCACACTTTCACTGGTTTAGTGTAGAGTCTTTCAAGAGCTCAACATCTGTGGTTCATTTGGTTACAGAATAAGGATTTAGAAATAGTTTATCAAAGTACACTGCTGAGCCCTCATGCAAACTGTTTTGAAGTGAAATCCTAGGAAAGATTACTTGCATAAGAATTTTTCATTTGGTGAGAATGTAATTCTTCCAAGTTTTGTACTGTCATAATCTCACTGCATGATAACAGTGTTGTACAGGGTAAACAAAACCACTTTCCATTTCACCAATGCTGATAGAACACATTGTTATCTTTTATTAAGGGTTATCAGTGTTTCACATCTAGCAGTCTAGCTGCTTGTGTGAATTATTAATTCATTATTCCACACAAGGCAATGTGATATGACTAAGCAACATTCTTTAAGCTATCTGAAATAGCCCAGTTTATTTTTATGGACATGGGTTGGGTAGTATTACACAACTGGATCATTTGGCAGATCTGGGAGGACACTGGCATCTGATGTGGCACGGAGCAGTGGATAGCTGGGAGCAGCTTAGGGTAGCAATTTCTTCTTCATTTATTTCTATATTTTTTTTGCATTTAATCCGCGTGAAGTGCCATCACAGAAATATGAACACGATGATTTCATTGACTAAAATGTCTTTCAAGCTATTATTCAGTGCATTTTGTACAAGTTTCAAAATACTGGGTCATAATATCCTGAAACAAAGGTGACAGCTTCCCTACATAACAAATGAAGGATTAATATAGTTGATCCATTAATTACATGTGAACTGGATACAAGTGGATACACTCAGTAATTACTGAGCTGTCAAAAAAACCCTGTGAAATTTCGTGACTGAGGGAATCCTGCCCTGGTGTTACAGATAGCACAGGTGATAGAATAAATCCTGCCCTGGTGTTACAGATAGCACAGGTGATAGAATAATAATGAGGCAAGTGGTAATAAAAAACAGTTTCTTGTAATCTTCAAAATATGCAGCAAAGTATAGCATAAATGCTGAACATCTTCCACTTTCAGAAATTCAAGTAAGCTTACAGATATATTTTTTTCATTGTAAGTGCAGATTCTTCTTCTGGGCTCTATTTCAGCTGCTGTTACAGGCTTTGACTGTCATGGACTTGTTGATGTCTGTACTTCATCGCTTTAAGTGGAAACAGGATTGGCAAGCAACAACCTCCACTGTCTGTTTTACTAGCTTTCCTTGAGCCTCAAGGTATAGAGCATTTAGAACTACTGCCCCACCCTTGGAGACACTCAAGGTCAAACTTGATGCAAGACCCTGAGACACCTGATCTAGCTGGAGATGTCCCTGCTCACTGCAGGGGGGGATGGACAAGATGACTTCTGAAGCTCCCATTCTGTGTGAGGAACATCCTGCCATGGCCTAAGGTGAATTGCTTGTTGACTGCCTTGAACCTGTTTGAGCAAGCTTAGCTGATCTTGCTAGAAATTAAGAAACGCTCTCAGGAAGCGTTTGAATAAATCTAAGGAAAAAGTAACTTCATATAGCAAATTAAGACAAACAGCTTGGGAAAATAACCTCTTCCACTTGTAAAGGTGGGTATAGAAAGATGCTGGCTAATGTCTCTTAGCCTTCTCTTAAAAGGGTATTTTTAAATTAGCCTACTGAATGTACACTTAGTGAAGGTGTACATTTCACACAAGCTAACCAAGTTTCCCACTCTCTCCCACAGTATAAAACCTACAGACACTTTTGCTTTATTAATTCTTAATTTAGTTAGTTCAGATGAAGAACATTTTCTTGCTCAGATTAATAAAACTTTTCCCCATCCTGTGTCAAAGATAAAGCTACAAAAGTTCTAGAGATTACATACAGGTACTTCAAAACCAGTAAAAGCTTTTCCACAAGTTTGAGAAGAAACTGATTCAACTCCTAAACATGGAGTTATTCAGATGCTTGCTGTGCATGAATAACACATTAAGGCAAACTCAGAAATAGCCAATAGTTCAAAAATCAGTTTATTGTGCAAAGCTTTGTAACTCTCCGTTCTCTTGATTTGGTTGGGTATTAACTGGCTGAGGCAGGAATTATAAAAAATAGAATTATTTCTATTTTCCCAACCCCCTGCCCTCAAACTATATACAGAACTAGTTAAGGTTTATTTACAGGATCTAATTCAGTCAGGAAATCTTCACAAGGATGCTTATGAGCAAGCTCAGTGATTTAGGAAAGTCAGAAAATGGAAAAGACTAAGCTACAACACAGCTTTACTCCAATTATAAATTAGGCTAGCCAGAGAACCTAAGGGAAGCAGCTTTTACTCACAGAGGTGAGGTAGGGATTTAGTGAAGATCCCTTGATGAATTCCTCTGTCGGCAGCCACTGAAACTGCAAGTTATATCCAATAGTGGATCCACCTGTCAAAAGTCTCAGTGTCTTCAGACAGAGATTCCACAAGGGAAAAGACTTGTGGAGCACCACTGCACCACAGCAGTACAGGGGAAGGCCAAACTGCTGCCACGTTCCCCAGCTCAGGGCAGCGAGCAGGAAGCCAAGACAGAGTGTGGTCTGAGAGAAGCTGGATCTTGGTGCTGCCAGCAGCTTTCTCAAATAGACCTAAGGACTTGATGAGCTTGCAGACTTTTGGGCAAGTGGCATGAACTGCACAGGATGGTGCAAAAACAGAAGCTGTTTAAAAGCAGGAGCTGTTGAAAAGTGGCAACTCTCCAAAATGGGAACTCTGTGAAGCAGGAACCCCATGCTTTTCCCCTCTCTCTGTCATTCTTCCTAGACAATATGTCCAACTTGCCATATATGCTGGGCACAAAGAATCCACCAAACACCAGCCAATTCCAGCATGGGCTTTTCCATGAGTCAGTACACATATGGAAGGGCAACTTTTGCTGTTCCCTTTTTGAGCCTGCAAGAAGCGGGGGAAGGCAGTTTTCATGCCTTCTTCTTCCCCCATTCACACCTCTGGAGACGGAGGTGGGGGGTGTTAAGAAGGGATTTGGAATGCTCCACAACATCTCCAATACAGAAATTCTTTACAACAGAATCAATATAGTTCTAATGATCAGAATTGCAATATTTCAGAGCATTTATAGGTACTCTTAAGCCTGCTGGAAGATTATCCATGGATATCTCTGTGCATTGAAGCTTTGTTTGTGATAGAATGACCATAGCAGCGTCATTCACAGCATTTTGAAGTTGAATGGTTCATTATTCAAGCCCAGAGGAGAAACAGACACTCCAAAGCAGCTCTTCTGCAATTCGCTAGCCCTTTTCAACTCCACAAGAGGACAGCAGATGTTTGGATTGTATTCTGTAGGCAAGATACCAGTCAAAGAGAAATTTAGACTTGAGAACTATTAAATCTTGGATTAAAGTATCAAAGTGGAATTTAAAATAATTGCCTAGATAGCTGTTGGTTGATGCCTCTTAACAAATCAGGTGACTCGAAAAAAAGCATTTCTTCAAGAGCAGACTACAGAGAACCCAGTATTTCTGTGCCAGATATTTCAGACAGTTTGTACTCCACCTGTGTTGCTATATCTCTTGGCAATCTATGTGCTCTGTTCTCTATGCAAAGTTTATTATTACTCCTAATGCACATAGCCAGGAAATTCCATGCCAGAAAGGGAAATCAACATGGATGAGCCTCACGGCGCTTAAACAGATCCGTTTACAGTAAATGTGAGTCATTCTTAGATGAATCTTGATTCTCAAGTCAGAAGAGCTCATTGATGAATTGCCTGTGGTTGGTAAGCTAAGGTTCAGCCTTGCTAGCTCTCAGTTGTCCAGCTGCGCCGCCCCTCCCCCCCCCTCCCCCTTTCTCTTTTCAGTCACTCTTACTCCATCTGAGAAGCTATCAAATAACCTTTTTTAAAATGTTATTCCTTCTTTGGCTTCTTAATGCTCTTGACCATCTGCTACAAATTTGTGGGAAAGAATTATCTATGCAGGACTACAGACCAAAGCTGGCCACAAGACTGAAAGTCATTGAATGAATCTCATTTATTTTTCAACAAAATGAACTCTTAATTTTACTGTTGGGAAAATTAAAACTCTGTGAAGTAGAAGTCAGCTTCTAAGTCATCTTGAACGTCTGACTTGGACATGCCCTCTAGTGGTGTTGAGTATCTGGGAACTGCAGTTAGGGATGAGGAAAAAATTGCCCTTTTGTAAAGTCATGTTTGCTACTTGCCCAGACTTTCTGATTTGAAAAAGCATAATGCTACACTATGAAGCACATTAGGATATTAATCTAGAAACAGTGACATTAGCACTATTGGTTTATTAAATTATTTTTACTGCTGGTTTTGAGCACTGTGGGTGAGTGGCTCTGTTCCTGAATCTGAGAAAGCTATTCAAAAGTAAACAGCTCCAGTCTCAATGGAGGGAAAAGCATCTGCAGTCTGCTTAACACTGTAAATTAAATGGAATGCCTAAACATTGCTTCTCAACACTCCATCTCTCAATGTAGCTTGATGAGTTTGAGAAGAATGGCATGCTAACATATCAATAAAAACTTATGGATCACCAGTTATATGTATGGTGAGGTCCTCTGCATTACCCTGATCTACTGATACTCACTCCCTTGTATCACTGACCAGAATATATACTCTTGCATACCTGTGGAATAACTCTGGTGCCTCATGCCTGCTCTACACATTATGGTTCAACAAGCACCTAGTAGCCTGTTGCAACAGTACTGTTTGATTTAGCAAGCTGGTGAACTGTGTACTGCAGTAAAAGGTGACTCATATTTGTAGACTGTGGCAAAGCAGCCAAATGGAGTTTAACCAGGGTTTGTTAACATTTTCATGCACTAGTTGCACACCAGTAGGTCACATTCAAAGCTGAAATATGAAGGTCTGCTGTGACCTTTCTGAAGTTGCTGCATGTTACCATAGCAATGCATTTTTGCCTAGCTGCCTGAGGACATCCGGCAGTTATAGACAACAACAGCTGAATGAATTAAAACCTCCTGTACAGTATGTAGATATGTGTACTTGATTCGCTGTCCTTCTTAAGCCAGCATTAATTGGTCCTTTTCCCCCTACTTCTGTCTTAATTACACACCTGTTGTGGGAGTTGTTTGCACTTACTACATGGGCCTGTCTACCTATACCACGTAGTACTTTTGCTTGCCTTTGTCTTTCTTCAGGTGTTCAGAGGAGCACTACCTGATTCCTCTCTTTTGAATCAGATGTCAGGTTAACTCAGAGGTGAAGAAGATGTAATAACCTTTGGACAGCTAACAAAAGATGGTAAATATATTACAGAGGAAATGGAACAAGTTACAGAGAAAAATTGCAGATTATGCTGCTTAGAAACAAGAAAAGACTGGATAGGGCACTTAGTGCCATGGTCTAGTTGAGTGGATAGGGCTGGGTGATAAGTTGGACTGCATGATCTTGGAGGTCTCTTCCAACCTGGTTGATTCTATGATTCTAAAATGTGGGAATGCTTTACTTTTGGGCAGAGTGGAATAACGATGCTATTCTTTGAAAGGACAATAACAGTCATAAAAAAAGGATTGTGCCACACAAATTGGGTATTCCCTCCTGGGGGGGGGGGGGGGGGAAGTGAGCTGCAGCAAGAAATCAATTGGCATGATTAACCAAGACCAGAGGAAAACCTTCCATACAGGAACATACAGAAGTCCTAACTCGAAAACCAAGGGATAATGTAGATAGACAGCTTAAGTGGATGAGGAGTTAGTTGCAAGTCCAAAGACAGAATGGTGCAAGGCTGGATTTCAAAGTCTAGAAATGGTTTACTGTGAGACTGGAAAGAAAGTTTCATATGCTGCTGACTGTCCAGCCTGATATCTGCTTGCATGAATGAAAACATACAAAAGACTGTGGCTTGGTAAGTATACTGATTTTTGTGATGTATGTGATTTTTGATCTAGATGTAATTGCTGAGATATTAGATCCTGTCCTAATGGGAGTATCTCTGAGCATAAATTTTGGTTTAAAGTTTGAGTCAGTTTATGCTGACTTACACACTCCCTTGCCTATCCAACCTGACTTATCACCTCTAGGTACTTTTAGGGGTCTTACTGGATGTTTTTTTGTAACATAATCTAATTTTTAATGTTCTTTCCAAGAAAACTCATGGCTTACAACCAGTTCAATACCACAGACTCAGAAATTGCCAATACCTTCAACCTCCTCTGCCTTTACCATAATTAATATTTTATACTGAAAAGGACAGTGTTAGAGAAAATAGACAGATTAATTTAGGTTGGAAAAGACCTTTCAGACCATTGAGCCCAACCATTATTTCCAACACTACCAAGTCCACTGCCCTGGACTTACCCTGTCCATCAGCACCACACCTGCGCGATTTTCACATACCTCCAGGGACAACGATTCAGTAAGTTCCCTGGGCAGCCTGTTTAGGGGCTTGGAAGCCCCTTCAGTGAAGAAATTTTTCCTAAAGTCCCACCTAAACCGTCCCTGGCACAACTCCAGGCCATTTCTTCTCACACTGTCACTTCCTACTTGGGACAAATGCCCAACACCCACCTCTCTAAAACCTCCTTTAAGGCAGTTGCAGAGAGCGAGATCTCCCCAGTCTCCTTTTCTCCAGGCTAAACAGCTCCTCTTCTTACCGATTTCTTAAGCACTAGAAGGCCTTGCCTTCATACTGAGTGCAGATCTTTCATTCATTCACTTTATGTGTCTAACAAAAATCACTGGAAATTTCCTTCTTTTCATGGATGGTTACAGATTATATTGAGATGTACCAAATCATATTTGATTTGTACCAGATTACATTTGATGTACCAAATCCCCTCAGAAGAGTGCACATTAAAACCAAATTCATCAGCAACATCAGTATGACAAACCATCTCTGTTAGCTCCTCAAAATGCTACAATGGGTTCTGACTCACAACCTGCCATGAATGTAGCCAAAGCACAAGTGCAGCAGAGGTATCTATTCCATGCTAACACTGTAGTTTGCTGCTGTGGCTATAGGACAACAAAGCAACAGGAAACAAGCACCTTAAGTTTAAAGATTAAGCACCAGAGAACATGGCCATGTTCTTTGATCACAGACCTCTTCTGGGCTTAAGAATCCACTTTGTTCCATGTTTGCAAAGCTCCAGGTACAATAGGCTCTAATGTGCTGGAAATCCCATGTCCACGTTTGTGGTTTGTGGTTTTGGTTTTGTTTTGTTTTGTTCGTTGGGATTTTTTGTTTGTTTGTTTGTTTTGTCTTGTTTTTTAAGGTATTTAAGGAATTTGATAGATCCAAGAGGTAATACCCCACTCTCTCACTTCCCCTTGCCATGTTACCAAGATCAGGTTTTCAGGTGTTTTTTTAGAATTTTGGATAAACCCTTCAGAATTAATGAAATACAGAAGGGGACCTGGTTGTGACAGAAAAGATGTCCAAAATCTGAAATCTTAGCCTTCTAAGGACTTTCAGGAAAAGTGCCTTGTTAGTCTTTGTTCCTTTGAGATAACACAGAACACAGCTGGATAAAGAGACCACCTTTTTTGGGCTCAGATAAGGAGATGATAAATCCTGGAAGAAAAGGTAATAAATTGTGAAGATGCAGTTTTCTTGAAAATGAGAGAGCATCTAAACAATTCACACTCTCATTAATGAGCACACACCTCTCTAAGCATGTATGAACCTTGGGGCCAGCTAGTGAACAGAGTGATGAAAAACATCAGTGTACCACAGTGGGAGGAAGTCAGGAGAATTCTTGAAAATCTGTCCTGAAAATTTGCTGGGGAATGGGAACGCATACATTAGCATGAACTCCAAAAGGTTGATGAATATGTTAATCAATTCCCAGAAATGTAGTGAAATTGCATGGAATGCTGATATATATTCTATTTAAGATGCACAATCTAGTGTTCACATGGGTGGAGTGATCCCCTGTGTGCCTAGCCATAAAAGGAGTATCTTCTCCACAAAAATAAAATCAGTGTTGGGGAGCTTATTTGCTGTTTTTCGTAACAATACTATCTCTAATTATAGCATTCTGGCAGAGCGTCCCCTTGGACTGCGTGAGTTGTAGGTGTTCCTGTACTACAAATAATGACGATTGTATGTTAGTACTAAAAATCTCTGGAATACTCTAGAATTCCCACTACAGACATCTCTGACAAAAGGACAGTGAATTAGTTCTGTGGTTGTCATGGCTGCATTGAATGCTAGCTCTTGTAGGAAAAGAACAGAGAGGCAAAAGCCCATTTAGAACTTAGGCTGTCTACAGCTGTCAAGGACAATAAAAAATGTTTCTATAAATATATTAATGGCAACAGAAGAGGCAGGGACAACCTCCACTGCTTATTAGATAGAGAGGGCAATATAGTGACAAAAGATGAGGAAAAGTCAGGGGTGCTTAACACCTTCTTTGTCTCAATCTTCAATAATGGGACAGATTGCCTCCAGGACAACTGGACTCCTAAAGTGGGAGATGGAGACAGGGTCCAGTATAGTCCCCCTTTAATCCACAAGGAAGAATTAAGGCACTTGATGAGCCACTTAGATCCTCACAAGTCCATGGAGCCAGATGGGATACACCCTAGGGTTCTGAGACAGCTGGCAGATGAGCTGGCCAAGATGCTCTGCATCATTTATCAACAGTCGTGGCTCACTGGAGAGGTCCCCAAAGACTAGAAGCTGGCCAATGTGATGCCCATCCACAAGAAGGGCTGGAAGGCATAACTGGAAAACTACAGACCTGTCAGCCTGACCTCAGTGCCAGGCAAGGTCATGGAACAGGTCATCTTGAGTGCCACCACAAAGCATCTACAGGATGGCCAAGGGATCAGACCCAGCCAGCATGGGTTTGGGAAGGGCAGGTCCTGCCTGACCAACCTGATCTCCTTTTATGATCAGGTTACCTGCCTGGTGAATGTGGGGCAGGCTGTGGATGTAGTCTACCTGGACTTCAGCAAAGCCTTTGACACTGTCTGCCACAACAAGCTCCTGGCTAAACTGGCAGCTCATGGCTTGGACAAATTCACTCTGTGCTGGGTCAGGAACTGGCTGGAAGG
>WAAF01017304.1:19156-40736 GCA_013400475.1 Tricholaema leucomelas
GAGAGCAGCCAGGAAGAAAGGAACCTGGGGGTACTGGTGGATAGTAGGCTGAAGATGAGCCAGCAGTGTGCCCAGGTGGCCCAGACAGCCAGTTGCATCCTGGCCTGTATCAAGAATAGTGTGGCTAGCAGGATAAGGGAGGTTATTTTCCCCCTGTACTCAACACTGGTCAGGCCACACCTTGAGTACTGTGTCCAGTTCTGGGCTCCTCAATTCAAGAGAGATGTAGAGGTGCTGGAACATGTCCAGAGAAGGGGAACAAAACTGATGAGAAGCCTGGAACACAAACCCTATGAGGAGAGGCTGAGGGAGCTGGGGTTGTTTAGCCTGGAAGAGGCTCAGGGGTGTCCTCATTGCTGTCTACAACTACCTGAAGGGAGGCTGTAGCCAGGTGGGGGTTGGTCTCTTCTGCCAGGCAACCAGCAATAGAACAAGGGGACACAGTCTCAAGTTGTTCCAGGGGAAGTATAGGCTGGATGTTAGGAGGAAGTTCTTGCCAGAGAGAGTGATTTGCCATTGGAATGGGCTGCCCAGGGAGGTGGTTGAGTCACTGTCCCTTGAGGTGTTCAAGAAAAGACTGGATGAGACAGTGCCATGGTCTAGCTGACTGGATAGGGCTGGGTGATAGGTTGGACTGGATGATCTTGGAGGTCTCTTCCAACGTGGTTGATTCTATGACTCTGCAATTCTATGATTCTAGGATTTGCACTTGATAAGCCACATGACTACAAATGAGAAACACATGAAGATCTCAGATAACAACAACACAGGGAAAAGGGTGGAGTGCCTGTGAAGTGTTTGGTATGTATCCTAGTATAGTCATAATAAGGCAGTTCAAAAAATTGAAAATTCAAACTTCATTCCAGAATAGTCTATCTGTTCTGGTCATGAACAAGGAGAAGCAAACTGAGTGACCATTCTGGGAAAGTGTTCTTGAAGTGGACTGGAAAAAAAGCTGCCCTCCCCCACACCTCAGGAAAAGTTCTGTGGGAGCAGGGGTCACTATCTCTCTATCAGTAAGCTAAGGACATTTTATAATGCTGTAACATGTGAATATACATAAAAAGTAAATAAGAATAAATAGCTTGTGTATTTTTCTCCCAAGACTTGGCAAGAAGTCTTTCCTTCCTTATAGATAGACCTCAGAATTTCCATGGTGGTCAGACTGATTCAGAACTGTGCTTTCTTCCCCTACTCTGCACAAATAATAACATTTCCTACCATACCAATTTATTGTCCCATCACATTATTGATCAGAGAATGAGATCTATTTGTTTTCAGCAATACAAGTTGAAACAGAATCTGACTTTCATGTAGGGACCAGAATCATCATAAAGAAGTCTTTGTACTTTGTATCTTAGAAATAAGGTACTTTGTTGTCAATTTTAGCCATTAAAACAATAAAAATTTTCTGGAAAGTTAAAATTTTCTGTAGGAAAAATACACATGCAAAAATGACTGGCCTAAGTAGATTTTTTTGGTGTGTTTGTAGTCCATGGTTAGGTACTAAGGCCTTGAGACTTGAATCTTTCTTGTCAAGCTGTTCTCTTCTGACACACATTGATTCTGTGTAAATGGACACCCTCTCACTACAACAGTAATTAGCTAAATACAACTTTGTTAGTATCTGTTTGGGCCTTTACCCACAACTACTTTTCCCTGCCAGTTTGATATCTCTGACTGTGACGTTCATCTCGTTTGCTTATAGGCTGGATATGAAGTGCTTCTTTGGAGTTACAAAAATTATAGTGTTTATTCAGAACCTTAGTGATGGAACATTTTCCTTACAATTATCCATGAGCATGCTGAACTGCAAGGCTGGAGAAGATTGGAAGCCTTTCTGTGCTTCCAAGCAGGAGGCTCACTTAGGGATTAGTAGCTGCACAGAGGTCTCAAGTCAACTGACCCTAGTTTCAGTTCACCCGTTCCAGCCCCACGTTGCACAAGTCCTGGTTAAGAGGTCCCTAGTGAACGAAGTGGGGTGATTAAGACCAACAAAGCCAGATTTCTTGTGTCTTTCTATGTGTGAAACAAGCTCACTCTTTCTAAGATTTCTGCTGAGGGACAAAGTCTGTGGAGTAACGCAGTACACTTACAGCGCTGGGGTACATGCCTCGCCCTCTCCTCCCCAACAGGAGGCTTTTATCACTTGCCCTTGTTAGAGGACCCACTCCCGTGTAATGACCTGATTGGTTCCAAGAAGGAAGAATCCCTGCTCCTCAACACAACACATTCCCGGCACTCCAGCCTCACTCTCCTGCGCGTGTCCAGCGATGGTCTTTTTCGCAGGTCGGTGGATCCTGGGGGTTAGACTTTTGACCTCGAGTGCTGTTATACAGCTGGCCCTTACCCGCCGCAAAATGCCCTCGGCTTCTCCCATGTAGGGGAGCCTCACATTCTTCCGACTCGCCTATACTTTTAACTAGATGAAGCAAAATTACTTCCCTTATCTGACATCCTACATTTGCATGACACAAAAAAAGCGAGCATTTGATTTGTGATCCGTCTCTGCCTAGCGAGGCTACTTGCGGGTCTACGTGCTTCAGCGGAAAGTCTGGTCTTTCCAGGACCACTCTTCCGGTCCTTGTGTATTAGAAGTCGTCCCTCTGAGAGGCGCGCTCAACAAGAGTTTCCTTTACTAAGATCTTTCATTTTTTTTCTCAGAGCGGCTCCAGCGCCGCGTTCAGACGCTTGACCCGCACTGAGAAGCACACGCTGCCAGGCCCCTGCCCCCGCAGCGGACGCCGGTGTCGCCAAGCGGCGGCGGTGACGCCCACTCCTCTCGCGAGATAGCGAGAAGCGCGCGGCCGGTGGCGGCCGCTCCCCTTAAATAGCGGGGTGAGGCCAGGCCTCCCCAGTCAGCGGAGCGGCGGCAGTGGCGACGGCTCGTCAATTTTGTCTTCTTCGCTCTGCGGGTGAGTAGGGCCGGCGGCGGGGTGCGCGGGGCGGCAGGAGCGCTGAGGTCTTGCTGATCTCCAGCGGTTAATTTCGCAATATGGTGGACCCTGCTGGCTGATTAGACGAGAGCTGTGGCTCCTGCTGTTCGTTGCTGGTAGCAACGGGGCCGCCTTCGCCGCCTCCACCGCCTCCGTCATCGTCACTATGCTTTCCCCAGCCCAAGCCCCAGTGTATTGCGATAGGCTGCTTAAAACGCTTCCGGGACCAGAAAATCCCGAGATACTTGTCCACCTCGAGTAAAGTCATGGGACTGCCCCGTCACTGAAGAAGTCTTCGGTAGCAACCTGGAAGCTGGGGCGCTCACCTTCCTTAGGCACCGCGGTTACTCGAGGCAAGCGCCTGGACGCACTGTGATGTAGAACTCTTCGTGCTGCTTTCTGGTCTGTAACCGCATTCCGGGGCGGGGGGAGAATACTTTTGACAGCCGAAACTGAGGGATCTGTGCAACTGTGCAGTATCCCAGCTGTCTTCCCCGTATTCAAAGCCAGGAATGACTTCACAGACTAACTTGGCTACTATTTTAGTGACTAAAACTAAAAGCCATGCCACGTGTGACTCGATCTTTTTGAGACGTGTCACAAATGTTGACTAATCCTTGAAGTGAAGGCCCTACTTCTTCAGGGGCCAGATTCTGTGCTGTTAGTCTCTCCATCTGTTCTGCAGCATGCTTTGTAGTTTCAAGTGAAATTCAGATATGCTTGAATCTGGCTTGTAGTGGTATGTGAAAAGCATCATATGTTTCTGGAAGTATTTCAATACTTGATAGTTGGAGGGAAAACTGCTTGTGTGTCCATGTTGCTCTCGTTACAGGCATTATTTTATGTGTGTTAATATGTGCAAGTATGCTTGTAAAATGTTTACAGTATGTGTTTGTCCCTATTATGTAACAAGGGAAAGTTTTACTTGATCCTAGGCAGAATAGTAACATGCTTTTTTTGATACTGTCACATGTATGTGAAGGCTGATGGCTTGTTCAAGGGCTGATTTAGCTTGTCTTTCTGATACCTTCATTTATGCCGGTTCATTTGGAACTTAAATGCCATGTGAAGCCACTGGTATAAAACCTTATTCTTTCACATTTATTTCAGCCTACATTCATACAAAGGATGATAGTGCATTTCCATGTGTTGTCCTTATATGATAACCCTCTCCTTTTACCAGGGTTTGTATGGCAGAGTTAGTATTTTCTAAATAGGAATACATGTTGGAAAACAATTGAGTAGCATAGACTTGTTGAATGACTGGTATCTGCAGCATATCCAATTTTGTATTGGATGGGTAATATTAAAGTCATAATTGGCATTAAAAAGAGTTATTTTTCTGCAGTGGGCAAGTCCTATGCCTTGTGTGTTATGGGAATGCTAACCTTCCAGCTAGCTGAGCAGGGGACCACCAAAGATATAGAACTCTGTGAGTTTAGTGGACTTAATTGTGAGAATTGAGCTGAGGTTACTTGGTACTTCACTTTATTCTTCCATGCATTTTCAGGATATTGATGATAACAGTGGCTCAAATTTCAAACTTGTTTCCCTTATGCAAACAGGTCTCATCTGATTAAATATATCAGTAGATTCTTATATGTTTTAGACATCTTAAACCTATAATTTTAGTGACTGACTTGTTGGTTGGAATTTCTTTGTACCATTTTAAAACTAAGAGCAACTGTGTGTATTTCTTTTAGAAAAACTAAATTAATTCACCAGTTGGTAGCCCTTTGGTAATTCTTAAAACTGCTGTACCTCAGTGCCTGTCTCTTGAATGTGCCCGACTTGTGTTGTCTAAACCAAAGATAAATAAAAAAGTTTGCTTTCTAAATTGTCACACTGAAATGTAATCCTTGTATATAGCAATGTTAACACCCTAATCCCCTTGATCAATGGGATTGATTACAAATGTGTTATTGGTTTCAAAATCTGTTGGTTAAATGAAGTGGATATAAGGGTGCTGTAACTTGTATGCTTCTTTCACAGGCTGTGTAGAATTCAAGACCTGAAAAAATGGCATTGGCAGCAGTTGATCCACAGCAGGTATGTTTGAGATAGCCTCATAGTTTTTATGTCTAGTTCAGAAAAGTAGGAGTCAACTAACCTCCTTCTCTTTTAAATAGAACATTGTATCAAGGGTTGTCAACCTTCCCTTGGTGAGCTCCACCTATGATATGGTGTCCACAGCTTACGTCACCACAAAGGACAACCATCCTTATCTGAAGTCAGTATGTGAGATAGCAGAGAAAGGAGTGAAGACAATTACTTCAGTAGCCATGACAGGTGCTATGCCTATCATCCAGAAACTGGAACCACAAAGTAAGACAAAGATTGAGCTGTTCATAACTTCAATTCTATTAATTGCTTTAATTCAGCTAGAGGCGCTTATGAGTTTGGCATGGTCCTGCTGGTCTAGAGTGCTGTTTCAGCTGACTGAGTGGACTGATTGTTGACAGGCTTATTGAGTAACTGATTACAGATGAGTTTGAGTCAACAACAAAAAAAAAACTAGAGCCAAAGCAGTTTCCAGCTTTCATAATACTAAACTGACTGTTCTTGATATGAGAGATAGTTACGTATTCCTCACCTTTCACCTGGTTTCAAGGGCTACTTTTGTATTTTTTTTCACGGAACAACTAGTGGTTAAATTTTGCAACTGTGTTGCAAAGCTATTGTAACCAAGAGTCTGGTTTCACAAAATGACAAATGGGACATGTGCATCACTTTGTTCTAACAGTTACTTGAGCTATCAAATGGATTTTTTTTTTTCTATCTGCAAGTGGGCTTTTTTTCTGTCACAGTAAACCTGTTCTGTTCTTGGGCTTTACTGCCTCAAATCTCACAAAGGAGGGGAGGCAGCTCCTGTAAGAGTAGTGTTGCATGACCCCTGTTTCAAGAGGAATTTTCAGTTGAAATTAGTCACACTAAGTTAAAAAAGAAAATCACAAATTAAAGCCAACTATTATATTCTTTTATAGTTGTAGTTGCCAACAACTATGCATGTATAGGTCTGGACAAAATCGAAGAGAGACTGCCTATATTGAATCAGCCCACTGACAAGGTAAGTTTTTTCTCTGTACATATGCCAAGCAGAACTACTATACATCCATCTTGTTTATTATTGTCACTATGAGACACAGATTTCAATAATAAGCCACACTTGAAGCACTGGTTAGAAGCAGTGAGGAAGTGAAAGGTATTTTTGTAGAATTGTTTCTTGCCTGAGAGGCAGTAGAGCCTCTTAATTTTTAAATCTGCCTACCATTTGATCCCTCTCTAGTTGCTGTTTGCTGGTGGGCATCTTTTTAAAAGTCTGAGTCCTTGTCTCTTTCCTGCTCAGTGTGATGCAGATAGTTCCTGAATTGTATTCACTGACATGTTTTGAGCTGAAGGCTGTGTGACAGTCATATTTTATGTACTATTGTACACATTTTCAGGGCAGATTTTCTCCTGCATAAATGATACTTGTACAATCTTTAGTATAAATTTATTACCTGGATTACGTAGCTCTCACTGGAAAATATCTTAAGTGAATTAACTCTTTCCTACAACAGGTTGTTGCCAATGCCAAGGATGTAGTTGTTGGAGCCAGAGATGCTGTAACAACCACTGTGACTGGTGCCAAGGAAACTGTTGCTCACACAATCACTGGAGTTGTGGGCAAGACCAAAGAAGCAATGCAAGAGAGTGTAGAAATGACCAAGTCAGTTGTCAATGGCAGCATTAACACTGTCCTGGGAAGTCGTGTGGTGCAGCTGGTGAGCAGTGGAATGGACAGTGCTCTCACTAAGTCAGAGACTCTTGTAGATCAGTATCTCCCACTTACTGAAGCAGAACTAGGTAAGACCAATTCAAGGTCTGATTTTCTTAGAAACGGAGACAAGAAAGCAATCATCCATTTATTACTTGCTTATAGTGGGGTTGGGGACACGTGCTTCCCAAACTGTCTTTTTTGCCTTGCTGATTGTAATAGCATCTTCACAGGTAAGCAAAATAAAAGTAGCTATTACCATGTGCAGTGGTCTATTGGCCTACTCTGGTGCTAAAGGCTACTAAACAAATTGAGCATGCAGCTATTACTAAGCTTTAGACCTCTTAAGTTTTCTTACACTAGTCAATTTACTTCCTTTCTACATACTTAGAGAAAGAAGCTGCAAAAGTTGAAGGTTTTGAAGGTGGAGTTCAGAAGCCAAGCTACTATGTTAGACTAGGATCCTTGTCTTCAAAGGTCCGCACACGTGCCTACCAACAAGCCTTAAACAAAGTTAGAGATGCTAAACAGAAAAGCCAGGAGGCAATCTCTCAGCTCCATCACACTGTTAGTCTGGTAAGTTTAAGCTTTCACTCAAGGTAGTGAGTGTCATAGTTTTGGAGTCCAGAAAACAGCCAAAAGAGGCAGAGAAAAACTGACTAAATGCATTTTTTTAAATTTAAAAAAAAGTTGTTTATTTTTTATTCAGAACTTTACACCATCATTCAGGAGAGGTCCTAAATCAGGCTGAATTGTGAAGTAGCAAGCAATTGCTTGTCATTATAAATGCTACAGAAATAGCAGTGACATTTAAAATGATACTCCTGAGTCTGACACATACTTCATTTGGTGAAGCAAGTGTCTTGTGATTTAGAAACATGTCAGTCCTTTAAGTCCTTCTTGTTAATATCAGATTCTTTGTGGGCTTGCTTTTTTTTATGTTGCTAACAGCATTCCTGGGTACTGTGGTAGCTTTGTCCTAACAATGTATCTCTTTGTACAGGATGAACTGTGCATGAAGGGTCATGGCTTTCTACATATTTGCAAATCTTTTTATAGGATGGTAGTGAGGGGGGAGGAATAGTTAGGCAAAGTGATACACTGCTCAACATCTCAAAAGTGCTTCCAGTTTTCTTTGAAGAGAGAATGCAATCCTATTCCCCAAGGTCCTTTACATTGAACTCTTGAAGTATTTTGAAAGGTGGTTATAAAGCAGGTAAGGTAGGGTAGCCCTAATGGAACTGTTTTGACTCTGCTGTTTATTTCCTTATTTGGCTGTATTTCAGATTGAGTATGCCAGAAAAAACATGAATAGTGCCAATCAGAAGCTTCTTGATGCTCAGGAAAAGATTTATCAGTCCTGGGTAGAATGGAAGAAAAGCACAGGCCAAAATGATGGTGATGAACTGCATAGCACTGAGGTAAATAGATGTAATCATAAACCAGAAATGAATGAATGATATACTGTCAAGGTAATGACAAACTAACAGTCCCCAGGTGTTTATGGGACAACAGCACACATAAGCCTGTATGCAAATGTGGAATCGGAATGCTAAAGGTCAGGAGTAGTGACTGTTATGAGCCCGCTTTTGCAAATGATCTAGAGTTCATTCTCCTTTCAAGAGAATTCTTAGTCTATTTATCATGTGACCATGTCTTGGGATATCCCAATTTAGCTCAGATAGGGCTTACATGATATGGTCAGATGAGGAATAACAAGTTGTCAGCATGAAGTATTCATAGGCATAGACTCAGTCTTACATGTAACTTTATATGGTGGTGCATTGATTGGAATATACTTATGTGCTCTGACTTGCTATCTGGAGTTGATACAAGAGGTTCCTTACCTGTTGCTGGGTAGAAGCTACCAGTGTTTCACAAAGTACTTGAGTGTTGAACAAATATCAAGTACTTTCAAGTCTCCTACTCTTCAGACTTAAGACCTGGTTATTATCTGCTGTAGCTTTATTATCCCCTTTACTTTGCCTCTATGTATTTAGAGCAATGTAAAACGGCTACATTTGTAAAAAGACACTAATGTGCTGCTGTTCTTTTTGTTTGCAGCACATTGAGTCAAGAACTCTAGCTATTGCACGGAGCCTCACTCAGCAGCTTCAGACCACCTGCCTCACACTGGTCTCAAACCTCCAGGGGCTACCACAGAATGTGCAGGATCAGGTTTACAGTGTTGGGTCAATTGCAGGTGATGTCTACCAGAGCTTTTGGTCAGCCTCTTCTTTCCAAGAGTTATCAGACAGCTTTCTCGCCAGTAGCAAAGGACAGCTGAAGAAAATGAAGGAGTCTTTGGATGATGTGATGGATTATCTTGTTAACAACACACCACTCACCTGGCTGGTAGGTCCCTTTTACCCCCAACTGCCTGGCATTCAGCATGCTGAGAGCAAAGGTGAAAGGGAGGAAAATTCCAGCCAGAAAGACAAACAGCCTGAACACACTACTGAATAAACTGCATAGCATGCATGTACTCTGCTGGCTGATCAAACAAGTGGCCTTAGCAAGTGTAGCTGTCAAGAAAGCCTTGGAGAAAAATCCAGAAACTTAGGAGTAAGGGAGTGACACAGAGAAAAGACACTTGCACATTGGTTATGTTGTCCTGTGTAGATGGGCTGCTCTAAAAACTCACTGTCTAGAGTGCCTAAATATTGGCAGCTTACAGTTGTCAAGATGCCTTGTTTGTCAAGTTAAGAAACCTCACCATGCTTATTAATAGTATTAATATAACTAGTGTAAATGAAACCTTACCAAAGCTAAAAAGCATCTGATTTGTTGCTTCATCTGTACCAGAATATAAAAGCCCGACATGCCATGCAATGCATTTAAAAGCTCTGCAGTCTATCTAGATAAGCTTAAAGTCCTTATTTGATGCAGATCACTTATCTGATTGTGATGGATCTGATGGTCTCAAAATCTACTGTAAGATTTGTGAGTTCAAAATTCCAAAGCTGGAAGTGGGGTTTCTAAAGAAGTCAGCTGGAGTTACTTAAATGCTGTGACAGTGTTAACATCAACTATATAAACTTACCTATTTTGTAACACAATGACCTGATCACACAATATCTCAAGTTGAAGGCAGCCATAAGGATTGAGTCCAGCTGCTTGCTTCTTGCAGGATTACCTAAAACTAAACTATATGACTAAAAGCATTGTCCATGTGCTCCTTGAATGCTGGCAAGCTTGGTGCTGTGACTAATTTCTTGGAGAGCGTTGTCCACTGGCCTACCAAATTGTTATCAATATAATTTGAATATACAGTATAAAGACAAGATTCATGCTGTTTGTACCAAAGCACCTGTTGTTGTGAACTGCTTTTTTTGTAGCTGTCTTTTGTAATTAATTTTTGTACGTTAGTAATAAATGCTTCAGTAGCTAAAGTCTGCCTCCATTTCAGTGTTGTTTAAAACAAATGTAACTTGCTCTTCTGTGACTCCTTCAAATTGAGTCCATCAGAAAGCAAGTTTGAAATGCAAATGAAGTAGGATGTGCATTGAAAATGCACGTGTGTATTTTTAGGTAAGTAAGATACTACTGCAGCATTTCCTTCCACCTTTTGGATTCCTGTGTGTTCCTCCATTCAGTCTTGGCTTTGCTTTTTTTCATGTCTGCTGTTGTGCTCACCTTTTAATGGTAACCTAAACTGATGGATGTCCTAGTATTGAGAAGGCTATGGACAAAAAACTCTGTCCTGCCTTCGCAGTAGGTGCTCTGTGTGCATGAGACTGCTGGCTACTAGCTTTGGCTGTGCCTCCTTGTAAACAGTATATATTCCTCCTATGCAAATGCCAATTTTAACCTGTTTAACTTCATTTACCCTCTTTTGAACTTGAGTGACTATTGTATGTTAACACTCAGCTACTTGCATGGAATTTTTCCTCAGTAAATCCTGTGAACCCTTCAAGAGAATTACTGTCACTAGAAATAATAAGCTTTTATTTTGGTTTAGGGCTGTCCAGGTAAGTTATCAGTGTTCTGCTTGCATGTGCCCTGCAGCTTTGTGGCAATTGGTGTAGCAATGCTGCCTACCATTTTAACAGAGGTGACCACAGTGTGAAGCAAAAATGGTGTTCAAAGAAAGCTTGTCAGTGAATGACATGGTGCTACATGGAACAATACCTGCACCTGGTATAGTGTGGGCACTCAGGCAAGTCACATGCAGTCTAGTATTTAAGGTGAGAAGGCTTCATTAGCTGTTAAGTTAGGGTTGGCCTGGTAATGTTACGAAGGCCATTTTAAGCACAAGGTTAAACAAAAGGAACAACAGGCTTAGAGATAAAGATAGTGTAACTTTGAGTTTTAAATAGACTCCTTAGAAAAAGCCTGCTGTTTACCGTGAAATTCACATGAGTTACTGTGTGGGGCCTGAGTTAAGGCTTCTGTAAATCTTAAAGCAATTAATTCTACATTAACCACTGAATGAGTCCAGATAGTGAATATTTCAATCTCCACTTGTGAAAAAAAAAAAAAAGTAAAGTACATCCACTGTTGTAAATATGCTCAGGAGCAGAATGGGACTGATTTGGTCTGTGAGCAGCTGGCACTTCATATAAGGGATTTTTTTTAAATTTGAAGGCTGTGAACCTTCATCGTGAGGTGAGTTGTTCACTGTGTTTCAAGAACGGAGAAATACCATCTAGTGATGCAAAAGCAGTACATCTCTTCTGCTTTAAGTTGCACTAGTGTTTAGTATTATTTTGGTTGTCTGTCCACCTTTACCAACTGCCATGAGGCAGATTAAGTACAAAGCAAGGAAAAATGTTACCAATGTAGATCTTCAATTTTTTTCCTTCACATGCACTGTTGTGTGATAACTTTGTAAAAATACTTTGACTTCCAACAGCTGACCCTGGTGACTGAAAACAAGAATGTCTGGTAAATGCTTACCTAGTGGCTAGGATAATAGTCTGTTACACAAAATGCTGTATAACAGTTCCTGTATTATGTTATGGTGATGTGTAGTCACTTTGGATCTTGCCCACTGCACTGAATGTATATAAGCTTCTCTGTTCCACTTGAACAGAGTTAGGAACCTTTCCTTAGAGGAAAAGAGGACTTAACAGCAAATTATTATGTTGCTGTCTTCTTATTTTGAATAAAAGTGTTTGGATTGAAATTATTAGGTTCCTAAATAAGCATAGAAGTGAATGTTTAAAATGAATTATGGCTGTAGCTTGCATGGGTATCTCCTTGCTGGTCATTTAGTACAGCATATTCCCAGTCTGGTCTAATTACAAATCTAGGCAAAACTTGGTATTTATCTGTAGCACAGTTAGAGGGTGACTATCAAAATGCTTGCTGGAGGTGAGAATGATAAAGATGCATTCCAAAATCATCTTAGGGGGTTTCTAATACCGTGAACTGAAGCTGAAGTGCATGCTAGTAACTCCTGTAAACTCCCAGGAGAAGGAAAACTTAAGATACTAACAGAGCACAACTGGCTCATATTTTTCCTGTCATCTTACCTGTTTATAATTGCATGTATCAAACAGAACAGCTAAACTGCACAGAAACTTGCTTGCTCTTTCTCCCAAACCATTTTTGAAGATATAGTTTGGGTTAGGAAGCTGTGAAGTCTATCTGGAACTTTTTATAAAAGGTGAGACTAGATATGTTGAAAATCATAGGAAATAGTTGATCCAATTTATAGCAAGGCAGATAAACTACATGAAATGGGACAGTGTCAAAGGCTGCTAATCATACAAAAAACCGGGATGGTAAAGTTTAGAATATTAATAACCTTACCAGTGATAATTACTTTATTCAGGGTTTATTTAGAATTCAGAAAACGGTTTCTCTCTAGGAGACACTTAAAAATAATTAAGGCTAATTGAAACTTCCATTTTCCTGGCTTATTTAACAGAGAACTATTACTGTATTATTACTGATAATACTTTGCTGCAAAGTTATAAATGTAAGCATTCTGATATGGCTTTGTATAGTATAAAAGCTTTGTAAACATTTTTAGCAGCATACACATTGGTCAAATCCAAATTACAAGGTTTATGCAGGGACTGGAGTTGCACAGATGTAACAAGTTTGCCTCAAACTAAAAAAAAGTAAAAAAATCTTTTGAAATGTGTTGCTTTCCTTTAGATGACTTTTTTTGCAATGATCTTTTCCAAATGACAGATTGCAGTAACACTAAAGAAATAGTGAAATAGAGGAAAGCATTTGGAAATAACTAATTAATGACTAACTTTTCTTTAAAACACAAAACAAACCCAACCAACCAAAACCCACAAAAATTGCACCCCAAAACTAAGCCATCTAATTAAAAACAGAAAATGAAACCTTGCCTGTTTTTTTGAGTATGATCTGTTGGTCATTAACATGAGCAGAAAGTCCAACATGCAACAGTTTGCTGGAGGTACTGTACACAGTGTTATATGTGTTTCCTTTCATACAAAGATGAAAATCGTGTTTGTTTTGGATAATACAGTCTGACTAAAAACTAGTGTCTATTCTGCAAATGCATAAAATAAGAACCGTCTCTCAAATTGAGTGGCTCAGTTCTGAAAATATCCATCCTATTCTTGCTAAATTTAAAGGTAAGTTAGTATTGACATTAATTTCCATGCAAGGATTTTGCAGGTTTTGTGTTATTCTGTGTAAACTATTTACATCATATAGAGGAGTGCCATGAAGAAGAGTCATATTTGGCATTATTAATTGTAGCAAGAATCGGCTTACTCCTTTAACTTCCAATAAACTGGTAAAAGTGATATAGAAGTGAAGGTTCCTTTACTGAAGGAAGCCTATAACATCAAAGGGTTTGCATTGTTTTAGACTGTGTCAGATCCCAGAATGTTATGCTAATGCAACTTAGAAAGTGCAAAACTGAGAAACAATCCTGGCATCAGCCCTGTTTTACTGTGATTCTGACAGATATACTCCAATTTGAAATTCTTTTGTCTGACCGTCTTACTAGTATGTTAGTCAGCAGATTATAGTGTATGCATTAAGGAGGTAAAGAAAGCATGATCTTAAATTTGAGCAACTATCCCCTTGTCAGTAAGAGCAATATAGACATAAGTAATATAGGTCTCTTAAACCTCGGGTGTGGTGAAAATTACCAGTGGTCAGACAGTTACTGAACATAATCATGTGCCCTTCTCTGTAGAAATAAAGAAGTCATCTGTTTGGACACATTATAAAACGAGTTTGCATGTGGGCTGCTTGGCCCTAGTCTTGGCCAAGATATCCCCATTTGTACTGCAGCATGAAATACAGCATCGTGTGCTGATAATGGGAAAACTTGTTGATTTTTCTAAGTGCAGTAATTACAGTTTTAGGTAAACTGCTATAAGTGGAAAGACACAAGATAATTCTTCCTATTATACAGATGTTTCCTCCATTCTTACTGATGTTTGATTTACTTATTTTAGGAGGCAAAGGTTATTAATCTCATTTTGATCAAGCCTGGGTTCTCAAACTGGTCTACATGTTTCATTGTATTCACACTAAAAAACATGGTAGTAATCAGGTGGCAAATTCTTCTGAATCTCTGTTTTAATTATATCTTTATTACCAAGTTGCTGTTGCCTTATGGCTACCTACCCTCTAAGGAACTGAGTGATTCATGTTCAGTGCTATCTACAACCTGATAGCTGAATCAGTAATCCCATTATCTTTTGTGTTCTCTGCTCTTCTGACCTATCTTAACAGCAGGCAAAGCATAGATTTCTTTTGCATTCTATCTTTCATAGAATTAAGTTATAGGTGATGTATTTTGCATTAAAGAAATGGATTAAAATTTCTTCTTCAGTCAGCACTGATCTTAAGTTACACAAATGCCTAGAAGCTTCTCCATTTACAAAGCAGCAGCAACTTGAAGTCCTATGAGCATGTAGCAATCATTATATGCTGATGCTGTGCTTGTCCCTGAGAATGTTACATTGCTAACATTAAAGCTCACTGAATCAAATTAGTTGGGTGAAAGTATTTTTCATGTGGAGCAAAACCCCAAATTTGGGTACAAGTAAATTGCTTAATTACATCCCATTTTTTTCAGAAGGGCCTAAGTATCCTAAGCCCTACTAAGGGGACTTAAGGGTTGGGACTTAAGCTCCTAAGTGTCTTAGCCAACATTTTTAGACCTGTGTAACATCCATGTATCCACTAATGTCTCTGGCAATTTCTAAAATCTTAACAGCATAGAATACTATAGTGCATTTAAAACAGAGGCCAATGTGAGATTGCAGTTCCAAATGTGCTTCCTAAAGAAAGGTGTGATGTGGCAGGTAGGCAGAGCAGTACAGAGCCATCCGTATCAAGCTCCTCATGGCAGGTTCCTTTGTATAGACTGTGGCTCCCAAGGAAAGGAGAAAGGCAAAACAAGCTTAAAAACTTTAACTTTCAATTTCACCAAAGTCACCACTTTCCCTAAATACACTCCACTTAGTTCCATGCCTACAGTACACATGCTGTTTTCTAAGCAACTGGTCTACGTGTTGTGTAGTATTTAGTGTGTCTTCATGACATGTGTTACATATGTTACTGAGCATATTTCACTTTGTTTTCAGTATTTTGGGTCTAGTTTCTAGAGATGCTGAGCACCTTTGTCTCCTGAGTTCACTGAGTACTGCACGAATTTGTTTAGTTTTAGTTCTAAATTGATTGAAATTTCCCTCCTATGCAGGTTCCAGATTTCACTATTACAGACCTGTCTTCAGAGTCAGATGATATCCCTGACATTTTGGATTTGGATGAAGATGATCAACAAGACTTTTCACGCACAAATGGCCCTTATACTACAGGGCAAAGAGCTGAATAAATAGAAGCATAAACTTCTTTTTGATACAATGTACTTTTGCCATGTTTAACTTAGATTACTTTTAAAGATGAACATGCCTAGCTTAGGGATTTTTGGGGATATCTTTTTTAAAATCAGTACTGTTTCACTTAGATGTATCAGAGTTCTGATTTTTTTTTCCTGTTTAAGAATGCATGCTACATTAATTCATTAGCATTCTACAGGCCAGGTACAGCCTCACCAGTGTATCCAAGAGATCTAATCAGCAGTCCTGAGAACATTCCAGTGCTTTGCATAAAGGGCTGATACTAAAAGGAGTTGATAAGTATCTGTTTTTAAATCTCCCTTTTCAGTCAACGTGAAAAGCACTTCTGCATCTACCTCTTTGCTGCTGGAAGGGGTAAAAGACTTTGTCTCAGATTCTCTCAGGTTCTTTTCTTTGAGCTCTGACCTTCAGAGTTTAGACGCCTGAAGCTTCTCTTTGGCAAGAGTGCTTTATGCACAAAAGGACTCATTTTCTCTCTACATGCCTTCTGTGTGCAAACATTTTGGTCATCCTAATGCTATCAGTTGTTGGGCCTGAGATCAGAAGAGAGTAAATGTTTAAAAATTAAAGTCTTCCAGGAATAAGTGAGACAGAAATGAGGCAGAAGAGATGACAAGAAGTAAAGAAAAATGGAGTGTGAAGATACAGATATGGGACAGGGGAAAAAAAAAAGAATAGTGGAATTCAGGTGCCAGTGATGATCTTTTTATGTCTAAATAAATCGAGTTTGTGTTAAAAGAATGTCACATGTCCTTGTACACAGTGACTTCTGTAGGAGTTGGGGTGAATGGAAATTGGACTAGGAGGTTTTTCTTCCCGAGATCAGGCTCAACTCCCACAGAGATCTCCAAGTCACCAGCGCGACTGCAGCAAGGCTGGAGATGTTGCACGGTGCTACTGTTGTGTCAACTGCAGAAACGGCATTCAGTATAGCCGTGAGGTTTTCACCTTTGCTCTTTTATCATATAACTCTTGGTTATTGCGAAAACATTGAAGTCCAGACACTGAAATGCCTTGAAATAAAAGTCTGAACTGCGTAGCCTGCTGCTGGTGTGAGCTTTCTATGGTTGTTGTGTTAAATTCTTTAATCTTACTATGAATCATTTAAAACGGGAGGGTCCTCTTAAGGCCGTTTGGTTCGAGCGCTGCCCGGAGTACAACGTTCTACACAACAGTTCGGGCCGCTTCGGCGCCTCCTCGGTGCAAGTTCCGAGCCCCGCTGCCCCCGACTTTGGGCCTCAGTTTAGCAGCGGTGCTATGACCCCACCCCCGACCTCCACCCGAGCGGCTGCTCGGTCCTTGCGTTCGCCTGATCGCCGAGCGCACCGGCGCGGGGCCTCCTGCAGCACACCTCCCGTCGGGCAGCGCGCTGGAGCGGTGCCAGCGTCCCGCCGGGCCCAGCGCGCGCCCCTTGTGGCCGACGAGAGACCGGTACGAGGTCTCGCGGCGTTTAGCCTGCTGTGGGCGGGCCTGCGCGCGTCAGGTTTTGGCGGGCGGGTAACGGCGGCGCGGCGGTTGGGGTACCGTGGTGCGCTTGACTTCGTCTGTGGAACCTCCGTGAGCTGCTGGGAACGATGAGCACGCTGTGGGAGAGGAAGCATTTCTGGCTGTACGTGCTGGGCCTAGGTTTCGACCCGCAAGCTGAAGACGAAACGTTTCAACAGGGAGAGTAAGTGCGGCGGTGGGAGCCGGGGAAGGAGGAGGGGTAGCCATTTTGTAGCTCCTGGCCGTGGAGCAGAGTCCCAGATTTACCCATGAAGGGTATGCTTTAGGACGGGGGGAAAGTCTCACCTCGGCTACCGGGAAGCCTAGTGCTTTTGGTGGTGCGCTGGATGGGAAATGCCTGAATTGCTGTAGTGCCGAAGAAATTAAACCCAGGAGATAGTAATAACTCTTGTTTTCTTGCACTGCGATGGATGCGTTCCGCAGTCATATAGATTAAGTGCTGATTGGCGCTGTACCTCGTGGTTTGAAAACTTAGTGGAGAGAAAACTCTCTAACCGAAATTATTTCAAGCTGGTTAATTAGAATGGAAAATGTGTGGTTTTTAACTATGTAGCAAGTAAAGCATTCGATGTACGACTTAACTTTTCACTCTTTTGTAATCTTACGTGGCCAGTAAAAATGTTAATTTAGCATCCTCACAATTTTTGATATATCTGTTTGTTTGTATATTAGGAATGCGTTAGCCGAACCAAACCATAATGTATTCGCTGACCTTGTGCTCTTCCTGTTTGCTAAGATGGATTACTCCCGTACTAAAGATTTCATGTAAGTGCTTGGCATACGAGATTATGGCTGTGTATATAATCAAAGTATGGTTTATGAAGTTGCTGAAGGGAGAGAAAGCATAATAATAATAAAGTTTTCGTTTGATCACAACTCTGTAATGTATCAGAAACCTTAGCTTAATTGATTTGTTTGATATCATCAATAACTTGAGGAGTTTGGTAAAAAAAATCCATAGCTGCTAAGTTATCCATCTTTCCTGTTTATTTTCCTGGCCAAACAGCAAGTAACGTTTCCCAGTTAAGAACTGATAACCTCATCTTCCTTAGAGGTTTTTTCTCCTGTGGCTGCGATATTTTAGCTTATCCATGAAAGGAATTGTGGAAGGAAGACCAAGGATATGAAAACTGTCAAATGTCTAACCGTTTTTTTCACCCACTCTGTAGTTTTCAGACAAAGATACGTCTTTGCAACAAATCTGTCTCTGAAACGGCCTGTAATTGTAGCAAGAGGATCATGTCGTTTAATAAACTTTGCTGTTGTTAGTCTAGGCTGTATCCGTTCAGTTTTAGTCTTCTCCAGGAGGCACCACTAAGAAATCTTAGTCTTCTTTAATTTTTAAAGTAGTTAATTAGGTAACTGAATATGTGAAAATGCTTTCAATTTTATTTTCTCTTCTTTTTTTTTCTTTTTCCTCGTCCTTTTGTAAATGGAAGAGACTGCTACGTTCCAGGATGTGGTGCCATGGATCCTAAATTTAGGAAGCAGTGCTGTGATTGGCTAAAAGATATTTCAGTGAGTGGCAATTAATGATAAACTGATTTCTGTGTTCTCATTCATTTTTGAAAGTAATGCTTGTAGCTGGGAGTTTTAAATTGTCTTGCTAAAGAATTCAGTTTCACTCTGTGCCTTATTTCACACAGTTTATCTTAGATATGTTTGAGGAAAAAAAGTGACATGATAGAATTTAGGTGATAAAGACTTAATCTTTGGTCAAAACTGTTGTGGCTTGCTCCTGCATAGTGGAGTTTGATTAAACAAGTCTAGAGGATTTCTCAGTTCCAAGGGAGTATAACTTCTTTCAGCTTGACAAAGAATTGCTTAAATTGCCTAAGAATATGTTTATTGTGAAGGTGGTTTCAGGTGCCTGGAAAATTTTTTTAATGTTAGTCTGTCTTTATGGGGAGAGAGTGAAATTTAAGGTGAGCTTTCTAAAAGAAAAGAGGCAAACCAGAATTGTTTGCTGTAGTACCATTTCATGCTGCTTTTGTTGTAATGATAGTTCTAGAAATTGAATGTTCATATATGAGAACACATTTCTTAGTAATAATACTCAAGGTGAAAGCCAACAATGCCCTATCTTGAGTAAGATAAAAGCAGAACTAGGTACACTGATTAATGACACAGTCATCACAGTGGCAGGCTCTCATCCTTCTAGGAGATTTTAACCACCCCAACATCCACTGGAAAAATAGCACGTCTGCCTGTAGGCAATCCAGGAGACTCCTGGAATGCCTAGGTGACAACTTCTTAAGGCAAGAAATTAACTACCCTACTTGAGGGGATGCATTATTGGACTTGCTGGTCATGAATATAAGGGAAATCATCAAGGATGTCAAAGTCGAAGGCAGCCTGGGATGAAGAGATCATGTGCTAATGCATTTCACTGTCCTAAGGGATATGAAGCCCACTAGAGCATAGTTAGGACTCTAAATTTTAGAAAAGCAAAATTTCAGCTGTTAAGGAGTCAGTAAATAGAACCCTGTGGAAAATGGCCCTCAAGGGCAAGGCAGTTGAATGAACAAGGATACTCTCTAGAGCACAAGAGATCTCAATCCCTACATATAAGGAATAGGGCAGGGAAGGCAAAAAAACACCATGGCTGAGCCATTACCTGCTAGAAAAACTAAAGGGCAGGTTGGTGCTACACAGGGAATGGAAGGAGGTACAGGCATTCTGCGAAGAGTATAGGAATGTTGCCCAATTGTGTAGGGATGAGGTTAGGAAAAATTTCACTGTGAGGGTGACAGGACACTGGAACAGGCTGCCCAGGGGGTTTGTGGAGTCTCCCTCTCTGGAGATGACTCAAGACCTGCCTGTATGTGATCTACTGTGATCTGGTATAGGTGATCTTGCTCTGGTAGGCTGTTGGACTAGATGATCTTTCGAGGTCCCTTCCAGCCCTTAACATTCTGTGATCCTGTGACATCAGGAAAATATACGAATAAAAAACAGTGTTTTTTTCAAAGACAGGAAGTATCATTCAAAAGTCAAGAGGGCATAGATTTCTAGCATTTACCTAACACTTATGTCAGTCTTTGCATTGAAACTGTCTTTTATATATAGAACTAGGGATGGCAGGGGAGTCAACATTCAAAGAGTTTTAGTCTCTTCTGTGGTAGCAAAGTAGTTCAAGCTTTGTGTCAGACGTGCTAGTAAGTAGGCTTCAGTATGTTTGATAGCTGCTGTTGAGACTTTAACTTGTAGATTTTTGTTAACTTTTCTTAAGGTACAAGAAAAACGTTTTCCACCTATTGCACCTTCCTTACTTACTTATCCTGACAGTCCCAAAATTTTTCAACAACTTTATTGGTTTGCAAGATATGTAATGGTTAAGGACCTGGAGGCAAACTCCGTAGGTAAGCTGTAATGGAAAAAATAAATATTTTGTTTGTCACATTCACAGTGAAACTCTCAAATCTTCACTATATGGATATTTAAGTAGTCTTAGTTCACAGTCTTTCACAGAGTACTGTGCACTTCTATAAAGGTACTGCTGATAGAACAGTGTGGATTGCTCTGCTTTCTGTTGCTTATTGGGTCTTTCTCCAGGGCTGTGTATGTGCAGTGTTGTACACCATTACCCACACAAGTGATTGTTTGATCCTAAAGTACTGGACCACTATACTGTAGTGTTTTTCACAACTTGAGGAACTCTGAAGGGCCGGAAGTGTCTGTTGTAGGCATCTTGTATTTTTTTATTGGCCTGAAGAATAAGGAAAGAGTGAGAGGAGTGAACGAAAATGTATACAACAGAAAGAAATAGGAAAAAAATAACCAAATGTACACTGTATAATGTCATTTCAGTCCTGGTAAAATGAGTATTTTGATTTGTGGTTTGTTCAGTTAAAATTAGGTGAATTAGCAAGATGTGTATTTACTAAAAGTGAATAATGTAACCCAAACTTTCATTTAGGCATTGATACATCTTTTGCTGAAGCTGTAGATTCAAGATCTCAGGATGTACACATGGCAAGGGCAAGATGTAGAGTTGCATGCAGTAAACTTTTGCAGATTTTTCACAAGGAAGATTTTGTTTGGCAAGAATATGAGCAAAATGCACAGTAAGTAATGCTTTTAAAAATGGACTTTTCCTTAAAGCTGATTTTGTGTGCTTTTTTAAAAAAAGGTTTGAGGAGACAATCTGCTTTACCTCATGAGTTCTGTTGAGCCTTTCCTCCTTTACCTTCTTTGACAGTTTTGCTATTTGTAGGGCCTTCTCAGAAGCAAAGTAGTCTTAATTTTTTCTTTAGTTAGAAGATACTGCATTTTGGAAGATACAGTTACTCAGGCATTAAAAATGACAAAGAATTCTGCATATGAACTGTTATGATTTCTTAACATTGGAATGGTCATATTTTAGAATGTGAACTGATGAAACTTTCATTATTTACCTAAATTAATGTGGGATCCATTTTATTTACATAAACTAGTAATGATTGAGTGTAAGGGCTAACTTGCCTGCTACCCCAACACAAAAGAGAGGGGAAAAGTAACACGCGAGTTGAGATGAAGTGATAAGAGTTTACTATAACAGAAGATCATAGAATCATAGAATCATAGAA
>WAAF01017307.1:0-21548 GCA_013400475.1 Tricholaema leucomelas
TATGTAAAATGTACTTTTTTAAAATATGATGATGACTTTTTTAAAATATGATGAGATGACTCCTAAAGTGCTTGTTAATTATAAGATTTTTAGAAGGAGTTTTTCCATTCCTTTTTGTAGACAGTGGTATGGGCTTTTCAGTGTTTAGATTTCACAGAAATTAAGTATTGATGATGACTTTCTAGAAATAAGCCTCTGTCTAGGTGCCCTTCTGGTGAACATTATGGCAGTTCCAAAGGAACAGATGCCAAAAGATACATTTCCACGTAATTTTTAAGATTTCCAGAGAAGCCATGTGACTCTTATTGACCCAGATGCAGAGTAAAAAGAATATTTCCCTAATACTGGCACAGGGCTTTCACTGACATCCTCAGAGAAGATATTCATGGAAGCATTCACTGAATGGAGTGTAGAGACTGGTGAATTTGTGATTTGTGGAGATCTCTTAGTGATTCTGAGGGTCTTAACATGATAAACTCAGTAAGTTAGTGTCAGGGTCCTGCCTTTCCCATCTGTGGATGAGAGCACTAGTGCTTTGCCGGTAGAACCTGTGACAGTTTTGAATTCCTTGTCAGGATCTGTAGTGCAACCTGTCAGCCCTGTATTGCCATGACAGGCAAGACTAAGGGAGAGAGCAGTTAAATTCAGAACCAAGTATTCTGTGGTCAGGTGATGACTGCACAAATAACAAACATGACTAAGCCTCAGCTTGCCTCACTTCATGTCAAAGAAATAAAGAGCCTTAACAGGATATAACTTGGAGACAAAAAAAAAAGCAAGTATATACACAACTAAATAAATAATCAAAAAGTTATGTTTCTCTTTGTAGTGCTGATTCAGTGGCTGACATGGAAACCTATGTCTTGCATTCTCTCCAAAGAAAGCTGCAAACCCCTGTTCTGTTAGTGCCTTGTGGCACACTAGTATATGCCAGCCAGTTCCATCTCTAGGTTCTTACCCACTCCAGTTCTGTCTTAACTCCAGACTGTTGTATGCTGTTTTCTGCTGTCATAGTTCTCACCACTGTAGCATATGAACACTTTGCAAGTATTACAAAGAAACTACAGCTTTGTCTTTGCTGTAGACTAGAAAGATTACTTAGTAGGTTTTTTTTTTATACATATTTAGAAATGCATTTACTTTGTTCAGTTCTGCCTATACAAGACTTACTGAAAAAATGGAGGCATCATTTTGTGGTCAGGTCCTCCTGTGAAGAAGCCAGCAGGTACAGATACAATGTGTTGATCCTCCTTTTTGTTTTTTTCTCTTGTCTTGTGCTGTAGAGGTTATTTGGAATAGGTCGCTTGGATTCTACACCATTAATGCAAAAATCTGGAGAGGAACACAAAGGGCAAACTGCTATAGTCTCTTCCTGTTTAGATTAGAAAGAGAAGGGACACATAGGCGATGTGTTTATGCTATGGAGTGCAGTAGATAGGCTTTGTAAGCCTGAAATAAATTTCTCCATTCTGTGCTGTCTTTGAATAATCTGGAGCTGCAAATCAGTGATGAACCACAATGGCAAAAAAGCATCCAAAGAGTACGAGTAAATTCTGTCTTTTGCCGGTGATATTCATAGATTCATAGAATGGTTTAGGTCTAGATCATCTAGTTTCTCTCCCACTGCCATGAGCAGGGACACCTTCCACTAGACCAGGTTGTTCAAGGCCTCATCCATGTTGGCCTTTAACACCTCCATGGAGAGGGCATCCATGATCTCTGTGAGCAACCTGGTCAGTGTCTCACTATCCTCACTGTGAAGAATTTCTTCCTCCAATCTAAATCTGCCCTCCTCAAGCTTCAGTCCATACCCCCCTCATCGTATCACAATAAGCCCTCATACAAATTCCCTTCTCAGCTTTCTTGTAGGCCCCTTTCAGGTACTGGAAAGCCTCTATAAGGTCTCCTGTGAGCCTTCTCTTCAGGCTGAACAACCTTAGCTCTTGCATCCTGTCCCCACAGAGGAGGTGCTTCAGCACTCTGATCATCTTCATGGCTCACCTTTGGATCATCTCCAGCAGTTGGATGCCCTTCTTGTGTTGGGAGCACTAGAACTGGACACAGTAATTAAGGTGGGGTCTCATGAGAGCAGAATTGAGTGGGAGAATCACTTCCTGCATCCTGCTGGTCATACTTCTTTTGATGCAACCCAGGATGTCATTTGCCTTCTGGACTGGAAGTGCACATCGCTGGCTCATGCTGAGCTTTTCAGCAACTGCTACCCCAAAGTCCTTCTCCTTGTGGCTGCTCTCAAGCCAGTTATCACCCACCCTGTCTTTGTGCTTGGGATTTCCCTGACGCAGATATAGGACCTTGCACTTGGTCTTGTTGAACTTCATGGGTTTGCATTGGTTTGGGACCACCTCTCAAACCTGTCCAAGTCCACGTGGATGGGATCCATTTCCTCTGGTGTGTCATCTTAATCACATAGTTTGGTGCTGTATGAAAACCTCCTGAGGGTGCACTCAATTTCACTGTTGATACTGCTGACAAATATGTTAAACAGCACTGGTCTCAGTACTGACTGCTGAGGGACATCACTGGTCACTNTGCCCCTGGTGAAGCCATGTCAGTTAGCACCAATCACCTCTTCTTCATTCTCTTTGTGGCTCAGTAAGGCCTTCTGGAGGATCTGCTCTATGATCTTGCCAGGCACAGAGGTGAGACTGACCCAACTGTAGTTTCTGGGGTCTTCCTTTTATTTCCCTTTTTGAAGATGGGGGTTATGTTTCCTCTTTCACAGTCAGCAGGGACCTCACTAGATTGCCATGACTTTTCGAATATGATAGACAGTGGTTTGGCAACTTCATCTGCCATTTCTCTCAGGACACTGAGTGGATCTTGACAAGCCCCTGGACTTGTGCACCTTCAGGTTCTTTAGATGGTCTCAAATGTAATCTTTTATGGTGAGCAGATCTTCCATTTCTCACTTCTGATCTTCGTGTTCTGGAGCTTGGTGGTGGTGGTGCAGCTAGAGCCCTTGCTGGCAAACACTTAGACAAAGTAGTCATTGAGCACCTCAGCCTTTTCTCTTTCCACTGTGACGATAACTGAGTATAACAGTATGGAATAAAACAATACATCAACAGCTGATTTCAAGGTGCTGTGATTGTCTCTGAACCATGGCAATTTACAAAGCTGTTTGATGGACGTGTTGATTTACAAAACTTGTAGCACAAATATGTGAAGCTTAATGTATATATTTACTCAATACTACAGTTAATAGAGAGTCCTGTGGGAATGGGGATTTCCAACATTTTGTCAATTGGTGATTGATTTTTAGCTTTGTTTGTAGCTCCATCTGCTGTTCTTGAAGGCAGAAAGTAGGAAGACAGTCAAAGAATCACAGAATTGTCTGGATTGGGAAAGACCTTTAAGATCAAGTCAAATTATTACTTTGATACTGACAGGTCCTTAACTAAACTGTATTCTTAAGCACTATGTCTACGTGACTCTTAAATATCTGCAGACATGGGGACTCCACCACTGCCCTGGGCAGGCTGTTCCAATGCCAGATAACCCTTTCAGTAAATAAATTCTTTGTGATATCCAGGCTAAACTTCCTTTGGTGCAGTTTGAGGCCACTGCCTTTTGTTCTGTCACTTGTTACTTGATTGAACAAACTGACTCCCACTTCTCTGCAACCTCCTCCCAGGTAGTTGTAGAGAGCAGTAAAGGCTTCCCTGGACCTCCTTTTCTCCAGACTAAACAACACCAGTTCCCCCAACTGCTTCTCATATAACTTGTGCCCTAGGCCTTTCACCAGCTTTGTTGCCCTTCTTTGGACACATCCTGGTACCTAAATGTCCTTCATGTAGTGAGGGACCCAAAACTGAACACAGTATTTGAAATACAGTTTCACCAGAGCTGAGTACAGAGGTAAAATCACTTCCCTGGTCAAATGAGGAAAAAAATTCCATTTAGATTTTAGTAATTGCTGCATTCTAACAGTACATTGTTCACTTTGTTCTTATAATTTCTTCATAGAGGAGACCCTGCACTGTCCTGTAGATGTGGTTAGGATGCTGGGTACCCCATATATTTTAATATATGGTCCCTTATAAAGCAAGTGCCTTTTTAAAATTCATTAAAATGTTCTTTCTAGTCTATAACCCTCCTCCCACAGCAGATGCAATACGCTGTAAAGTAGTGAATTGATAATTTTGTAAACTAAAATATTTGTTTTTCCCCAGCTGCCATGATAACATGCATTATCTCAACCTGGAGGAACCAGTTCTAGTTACAAATAGAAATGCAATTCATTTTTTCACAAGCTGTCTGCTGACTAGGCCAATTAAAAAAAATTAATCAGTGAGTCCTTTATTTTCATCTGTGTCCCAAGAAAGGCCTAACAATTTCTTCCACATCACTGTGAAAGAATTTGTATGTGTGTGTGCTGAGGGTGTATCCTAAGAGCTTTCAGCATTACTCAGGCTGAAGAATGCCCAGGTTTCAGCAGCAGAGTAGTAGAGTAGTAGTCAACAGCACAGCACACATGCTGGCTACAACAGTGAATAAACTCATGTAACTCAAATTACCTGCCATGAGATGACATCTATTTAGGATGAGATTTCTCTCCTTTTCTGTTAGTGATAAGCTTGTGTTATACACTAGCTGTTTAGGTTGCCCTTTGCACAATTTAGAAGGTGAATCATTATCATCTTTGAAATTAGTGGTGGTTCCTCACCAGTGGTGGAAGTAATGAGGGTGCCTAGCATCGCCTAGGCTGAAGGTTAAGTGGAGTGAATTTCATCTGTGGTGGCAGTAGCTTGGGGATGGTATGGTTTTATAAATAACCTCTCATCTTAGATTACGATGTTTCTTGTTCTTGTGCACATTTCTAGTGTGAGGTAAGAGGGACTAGCTTAAGACATCTCAAACGTTATTTTTGAGGACAAAAGCTCATGTCAGTAGGAAACTTGCAGTGTAACTATTACGTAATTTCCTATGTTCAGTTAAATGGCTTTCAGATCATTACAACTTTTGTTTCCTGTCAGCCAGCCTAGGTTTATTATTTAAGTAGTGATTCTTGAGTATGATAATTCTGCTGAGTCCAGACAGCATGGCATACTACTTAGAATGCCTCTTCTGTGTCATGCTCTGTGTCTTGTGTCTGTAGGATTCAGTACTTGCTTGAGCAGCCCCTGTGTTGTCTGTGATCACACATACAATTTATAAGGTGATGTTCTTACAGCCTTTGTTTTAACTGCATGCTTAGCAATTGCTTGCAATATCTTTTTGTCACAGCCTGTAGGTGATCAGCAGAGAGAGAAAGAAGAAATTTCAGATTACTGTGGTGCCACTTCAGGTGAAGAGCAAACTAGTGAGAGAAGTTCAACTCTGACAGAGGCTGCAGCATGTGCAGAAACAACCCAAACAACATCAGGGGATGCAATGCAGTTAAGAGACACCCCGTCAAAATGTAGCCATGTTTCCAGTCATCAACAGACCTTAGAAGACACTCAGCAGGGAATATCTCACAGTGATGAAGATAAGAATTTTAAGTATGACAAATATTCTTAAAAATTCATAAAATGTTTTTTTTTCAATTAACGTAACAAATACAATGTATACATAATACTCATTCCTGATGGGATTGGCTTAAAATGTCAAAATGGAAAAGTCAAAACTTTTTTTTTGAAGATCTGGAAGATAGTTTCTTCTGATTTACCCTTTATTCAGTACTACCTAAGATATATACTTTCATGCTATTACTGACTTCCCTTTGAAATCAAATACATTCACATTCTTATCTCTACTGTTAGCATTGATTTATATAGCGAAAAGAGTATTTTTGTTAATCCTAAAAAAATATCTCTTGTCAGAAAAATTCAGAAATCTAAAGACAACAAGGATCCAGAAACCAACATATGCCAAGAAATAACTCAGAATGAGGATAGAGAAGAGAATACAGAGAGAAGAAGGAGCAAGAGAATAGAAAACAAATTGAGTAAGATACTCTCAATGTTTACAATAAACTTTTTTAATTTGAAAATCAAGTATAATTTGTAACCTTTATTTGAATTTGTAACCTTAATTTGAAAATCAAGTATAGTTTGTAACCTTTCCAATATATTATGACATAGAATTATTTTAAAAGATGGTACACACATTAGTTTTACTAATGAAAACTTTTGATGATTTCCCTTACTTGTTTAAACCTGCATATTAGCAACTTAACAGTTGGGGTTTTTTTGCATTAATTTTTTTAAGAATCATGAGATTTTTTTCAGAAGTCAATTTTTTTAAGTGTTATATATGAATAAATATTGGAAAGCATATATTAATAAATTCTGGAAAGCAGAGCAGAAATGTTTTTATGCAGAGTGAAAATGGAGATCCTGATACACATTTACATATCCTCCTATAGTCTAATACTCTGCGTACAAAATCATTCTGAGAGCAGTGCCATCCCCAAGAGCTGATCTATGCAAACCAGTTTATTCTGTTTTTCAGTTCTTGCAGTTGTTCTTTGTCAGAGTGAAAGATTAATGTTTTTCATCCTTTAAAGATGCATGCAGAGAGATTCTATCTCACAGAGAAAGTGTGTAGGAGAATACAGAATTTCCTCACCTAAGCACTCATTCTAGCATGTTTGAGACTGGGTTCTTCAAAGGTTTTTTTGTTGAAGCCCACTCAGTTTGGACTTATCTATGTACTTAAAATAATTTAGATAGCTTACAAAGTGTGGAAGTGTTTGAACTGTAGCAGCTAATTACAGAGATTACAAAATATAAATAATTTTACTTCTGATTAGTAAGTTTTCTTATTTTGGGGGGTTTAATAATTCTTAGCAGAAGCACTGCTTTTATGACATTTAAAGTTGTATGACTAGTTGCTCATCAATTAATTGACTTAGTAGTTTTCACTAAAAACCCAAGCTGTTGTTTTTATAGCATGGTTTCTGCCTACAGAAGTGGCTTTGTGTTGAGCCAGTCTTGCAAGTACATCTCCCTTTCATATCAAATCTAGCTATCTAGAGTCTGTGAGTCAGTTTAGTAGTTTTATGAAATAACAGCCCCACAAAAAGTTTTAGTTTGGGCCAGCAGGTGTCACTTTTTTGCACAGTGTCAAACACAAGGAAGGCACTAAAGGAAGGCAAGGTAGAGGTGACAGAGAATAGGTTCTCTTAAATTAACAAGTTAAATTGGTGAAGTGTAACTTAACTATGCCTTGTTCTCTGTGTATCTGTGGCTAATTTAGACCAGATTTGACTAGGGACTGCAGTATCTTAAATGCTGAAGGTCTTGAAAGGCTGGATGTGTAGTTTAGACAAACTATCAGCTTGCTTAGGTGAAGGTCCTAGGTAAACCCATATCTGTTAGATTCCAAAAATCTACAGTGTCAGCAGTTTAAAAAGGCTAGGAAGTAGTTTGAGCTCACCATGTATCTGCCCCAAACAGCAGAAACCTCAGGGTTTGTGAATTACAGCGCTAGATTATATGTTTTAAGGTCATAATTAAAATGTCAATTTCTGACATGCAGTGGCCCACATCTACTGATGTTTGTATAGTGGAGCAATATATATACCCTGCTATCCCAAGGATTTTCATTAGTAGATCAATTAATGGCCTAGATTATGCATTGTGCTTTTCTGCAGGCAATCTTCCCATCCCTCTCTTTCATCTTTCCTCCCTTCCTCTCTCCTTCCCTATCTTCACCACATGAAGGGATCCTGTGATGGCTCTGCTGGAGAAGTACAGAACAGCCCATCTATGTATTTGAAGTAATTTCATGCAATCTGAAAGCTGTAATTAATGCATAATGGGAGATAACATTTGCTTTGTAAATAATAAACTGAAATGTCAAAATAGTGTCTTTCATTTTTCACACCGAGGCCTCATATTCCCAAGCAGCTCCTCACTTTTCACTTACTGCAGAAATGGCTGAGCTGGTTGTGAAATAATGGGGAAATGTAATATGAGAAAACCAATCTCAATCACTATTCCAGCGTAAATACTTCTTGCTCATGAGGCATTTAAAACACAAATTGGTACAAAATGGTCATAAATTTGACTTTAAGGAGAGAGAATTTACTAAGTAACTGACTAATTATTGAAATGTTCATACTTCAATGAGTAGAACAACAGTTTTATCATCCAGTTGGAATCAATGTACTTTAAAAGTACAATGGGAAAAGTATGACCTTAACATACTTCTACAAAGTCATATTCTTCTGTGTGGAGTTCAGTTGAAGTTTTGTTGTGGAATTGACTACAGCAATATCTCCCTGTTTGGAGATACTCAAGACCCACCTGGATGTGTTCCTGTGTTACCTGGTATAGATGATCCTGTTCTGGCAGGGGGGTTGGACTATATGATCTTCCAAGGTCCCTTCCAACCCCTAACATTCTGTGATTCTGTGATCTTTTATTGAATGGTATTATTGAACTGTAATGTGTATGTGTGTGTGTGTGTGTGTGGTTATACTCATTTCTACTAGATTGCATCAGCAGTTTTTTCACCAAAAATCTTACTTAGTGACTGTGGAGGCAAAATAAGAGAGGAATTTGGGTTTTTTGTTTGTTTGTTTCTTCTCAGCAGCTCTTTTATATTATTTTTCAGAACAAGAAGCCTTTGTTAGGAATTCCATGAATCTTGTTTTCCCTATTTCACTTTCAACAATCAATAGGAGGAATATGTATGGTGAGACCATACTGCATAAAGCTGTTGCTCAACAAAATATAGACTTAGTACGCAACATAATAAAGTCTGGTGGAAATGTAAATGTTCAGGATTATGCTGGTAAGTTGCATTGTATTAAAATACAATTTTCATAACAAGTATCTACATGTAACTAATAAAAGTGCATTTTATGAGTTTCTGCAATGGACAAGACTGAGTTTGTGAGTAGTCAGTAGATTGTTAGTTTTTTTTATTGGATTGACTTGGTAATTCTTCATGAGAAAATATGCAGATATATGTTTGAAGTAAATTAATAAAAGAATTTTAAAAATGTAAATATTTAAATTTTAAAACTTAAAAATCAGGAAGTGATGCAGCTAAGTTTACATAGCATTAATGCAACAATCCTGTGCATGCTTATCCCTTAATTAAATAATGTAATGGTTTTTAAAGTTGAACTTTTTAAAAAATTAATTTCTGTGGCAAACTTCAGACACCAAAATTTAGACCTTTCAGTTCATTTTTTTAGGGACACTGATTTTGCCCCTTGCATCTCAAAGGAACCTGTAGTGTTACCGTTTAACAGTGGTTTGATTTTATGAAGTTATGAGTAGTTAGTATTTTGTATTTTTACTTCATCTTTGATACAAGACAGCTCAATGACAAACAGCCAGTGCTGCAAATGTTTTGATTGAAGAACTTCACCTTATGCAGCTTCAGAGACTAATAGAATGGTTTGGGTTGGAAAGGACCTCCAAAGGTCATCTAGTCTAATGCCCCTGTTATAAGCAGGGACATCTTCCGTTAGATCAGGTTGCTCAGAGCCCTGTCAAGCCTAATTTTGCATATCTCCAAGGATAGAGCCTCAGCCACTTCCCTGGGCAACCTGTTTCAGTGTTCCACTACCCTCATGGTGCATAACTTGTTTCTAACATCCTACCTAATTCTACTCTTCTGTAATTTAAACCCATTGCCCCTTATCCTACAGGCCTTTGTAAAGAGTCGCTTTCTAGCCTTCTTGTACACTGCTTTCAGGTACTAGAAGAGCACTGTCAGTTCTTCTCAGAGTTTTCTCTTCATCAGGCTGAACAACCTCAACAACCTCAGCCTGTTCTAGTCCCTTGATCATTTTCATATCCCTCCTCTAGACCCATTCCGTCAGGTCCATATCCTTCTTGTGTTGAGGATACCACACCTAGATGCAGTATTCCAGATGAAGCCTTATCAGGACAAGGTGGCAGAGTCATGTGAGACAATTTGTGTTGAAGACATTGCTACAGTCTTAAACTGTTGCTAGGTTGTTTCAAATGTACCTTACCTGGACTAAACACAGTTCTTCTGCTAAGACCTCTGTAACAAAAAGAAGATGGTTTCAGAGATGGCTGGTTTATTTGTTAGCAAACTTTGATTTATTCCTGGAGTCTTTCCATCCAATGCAGTGGCTAGGACTTCACAACTGTTCTGTGGGAACAAAAAATAGGTTCTACAGTTAAAGTCTATTGTATAAGGCAGACACACAACAGACCAAAATTAAGGTATCACTTCTGTGTCTTCTGTAATATATTGAGAGATAGATGACTCAGCTGCAAATTTGAGACTGTTACAGCATAGAACTTTAGCCTTTTAGCTAACAGATTGACTCATAACATACGTTAACTTATGCTAGAGGTACATGAGAAAATATTTTGTTGGTGGATTTCAAAGCTACCTGCTGATAACAGAAAAATTGATAGTGTGGGTTTAGCTGCAGTGTCTGAAGGCAAATGTACTAAAGTGCAGTGATTCAAGTTTTTGCCCTCACAGATTCTTCCTTTTTTCATCCTTTTCATGTTTTGCCAGGACATTGTTTTTATACCCACTAGCCTCTGGCAGCTGTTAATGCAAAAGGAGTGCAACTGCACAAAAGGTTTAGTTGAACTGCCTGAAGACATGAGAGGCTGACCTGGTCCCACTGTTTCTTTTTTAGAGATGGAGGTGTAATCACGAGTTGCCAGAGCTGTACTATTTTGAAACACACTTTCATCTCACTGTCTTTTGAAACTATTGTTCTGCTTATTATATTCTGCCTCTGTGCCTTTTCTCTTCCTTCCACCAGTGTTTATCCATATCTTAGCCTAGTATTTTTCCTTATTCCTGTGCTGCAGTACTCTACTTCATGGGTCTTTTGGTGTCCATTTTACTTCTATTTATTTCCTAAACATCAACATGTAGGATATGGACAGCATGGTAGAGATGCTCTCAGTTTTGTCTTGTTTCACAGTATCTTAATGAAGTTGAAAAATATTTGCAATGAAATTTGTATTTCCTCTTGGTCTAGAGCATACTCAGTGTCTCAAGTGTCATATTGCTAAATGCTAATGCTTATTAATGCAATATGTTGCAGGTTCAGTTTTTCAGACAGAGGATACTTTTTAGTGAAGGAGAGATTACCTAGGTAAAGTTACTAATTTACTCCAGGATATGGAATGTCTAGAGTTAATGAAATAGACTCTATAAAATACAAGTTAAATGTTTCACAGAGAGTAGTGTCAAAAAACATTCACCTTGACAAACTATCAACATCAGACAATGTAGTTTAAACTTAGTTGAGTTTTAAGCATTTGGGGACAAAGTGTAATAACAAGAAAACAACCTGATGTAACATCTGATCAGGGTAGGATGTCCTGATCTAGGGTGGGGTGTCCCTTCCAATGGCAGGGGGGTTGGAACTAGATGATCCTTGTGGTTCCTTCCAATCCTGACTGATTCTGTGATTCTATCTTCTACTCATAATAGACTAAATCCTATACAAATATGCAATGTTTTCATTTAAGGAAAAAGTTCCTTACTTTGAGAGTGGTGGAGCACTAGAAACTAGAACAGGCTGCCCAGGTTGGTTTGTAGATCTTCTTCTCTGGAGACTTTGAAAACCTGCCTGGATACATTCCTGTGCAGCCTGGTCTAGGCAAACCTGTATGAGCCTAGGGGTTGGGTTAAATGATCTCCAGAGGTCCCTCCCAACCCTTACCATTCTGTTAATCTGTGATTTTGATTTGAGTGATACAGAAGAAAACCTCAGGAGTTTTTCTTTCCAATGAAACTAAGAACATTTAGCTTAGTGGGAGAACAGTCTTAATAAGCCTAAATCACACATTAATTCTCATAGTATGTGAATTAGGGCCAGAAAACATTCTGATAATGTGAGCTATTTGAAGAGTAGGAGTATCTCTTTTTCCCTTTCCTTGTCCTACGAAAACAGCAGTAGCATATTGAATGTTTAAGGAGCTGATGCAAAGCTATGCTGCTCTCAGTTCAGGCTTACATTCTGTCTTTTATTTTTCCTTAACACTTCCTTCATGGAATAGAACTGTTCTGTGAATTGTGATGCTTACATCTTCTTTTATTCCATATATATGGGAAGAGAAATTGAACTTCAGTGAGATATTTTTCATTGCTTTCTTTGGATACTCAGACTGTTCTTGGATAGTCTTAAGAACATTTTTGTTTGTCAGTAAAGACAAACCTCTTCAGCATGGCTTTGTAAATAAAAGAGTGCCTTGAAAATTAACGTGTTCTTAAAATAGTGTGTACATTTTGTTCAGAGAAAAATTACTAAGAATAAGTTTTATTCTCATCTTCTGTAACAGAACTATCAAGTAGAAAACTAGAATTGTTAGAGCAGCACCTGGCTCTTCAGTAAAATGTTACAAAAATATAAGGTCTCCCAACCCTTGTGACTTTCATTACCACCTCCTCATGGAACCTAATGTAAAACACATGAGTTTTTACATTTTCAGTATACTTTCCGAAATATTTATTAATAGATCACCTAAAACTAACAAAAGTTTTTATACATTATTTCAGTCAAATGTTAAATGCATGTTTTTCACTTTCATAGGATGGACTGCACTACACACAGCAAGTGCTGAAGGCTTTTACGAGATAGCAAATGAGCTTTTGAAATCAGGAGCTGATGTTAATGCTGTTGGAAAGGAACAAATAACACCATTGCAAGATGCAGTTATAGAAGGCCATTATGAGGTATATTCCAAATTGGACACACATTAGGGATTAGTAATAGAAATGGTTGTGTTTGGGTCTAGAAGGTCATGTAATCTTTTTACATGTGACCAGTCTTTTCAAATAATGGGTAAATTCAGGACTTTGCAAATCCTTTCTGCCCAATTTCTGTTCATTCTGTGCTTTACAGGATTTGTCCAAAAGCAGAAGTTGTTTTTCTCACTGTTTGGGACAATGGCTGAAGTACTGAGGAATAGATTGCTACTATTAATACTACTTATTTCACTACCTTTATAATCACCTTTCAGAAAAAAATTATGACCTGACCAGTGTTTGGGGGTTGTGATAACTTTTTCTGTTATGTGGTAAACATGCATGTATGATGTGCAGCCACAGCCACCCACAGGTACTCTTTTGTGTGTATTAACACATAGCATGGAGGGTTAAGGAGATAAGGCTGTATTTATACTTCGTGTGGTCTTAAACAAAAAGGTAAACAGGTTGTATGAATTAATTGTAAGCTTTGTTGCCAAATGCTTTGCTTCAAGTCTGTGTCTAAACTGTGGATTCTCTTCAGTCTGGCAGTGGTTGCCTCCACCTGTTGCACACATTCCTGGAGTGGCCCAGATTTATGCAGGAGTTCTGCATGTCCCTTTTACCTGCCTGCTGTTTCTGTTGGTAGCAGTGCCCACATGCTGCCTGATACTGATTTATGAGATTTTTTTGGTTTTTTTTGGTGGAGGGTGTAGCAAGTTTTGTCCCTAAACATTCACTCTCTTTCTGTTTCATAAATGAGACGAGACTTAATCTATTTGTCCCCAAGTCTTTCTGGAGCAAAGAGGAAGGGTAGGCTTATGGTCAATAGCTCTCTCTAAGACTTGAGAGCCTTAAGCTTAATGTTCTGCTTTTGAATCAGAGACCATCACACCAACTCTTGAAGGTTCATGAAATATTTTTGAGCTCTGTGAAAGTATGTAAGACACCAAGTCCACGGTTATGCATGAAGAACTCTGGATCCCCTTAACTAATATTTAGAGGTCTGTATCAGGAGGGACACTGATTTCAGCTAGGTGACTTGGGGCACACCAGTAGAGAGTTGTGTATTTTAAGTCACAGAACCACAGATTTGTCAGGGCTGGAAGTGACCTCAAAGATTATCCGGTTCCAACTCCCCCTGCCATGGGCAGGGACACCTTACACTAGATTAGGTTGCTCACAGCCACATCCAGCCTGGCCTTGAAAACATCCAAGGATGAGGCTTCCACCATCTTCCTAGGCAACCTGTGCCGGTGTCTCACCAGTCATGGTGAAGGGCTTCTTCCTAAAACCTAATCTAAATCTCTCCGCTTCTAGTTTTGCTCCATTCCCCCCAGTCCTATCACTACCTAACATCCTAAAAGTCACTCACCAGCTTTCTTGTAGCCCTCTTCAGATACTCGAAGGCCACAGTAAGGTCACCTCAGAGCCTTCTCTTCTTCAGGCTGAGTAACTCAGTCTGTCTCCATAGGAGAGAAGCTCCTATGGAGCACAGATAGAAGCTGTGTGAGATGGTATATCCAGAGTATTACATGATGGCAATGTATTTACTGAGGAGCAGTGTAGTTGCATGACTGCAGTGCTCTGTCAGGTGTAATTTTGGTTGCTTTCGGCTAGCAACAAAATAGTTACAGTGATTTAGTAACATGGTATTGGAGCTGTTTTTTTTCGAAGCTACCTTCACTGCATGAAGTTACTATTGTAGATTGGAAATAAATCCTTTTTTACTGCTGCTCCCTGCGATATGCTAAAATTAAATTCTTATTTCAGAAACATAGTTACGTGTATAAAAGATTTTATAATAGTAAAATTAAGTGGGAGAGTACAAGATCTCTTTAAGGAGGAAGAGCTCTCTACACTACTTGTTGAAAAAATCCATAGAACTGGGGCAGTGTGTGAAGCCCAAGAACATTTCTGCTGTAAATTAAAGCCTTTTTAAAGTTGCTGTGTTCTTAGGAGAATGTGTGAACTGAGAAGGCTTCTGTAGCAATTTTCTCAGTAGCAATCTGATTAGAAGTAATGAGGGACTTGAAACACATCAGTGACGGCTGTGACTCAATCTCAGTTTGAAATAATAACAGATGTTGAATAGAGGAAGGCAGAGGTACAAATAAACCAAACTTGTGCTTGGAATTAGATCACAGGGTTACCCACAGGAAAGAAATCATCCCATGTCTTAAAAAAGTATTCTGCAAGGTAGATGAGTCATTTTGCTAAAGCGATAATTTCTTGAGTAACATCAGAATCAGGCTTTGTGTTTGCACAGAAATCATAATGTTTGCCAAGCCATCTGAGTGGGTTTCATTTAACCAGTTGTGTGTTGTACATCTGAAAGCACTGTCAAAGCTCCCCTTTGCAGTCACAGAAATCATGATAGACGTGCTCAGAGCACAGTTTTTCTCATAAAGTAGATATTCTGGATAGATAAGCTCACTCATACAATAAAATCACCTACTGTTTACCACCAGTTAAAAGATATGAAGGAATATGTATTTTGGAGCCCTTGTCTTAATGGCATCAGGTTAATTCCTGAAATGAATGTGTGTAATTGTAAATAGTAAGACTATAGCATTATGATACCGCCAGAGGAATGCTTGGGGTATACTAACTAGAATAAAAAGGAGTTACTTGTCATAGGCTTAGATTTATTTTAGTTGCTCGCATACAAGTAAATACGCAAGTACAAGAGAGGGGAGCCAATATAAGGAAGGACTATGGTAAGCACTGTCAGAAAACAAACAATGTGAAAACCTTCTTTTGCTAGATTGCAGAGTTATTACTTTGGTATGGAGCCAATCCCTTACTAAAAGACGAGATGGGAAGGTGTGCATTAGAAGAAGCTTCTGACCCATCTATGAGGAAACTACTTACAAGCTATGTAGCAAGATACAGAAGATATTCAGTATCAGGTAAGAGAGAATCATTCTGACATATCAGCATCACAAAATGGAAAAAAATTCTAAACAACTCTGGCACTATACTTCCTTTATTACTGTTAATATTTCTGTGGGCTTCACTGTCTGATGACTGAGTACCAGGAAGCACTCATTACCAAACATCGTTGCTGTATATTAGCGAAATATAAAAGATAAAGTTGTCCATCTTTTTTCTTGGTCTGGAACTACTCTTATACTTGAAATGAGGATGCAAAGCCCAATAGTTGTTTCCTATCTAAGATAGGACATGGCTGAACTTGCTGTTGATTGAGGTATGGCTTAGAGCTAGGGATAAAATTTGATTCTAAACAGGAATAGAGGCTGAATATTAAAGGATGCATAAGATAAAAATGGAGGATCTAGATCTTAGGAGTTGCCAAGCGTTTATTTCATCATTTAGTTGCTTGTGTTAAGGCTGAGAGTAGGATAATATTTCTGAAGCTAGTGCTTCAGAAAGCACTAGGGGTGTATGTGTGAAGAAGGGATTTGGAGTACCCCACAACAATGGTCCTGGAGCAATCAAAAGAGAATTCAGGGCCTTAGGACAGTTGGTAAGGGGATCTGGGATATTCTGTCCTTCTGATTGTGAGCAGTAACACTGGAAGAAACAGATGGACCCAGTCTATTGATAAAGGGCTCTGTAGCTCATGTCACTGCCATAGCTTGTGGTTTTTTGATGGTCTGCACATCACCAAGACTGATGATGTCAGATGACTTTCACCTTTCTCAAAGATTGAAGAGGGTCTTTGTTCAGGAGCTTGTGGGCCACATCGACAGAGCTTTATAACTATACTTGAAGGGGGAAGTGAATACTATCAGGCTTGCCCATGGCAAGCTGCGGGTATGCAGTTCCTAGAGGAATGGGGTGTAAGCAAGGGACCTTAGCCTAAAACATGTCAGCTGCACTGGAGCACACCTGAAGTCTTAAAGAGGTAAGCCACAGGCTCCTGAGGTACCAGGAATCAGCTGGGAAGCACCTCAAAGATTTTAACGGGGGCTTCATCTAAGAAAGTGGTGTGGCCAACAGCGCAAATGAAGTGCCTCTACACCAGTGCATGCAGTGTGGTCAAAATAGCAAGAGCTGGAAGACACTGCACTGCTAGAAAGCTACAATCCAGTTGCTATTTATAAAACTTGTTGGGACAAATCTCATGAATGGATTGTAGCTATGGTTGGCTAGAGACTGTTCAGAAGGCACAGTTGAGGAAGGACGGGCAAAGACATCAATCACCCTCTACTTCAAGAACTGGATAGAATGTGTAGAGATGTTCCTGAGGAATAGCCATGAACAAGTCAAAAGCTCATAGGGAAGAATTAGAGACGAAGGCAACAGAGGGAACTTGGTGGTTGGTGTCTACTACATGCTGCCCAGTTAAGAGAAACAGACTGACAGAGTCTTCTTACTCCAGCTATGGGAGGCTTCACGTTTGCAGGCTCTCAATTCTACTGGGAAACATCAATCAACCTTGACTTATCCTGGAAAAATAGCATGGCAAGCTGTAGGCAATCAGGACACTCCTGGAAAGCACTGAGGGTCCTAAGCTAAGGAATAGACAGCCCTACCAGAGGGGATGTAGTACTGGGCCTTATGGTCACTAATGCAAATGATCTAATCAGGGACCTGAAGACTGGACGCAGCCTCAGCTGCAGTGGTTATGCACTGTGAAATTCACAATTCTGAGAGACATGGTTCAGGCAAAGAGTAAATAAAAAAAAATCTTGCATTTTAGGAAACCAGACTATCACCTCTTTAAGGAGTTAGGTTAGTCAGTAGGACCTCTTGGGAAACTGCTGTCTGGGACAAGGGAGCAGAATGGAGCTGACAGATCTTTAAGGACGCTTTCCATAGTGTCCCAGCCTATGGCGGGAGGTTGGAACTAGATGATCCTTGAGGTCCCTTCAAAGCTAAACCATTCTATGATTATAGAAGTGCTCTTGATCCTGAGGTATAAGAGATAAGGAAGGCCAGAGATCAGTGTGAGAGGGACCTAAATAAGCTCAAGAAGTGAGCTTGTGTGAGCCTCATGAGGTTCAATAATGACAAGTGTGATGTCTTGCACCTGAATACAAGCAACCCTCTGTATAAGTATTGTCTTGGGAATGGAGGGATTGAGAGATGCGGACTTGATGGTACTGGTAGATCATGAACTGGACAATGAACTGGGTTTGCAGCCTGGAAAGCCAATCATGTCCTGTACTGCATGAAAAAAATGCAAGACCACCAGGTCAAGGGAGGTGATTCTTCCCCTGTCCTCTGCTCTGTTGAGGGCCTACCTGGACTTTCATCTGTGGAGCCTTCAGCACAAGAAAGATGTGAAGTTGTTGGAATAGGTCCAGAGAGAGACAACAAAACTAATCATGGAGTTGGAACTCCTCTTCTCTGAAGACAGGCTGAGAGAGTTGGGACAGTTCAATCTGTAGAGAAGAGATGGCAATAAGAAACCTTATTGTGGCCTTTCAGTACTCAAAGGGAGCCTATAAAAGAGAGACAATCTTTTTAGCAGAGCCTATTGTAACAGGACAAGGAGTAATGGATTTAAACTCGATTAGGTCTTGGTAGTTGCTGTTCTCTTTTTGTGCCAATTGTCCACAGAGAGTAGCTGAGAAACTAAAGCAAACCACCAGCAGGGCACTGAATTCGTGCTGAGGAACATCATTGCCTGTTTTTACACCAGTGACTCCACCCCTTTCCCTGCCGAAATACACTACACGAAGAAAGGTGTAAGTTAGGCTAGCTTCAGAAAAGTCTCCTGGGGATCAGAAAATCCATTAGAATTTAGGAAATGTAACTCCTCTAAATTTCTAAAAGAATTCTTCAGGTCACTAATCTTAGGAAAAAAATTTGGAACTGTAGTGTTGTACTTCACTCTCACCTGTTCTGGTTTGTACAAAATGCCATCTGCAAGAGATCAGACTCCCATGATTTTAGCATATATTTTATATGTTCATGTTTTGTATTCTAATAAACCCCTTATTCTGAATATCTAAATGTGCCAAGTACCATTGCACACAAAATTGTGGACATTAGATGATATATATGTAAAGTAAATAATTATGGTCTCTTTCCAATATTGTTTCTTTCTGTCTTTCATTTCCATTTCAGGTGGAGATGATTCAGATAATACGTTAAATACTCAGAGTGTCACGGATACAAACCTGCACCAGGTACATATTTACAGTGAATTCTGATAATTTGATAGTGAACTGTTAAGGACTTTCTATCAGTCTTCAGTAAACTAAAGCAGATGACTATTTCTGAAATGTTTTTCACAATGGGGACATAGTGTACTAGATGTTTCATACCTAGCAGGGATTGAAATGGAGTCATATTCAACATGCCAATCGTTTGTCAAGCAGTTGTTGATCCTTATGTGTACTTGGGATCAGCTGCAGCCCTGTAAAGATGCAAAATGGACAGGAGAGGGTTAGGGAGCCATTGTCTTGCATACTTATTTTGTGAGACCTCAGCAAGATGCAGAAGCTAGTAGTCTTACAGGAAAATGAGACAACCATGGTCAGTCACTTTGATAATGACAGTGGTTTGCATGGAGCACAACTGCTTGTGGCACTAAAAACTGTACTCTCCTCCTCTTGTTTTCTCTCCTTTGAGCAATGGAATAGCTGAAACTTGTAATGCATTGTGCTCAAACACTTTATTCTTGTTTCCTAGTTTTATGTGGTTATAATAATTGTCCTTGTTACTCACAGCAATGCAGTCTATGGTGTCCTTTGAAATATTATGCTGTAACAACATCTTTGATATATAGCCTCAGATAAGACTTCAAAACAGTTGGTAGATGAAGGATATTCTCCAAGCAGACAGTGTTGTAAACATTTAATTGGGAAAACCTGTTACTGGGGCTGTGTAAAGGGTTCTGTCAGTGGTTGTGTGAGTTGCAGTGCTTGTGTTCTGGTTCTGTCTCCAGATATGGAAAAATCAACAAGGTAATTTTAAGTAGTTGTTGGTCTTTGGAACAATCCTGTAAGATTGCCATGAGTTAATTCTGCATATTTTGCTGTGTTATTTCCCAACCTGAGTAATTTCCTACAATCCTTGAAGACAGTTTTGCCAGCAATGTGAGACATTAGCTCTGATGTGTGACCACAAAAGCAATGAGGTTTTAACTCTTTAAAAACAGCATTAATTTAAAATCAGTTCAGGTATCACAAATAGATAAAAGTAAAAAGAATTTCAGTAATATTTATGATTAGATTTCAATCATGAATTTTTACACTTTCATACACATATTTCATAGCTCCTTAATTCTTTATCCTGCTGTCTTATAAAGCTGCATAGATGGAGGAAATCAGTTAATTTTGTAACAGCACAGATTTAGTGTAGTATATAATAAAGCAGTTTATCAGAAAAATTAAATGAAGCATATGACATTTTGCAGATAAAATTAAATGCACATGGTACAGTTCAGCATGATGGTACTGAAGTGTCAAATGAAATTTAGCTAAAAGTGAGCAAAACAGGAGAACATAATTGACAAAATATCCAAAAGGTAAAGTTCTTTGGGATTTTGAAGGCAGAAAACCAAAGGAATAAACAATACGATACAACAGCAGTGAAAAAAACTCCAAGCCAAACAGTAAGTTCAAAAAAGACAAATAGATCCGCTATTCTTGTAGCTGAAACCACAGCTTAAAGTAAAACTCTTCAGAAATAATGTCTCATGTTTAGGTCCACTTATGAAATACTGATTTAACAGAACTTGATTTTCAGTTATTATTTGCTCTGATTGCCTCTCACAATGTAGCTGAAGTTACAAGAGGAAGTAAGGAATTATGCAAGTGACTGGCATAGTCTCAAGCAGATTAACAGTGGTAGTTTGAGTAACAGGAATCTAAATACTGATAATGAAATACCCTCACAATGAATTTGCAAAACTTGACTAAGTTAAATGTGGTGTTGATGGAAACAAAATTAATAGATCAGCTCTAAGTTTAAAACTCTCTTTTCTTGTGTTTGAACTGATTGTCTTACAGACAGATGAGTCAGAACTACCATGTGCAAATCTTACAGATTCACATAGCACGGACATACTACACCAGAGTGTTGTAAGTGAGGTGCAAGGCATTACTACTACTATATCTGAGAATGGCACCAGTTGCACTGAACAGACACTTCAAGCAAATGCAGAAACACTGTTAGCACATGAGGTTTTAGCAGTTACAAGTGGGAAAAGTGTTTCTGGAAGTCCTTGTAATTCTAGTAGTGCTATGCGAGGCACCACTAAAGAAAAGGTTCCACAGCCAGAGAAAGGAGGGAGGATCCTGCTTAATGCAGAAGAAAGAATTGAAGAATGTCACCTGGAAACTAATTGTATTACTAGTTTGGAGACTGAACTTGTAGTTTTACAACTCCATGAAAATGACACAAGTCAAATTAGACAAAAGAGAGAGGATCTTCAGGAGACCAACTTGAAAGCAGATTTACATTTTGGTATTAATGCAGACAGCAACTCTTCTTATTCATTTCAGAGTGTGGAAGATGTGCAGAAAGAAACCTCCCAGAAAACAGGTGCCATATTTTGTTTGAAAATAATTATGTTATGAGGTTTATTTAAGCATGTTGTGTATTCTGTTAAAAAAACCCAGCTGTTTGTCTCCTGAGAATTCATTATTATATACTATATTATAGTATATAGTATATTATACTATATAACTATAACTATACTATACTATATTATAGTATATAGTATATTATAGTATATAATAATATTCATTATTATATACTATATATAAATAGCAGGCACATAGAATGTTTTATAGTACAGTCCACTATGACAGATTAACCAGTTAGTAATTTTTGCCTTGTATTTTTGAGGCTGTTTTATATTCAGAGCTCCATTGTATTTACCAAAATGTGACCACAGTGGTCAATTAATTAGATTAATTTCTTAAGTACCTTATTATTTTTAATACCTAAGAATCAATGAATAAAAT
>WAAF01017309.1:0-43401 GCA_013400475.1 Tricholaema leucomelas
CTGAGTCTAGTCTGGGAGATTTCTAAAGTGGTGGGGGGTGAGGAACACCCCAACCACCACAAAGTACTATGAGGAATACCTCAAAACATTAGCAGAAGGATGATATAAGTGAGGAGCAGTTAGTATAAGAAGGAAATAAAAAGCTCTGGAGATAGATAAGATGGATGGCAAATCTGAAGCATGTCTCTTGTGTACTTCATACTTGGGTAGGTTATTTATTAGGCTGGACCTGATGAAATTTGTCACAGGATGTAAGGGATTGGAAGGGACCCAACCTTCCTGCCAGAGCAGGACCATACAATCTAGCTCAGGTTACAGAGGAATGCATCTAGATGGGCCCTGAAAGTCTTCAGAGAAAGACTCCACAACCTCTCTGGGAAGCCTGTTCCGGTGTTCTGTGACTTACACTAAAGAAGTTCCCCCTTGTGTTGAGGTGTAACCTCTTGGGCTGCAGCTTACACCCAGTGCTCCTTGTCCTATCACAGGGACCAAGTGAGAAGAGTCCTTTGACATGTTAGAAAAGTAACAGAGCCATCTCAGTCCCATTGGCTGCTCTCTGAGAGTTGAAGAGTTGAAAATGAAAAAGAGAGGTGGGAGGAAGCGAACTGGGAAATTATAGACCATTCCTGTCATCTTCCACGCTTGGAACAAATTTTTGCACAAAGTGTAAGCCTCTGTGCAACAAGAACAGAAGTCAACCACCACAAATTTAGGAAAGATCATGCCAGTTTAATTTTCTTCTGCAGCATGACAATAGAACCCATAAACTGACAAGTGTGAATGTTAGTATTTTTATATTAGTGAGTTATTTAGCATTATTTCATGTGATAATCTTACAAACAAGTGAAGAAATGCAGCATGAAAGAAACTATTGCAGAGTACGAGCAAGTCCTGTTGGATGACTGTGCCTAGTGGGTGGTTATTAATGATTGTCTGTCAAAATGAAACAGTCATATTGAATGTGGATCCACCACGGTCTGTTGGGTCTGTACTCATTCTGCTTCACTTCAGTCTTTTTGTTAATGACCTTGATGTTAGAATAGAGTATGCTTACAAAATTGATTTACTAAAAATGCCCCTGAAACTTGGAGGGACTGTGTGTATATATATGACACAAGTTTAAGAGCACAGAATTATTTAAAGAAAATCTTAGGCAGTAAGTAGGCATGAATTGAAGTTCTACAGAACTTTTGCATATACAAATACAGGGTAGGAGAGCAGGTAATTAGGTGATAATTCTATGGAATTCCTGATGTTTTAAAACAAGGAGGAAATGTTTTATCAGGAGTGATAAAAATATGAGCACAGTCTGTAAAACATACAACACTATTTTTTTTTATGATTTACAGGTAAGTCCTCGGTTAAGTGTTGCATCTGGTTATGACAAATGACCCAAGAAGCAGCTGAACAGAGACTGGAAGAAGAGTGATCAAATAATTTGAAGTCTAGAAAATCTCTCATAATAGGAAAGATAGAAATATAATTTGGTCTGGAGAGAGGGAGGAGCATGCAATCCCAAGAAAAGAACTGAAAGGCATAATTTTTTTGTGTGTATATAAGGAGACTATTTCAATAAGGCAGGAAGTTGTCAAGTGTAAGGCCTGTCCATGAGAGGTACAGCAAGACAAATGATCTCATATTGTTGCAGTTCCTGAGATAACTGGCATTTTTTTCTCTGAATGACATTAATTTAAGACTAATGAACATGACTTAACAGACTTTTTAGAATGTTACTTATTTACAAAATGAAAACTTTGTACATGGAGACAGTATCCCAAGACAATATCACTAGACAAAATAATGATGCAGACAGCCTGCACATTTCCAGTCCTTCCATTTCTAATGCCCTCTAATTCGGTAGCCTTCATCTCATTTGTGTTGGTACTTCATTACATAGTAAGAATACCACACAATATTTTCAGCTTACTTTTCCTTTTGACAGGCCCGTGACAGGCGTGTAAGTAGTCAACTTTTATTTCTTTCTCATTTTCATAATGACTTCAGTTGTCACTCCAGCACTCTGGGGACTCAACATATTATTATAATCTGTTAGTAATTGTTTTGTTTATAAAATCTGTCCCAATTTCCATTGTATATTTCTCCACTGAGAAATGAGTGCAAGCCTCAGTTACCTGTGTTATTAGCATACCTTGAGTCTCTGCTTGCGTTGTTATACCTCAGAACACGTCTTTAATCATCTTGGAAATTACCTTGCTTAGCAATTTTAGTTTCTATTTTCTCAAACAGAAATAAGTGATTTCATGAGTCAGAGCCAGCAGCCTGTTTACAGTGTAACCGGTCAAACCTGAATTCTGTGCTTCAGAGTGGAATTTGTCACAGCTTCAAGCACTTTTTAATAGGACTTTCTGTTTAAGAAATGTGAAAGAAATTCCATCATTTCAGTGTTCATTCTTTTTAATAACATACTGTGGGTTGCTTCCAAATTAAATTTTTGCACTCGATTTATTTGTTTATTCATAGAATCAACCACGTTGGAAGAGACCTCCAAGATCATCCCATCCAACCTAGAACCCAGCCCTATCCAGTCAACTAGACCATGTTACTAAAGTGCCTTATCTAGTCTTTTCTTGAACACCTCCAGGGACAGTGACTCCACTACCTCCCTGGGCAGCCCATTCCAATGGCAAATTACTCTCCTGTGAAGATCTTCCTCCTAATATCAAGCCTAGACCTCCCCGGCACAACTCGAGACTCTGTCCTCTTGTTCTATTGCTGGTTGCCTGGGAGAAGAGACCGACCCCCACCTGGCTACAGCCTGCCTTCAAGTAGTTTTAGACAGCAGTGAGGTTGTCCCTGAGCCTCCTCTTTTCCAGGCTAAACAGCCTCAGCTCCCTCAGCCTTTTCTCATAAGGCTTGTCTTCCAGGCCCCTCACCACCTTTGTTGCCCTTCTCTGGACATGTATTTATTTATTTGTTTGTTTCCCTTCTGAGATGTTAAAGCAAGGAAACATTGGAACTTCTAACAGCTGAACAAGAGGTGGCAAGCAGGGCAGATGTCTGATGTGAAAACTAGAGGTACAATATCCCACAGGGAAACATTTAGAACTTGCAAGAGGTGGAGGTTTTTGCATGTCACAGGTAATTTGAAAAATACATTTGTTATTAGTTTGAATATGAGGGCATGATTCTGCTAGATTGTCGGTTGTTTATCCTATTATTTTTTATTTCTCCATCCCATAGTGAATTTGGGCTGAATGCTGTAAATTCTAATATTTTTCCTTCATCGCATACCAGGTTTTTCTAATTCTATGGGCCTGTTCATATTATCTGTAAGGGAAGTTTTTGCTGACACAGATTAATAGTTGACTGTTGTCTTTCAAATTTTCAGACAAATATATATGGCAGAACTCACATGTTTGTGCTTATTCAGGCTCTGATCATATTTAAATGACATTCTTGTTAAAAAGAGTGAGAAATTCTTGTATTTAAATTTAAAGTAGAGCTAGCTGTATGAAACTAGCAGGTGATACAGATACTTGGAATAGATAGAGGGACACTGAGTGGTGGAAAGCAAACGAACATTGTTTATTGCTGATGAATACTTGATGATAAAATAATCCATAAAAAATATGCCAAAAAAAACTAACTCCCTGAGACCATGCCAATAACGTGCCACTGGAATTGGAAGCATGAGACTACTACGTGGGAGGAATGTTTGAAGCTAGCTAGAGTGTTTTGGTGAGAAGGACTAGATTACAGGCTGTGAAAGGAAAACAATGGTGATGTCTACTTCACTCATAGGCTTGCTGAGATGTATAACAACAAGAATCAAAACATAGATAAGGGACTTCTCCTGCTGGGGAGCTCCAAGCTGCATCTCTCTCTAACCTCACCCTCCGTTTCTCTGACTAATCCACTTTGCTTCCTAACCCCCTGGCCAAATCTCCATTCTTCCTTGGGACTGGGGTAAGGTTGAGAGGGGTAGGGGGAAGGTGAAGGAATGGTTGGGAGCTCCTCTTGGGGACTCAGGTTTCTGGGAGGGGAGTTGTGTTTCTGTATTACATTTACCTTATATATTTCTGTATATGACTATATATACTGTAAATATCTGCTTGTATATTCTGCTAAGCTGTGAATAATAAGCTTCATTCAATTTACAGAGCCATTTGAGTCTAGTCTGAGCGACTTCAAAAATGTGGGTGGGCAGGGAACACCCAAACCATCACAAACCATCCATTTTTTGGAGTTGGGGGGATTTCATCCTTGGCTATATTTGGTTTCGCGTCACTGAGTCTTTTACCAGTAACATTACAGGGGCATTCACCAGCAACATTACAGGAAATGGAAGTATTACTTCTGCTTTATCTGCAGCCCTAATGAGAGTAATCTTACCTAAAAGTCAGGTGGCTGACCCTTGTTCAGAATTTTATTCATGTCAAACTGTGGTATTTCTGTCGTCTGTGAACTTGGGTCTTGTAATTTTCATTTTCATTTTCATATTAATTCTGGCATTATGTAAGAGAAATTTGAGTGTGATGCTTTTAAGAAGTTAAAAAGAAGGGGGCAGTGTCCCAGCCAAATGGTAAACAGAGTGAGAAAAATGGCAATCTAACTGTAAACACTGATAGCTAGGGGGGAGAGCAAGGAGAGGCCACCACTACATCTCCTCCCCTAGATTCTGGGAAAGCTGCCAGCGTTCCTACCAAAAATGATAACATGGCAGAATGCCCAGGAACATAGAGAACTACCCAAATTCAAGATGTTCCTTCAACTAATAACACTAATTCAGCCAGTTCAACTTCCCAGGCAGCAGGAAAAAGACATAGCCCTAAGGCAGATTTGAACTCACAAGCCTCAGGCCAGACCCCCAGTAATTCAAAACTGCTAGTGGAGTCATCAAAGTCTGTCTCAGCACAGGTTCCCTTGGTGCCTGCCAGGGCGAAAGCTAAGAAAAGACATTTGACAAAGAGTGATTCAAAAGAGGATTTAGGAGAAGGAACCTCTGGTGCACAAGAGGAGGAAGAGGAGACATACAGTCTTTAAGATTTGGTAAACATACTTAGATCCCAGTAATCTGATGAGGGGAGTGCTATGAGGCTGGCTGCCAAGAAAGAGGATGGTTCCGATGAGTTTAAGAATGCTTTTAGGAAAGTTCTGTTTCTAGGCCAGGGACAACCAGAACAACAAGAGGAAGAAGAGAAGGAAGACATCCAGGACTCCAGTGATCCCCTCAGAGAGGTCAGGGAAGTTAGAAAGGAATACTCAAGGGAATCAGGAGAGCCAATCCTAAGCTGGCTGGTGAGATGCCATACTATTGGTGCCAATGCTCTGCAGGTAGGAGACAAGTCTGCCAAGCAGCTAGGGCCACTCACCAAGGAGAGTGGAGTGGACAAATACCTAGCAAGTCCTCTTGGTAAGGTTAGCTTGTGGACATGCCTTCTGTTGGCTGTGGCTATGAGATATCCTTCCTGAGATGATCTGCCATGGGCAGCCAAGAAGTGGAACACCATTGAGCAGGGAAGTAAGTTTCTGAAGGAGTTTGCTGTGAAAGAAGTGTTCTATGGAGATCATGGCACTCATGAGCCTCTTGGAAGAGGCCACATTCCTCTTGGAAGAGGTCTCATGAAGNCAAATTCCACCTAGACTTCAACAATCACTTGCGTCACTGTGGATAATTCTGCATGACCAATTTGGTGAGAACATGAACAAGTGGGATGATCAAACTACTTAGCTTTTTCAAAGAGAGTCAGGGAACTGCAGAGTGGCAGAAACAGAGGCAACAATGCCAGTAAAGTAGCTGTCACTGCTCCCAGAGCAACTGCAGTTATTCCAACAATTGCAATTTCTCTCACAACAACACCAATCATTGTGTACACCCCACATGCCATTAGAGGTGCCCTGCCTCCAGCCAGGAGGAGGAAAGGGATAGTGGAGAAAAACAAATCTATTGGAATGTAGCAATGAATCTAGATCAGCAATAAAGGCTGATCTTACTATTTTTGAAAGCCATAGGTAGATCAGAAAACTCATGGCTTTAGTTCTTATAAGAGCTGGAATACCAGCTGGGTATAAATGAGTACCTTAAATAATTTAGTTTTTCATGGAACTGGATTTCTACCTTGTTTAGCTGCACTTTAAAATCTGAAGAAGCACAGACCACCTGTCTTACTGTTTATGGTGTATCATGTTGCACTTCCTGTGCTTGACTTAATAAAAATAATAATTAACATTCTTTTGACCAACAAAATCTACTTTAATCTTCGTTTATTTGGTAAAGGAAGGATGTCTCTCACCATGGAATACTGGATTAGGCTGTTAGATGTCCTTCTGCCTAGTATTTATCTGTCTCTTTGTAGAATTAAAACCTTAGGATACATAATAGAAGCTTTATTTTTAAATGTATGTTAAAGTGTGGTGTTATGATTCCATTTTAGCAGAATTACAATTCAAACCGGCAATTTAGTGATGTGTCTAAGTCTAAAGTTTGAGTAGTAGATTTCAGTTATGAAGGAAGTGGAGGAAGGTCCGTGCTTAACACAGCACCAGGTGCTGATACACTTCCAAAGTGGAAGGTAGCACATATTTATTGTAAGGTCATTATTGTTTGAAAATACTGTAGGTTACTGCTGTAAAAAATGAAGGCTAACAAGTCAGTCATTCCTTCCTGTCCTTTTTGCATTCTTGAGCTTAGACCATGCTAAACTGTCCTGCTGTGTTAGTCTTCAACAGTATTTCAGTGAACATTTTTTCGTGTGCCTACACATGGACTGTGATACAGATACACCCAATTTTACTGTAAAGCAGAATTTGAACTGTCTTCATGCATTAGACCAAAATGAGGTTTGTCTTATGTTTGAAACTTATTTAGGAGCATTTAGCTACTGACACCAAATTTATTTAGGCTACTAGAAGGGCACAGTTAATTAATAGCATGGAGATTTGGAAAAAAATCAGTGGTCTTTACATAAAATAACATTTAGAAGTGATTTTGATGTGATTTCACTGTTGTGGTGGTTTGGGTGTCCCCTGCCCCACCCCCACTTTATAAATCACCCAGACTAGACTCAGTCAGCTCTGGAAATTTGAATGAAGCTTATATTTATAGCTGGCACAATTTACAAGCAGATATTTACAGTATATACAGATATATACAGAAATATACAAGGTAAAAAGGTAATACAGACACAACTCCCCTCCCATAAATCTGAGTCCCCAGGAGGGACTCTCAACCACCCCCTCACCTTCAACCTACCCCTTTCAACCTTACCCCAGTCCCAAGGAAGAATGGAGGTTTGGCCAAGAGGATTAAGAAGCAAAGGTGAATCGGCCAAAGCAAATGGAAGGTGAGGTTAGAAAGCAAGATGGAGTTCAGCCAGCAGCCTCAGCTCCCCAGCAGGCAAGGAGCCGAGAGCACAGCCCAGAGCGAAGTGCCCAAGCAAAGTGCCTTTATCTTTTGTTTTGCTTTTCCTTTGTACACATCTCAGCAAGACTGTGAGGGAAGTAGACATCACCATGGTTTTCATTTCTCAGCCTATGATCTTGTTCTTCTCACCAAAACATTCTAGCTAGGCTCAAACTAGCACAACTGTGCAAAACAGAACTGAGCTGTAATTTTAAGTCTTGAATATTTCACATTGTCAGTGGATAGCTATGTTGGATGGTAGTGTGTGTAAATATATTGGTTTAATTTACTAGTTGGATCTAGGAGAAGGCAACAGGAAGGCAGCACAATGGTCTATATAAGCAGTAATGCTGCAAACACAGTACAGACAATAGTTGATCTGCCAGCTGTGAAGAGCCGACTTCCAGGCTCCAACTGAAGTTGCATAGCTGTCTCTGTAAGGGTGGGAGCTCAGTGATCAAAAGGGCACCAAACAGGATGGATAAAACTCAACCAAGGGTATGGTGTTTTGTGTTTGGCATTTTTTTGCCTTTTTGAAGTTTTTGTTTGCTTTTGTCTTTTAATGTGACATTCTGAAGTGATTAAAATTGTTTTTAATGCAAGAAAAGTGTATTTGAGTGTATTTAAACTCCATGTTTAAGACTGTCAATAATCTGTTCTAAATATACTTAAAAAATAAAATCTCACTGTGCATTTGCCACTAAAATTTTAGCAAACAAGATGCATAACTAACTATAGCTTTTTACAATAAGTTTGTATTTTAATTATAGTCTAGCAGTAACAGTTTCGATTACTGCAGTCTTTTTCAGCTCAGAATGAAAGATGAAAATGCAAGAAACTTTTATCTCTTAATGTTTGAGTAATATCCTAGAGAGCTGAGAGGATGAGATACCCTAATTTTAGAAATGTTCAGCATTGCTGCTTACTGTCAATATCAATTTAATTCAGATTACTCAAATATTTAATTAAAAGCAGTTAAATAAAACAATGTCATATAACTTGTGTCTATATGCAGTTTGAGATTACTATGAATGTGAAATTCTATTTTAGAAAACATACCATTCACCATTTTCTCAATGGTAGTCCTGATTATTTAGTGTAGTATCTTAAGTAAACTTCATAAACCAGAAATACAGATCTTACAAATACTCAGAAAATGAAGGAAAAAATAAGGGTCTAAACGTTAAGAAACTGTTTTTAGACAAATGGTTAAAAATATTGGGAGAAAAAAAAGGAATAATATCTATAAGGGAAAATGAGAATTGAGTGTAATTCAGGTATTTTAATAAATGAATCTTTTACAGTATCTTCCTCCAAGCAAGAACTGCAAATTTGTGTATGAAGGTATAGTATATTGAGTTATGCTTTAACTCAGCCTGCTTCTATATAGAATGTCTCTCATCTGCTCTGAATGCTGTGCTTCCAAAGGCCAGCACTCTTCCACCACTGATCAGTAGTGGAACTGAGGCGTATAAACAAAAAGGAGGATTTTTTTTCAGAATCGGATCATTGTTTGGAAATTAACTGTAGACCATTAAATAAAATACGGTATCAGATGGCCAATCAGCAATCCTTTCCTCTCTTTTTTTAATTTTTGATATCTAAAGGTAAGAACTGTCACTGAAAGCACAGACAAGAATTGGGAAAGCATCATGTGTCGATTTGTTTTGCAGTTGAAGAACTGGAGCAGAGAGAGACAAACTAATTTGCATGAAATTGCCCAGAAAGTTAGAGCACATGGTGATTAATCCTGATAGTTGGTCTAGACTAGAGGCTTTATGCTAACAGTAGTGAAAGAAATAAAAAGTGCCTGCATGGCTGCAGCTTGAGAAATCTCAGTAGACTCCTCAAGGATTATGAGAGCCTGGTGTGTTTTTGTAACTGAGTATATGGCAGTATGTTTTCTGTATGGATTAGATATAAATAGGAAGGATGACACAGTACAGAAACAATCATGTTTCTGTTCAAATTTGCTTTGTGAATAGGAGATGTCAGTATTCATGTCTTCCATTTAATTCTTCCTTCTTTCACATTTAATGTTATTTGCCCAGCTGAGTGGAAGTGATGCAGGTACTGATTTAAAGGTCTCTTATCCTCTAGCATATTTCCTTAGTTGAGAGGATCACTGAACAGAGTAAGAGGACAATTGATTTTGGTTAGGGAAAAGGATAGTGATAACCATTAGCTTTGTCCTAGTTACATTTTAAGTGTGTCTCATCTGGCAGGCATGGATGGTACAGACTAAACGGTTATCAGTTCTGTGCCATGTTAAGAACTGCCACCATTTGGATTCGTTCATGGCAACTGACAGTCAGAGAAGTACAGGAAGAGATGCATAAAGAAAGGGGAAAGATTTTAACTGTGCTACTAAATCCACGGAGAGTGGTTTTGTTTACTCAAATTATTTAAATAAGCAGCATCTCTAAGATAACTTTTTCCAGGAAGGAGTAGGACAGCATGCGTCTGGCAGTGCTGAAGTGAGAGGGCCCTGGCACTAAGGCAAAAGGGTCTCTTCTCTATTCCAGCAGGTGGAGGAGAGGTGATGGAAGGCCTTGGGCAGCACGCATATAGCCATGTGCTTCCAGCCTCGCCCATGGAGGAAGCTAACGGGCGCTGGGTGTTACCGGAGCCCAGCTTCCATCTTTGGCGTCACTGGCTGGCGACCCTCCCCGTTGTAGCCGTGAAAGCGGCGGCCGCACGGCTCGAGCCCCGCCGCTTCCCCTTTAAGGCTCGACCTGCCCGGGGATCAGGTGCGCGGCGGAGGGGTGACGTCATGGTGCTGGAGGCGGGGCCCTGGCTCCCGCGCTGTCCGCGCCGTGGGACAGGGCAGCGGCGGCGGCTCCTCTGAGCGGTTGGGCCTGCGGTGAGTGCGCTAGGGGCTGCGGCCGTCCCGAGAGGTGCTGGTGCTAACCGCGGCCCGGAGCGCGCGGCGGGACGGGCAGCGGCGGCTGGGCACGGCGTGTTAGTGCAACTGAATCCTGGCGCCGGGAGGGGCGGGGAAGGCTTCTCGATGCGGCTCCGCTGCAGCAGGTGTCGGCTTATTTCGCGTTGTGCTGACTGCCGTGTAAACGAATGAAGGGTCTCCTCCTTCAGCAAACTCGGCTGGAAAAATGTGCTGCGTGCAGGACGTTCAATTATTTGCGAGCATAATTTTTAGTGGTTTTGGGTGGGCATACGTAATGTTATACGCTTCTTTTGTATTTACTTGTTTAAACTGTTGCTGAGATAGCAAATGCACACCAGATACGCTTCAGTTGTTTATCATGGTGGTGAACTGTTGTGTACCTTCTGTCATTGGTAGAAGGTGCTTCGTTAAATTTAACTTGGGTAATTAAGGCAGTTCAAAACATCGAGTTTGTTATACAGGAGAGACATAAAGTGTCATACAGATGCTCTCCCGTTTGCTAATGGGAGCCCCACCTGTATGGAGCAGAGTAATGGCCATGCCGTTTGCCAGTTAGATTGGAATGTGCATACCCATTTAGAATTTATGCCACTTAAATCTTTATGCATGGGAAATAGTTTTGCTAGTTCTGGTGGAAAAAAGGATAAGTATTGATTATGACTTTGATTGTGGGTCTTAGTGTTTTAATTTTGTTTTCAATAAGGGTAGTGGAGACACTGAAACATTTCTTTGGTCATTCATTTAATTTCCATTACAAATGGACTTTGTAGTTCTAATTTCTGGCTTAATGTGTTTGATTTTCACCAGATAAGATAGAATAAGCCGAAATACATAGTGGAGAAAATTCCCTACTCAAGGGAATTATCATGGGATGGTAAAGTTGGCAGGAGCGGAAGGATGTAACATTGATGTGGTAGCAGAAGGATGTAACAAAATAACGCAAGGATTTATTAGGCTTCAGTACTGACTAGAGAAATGTCTCTGGTATTCTTATGCTTAAATTGTAGACTAAGTCTTCTCTTGGAAATACTGAATTAGAAAGCCTGTCTCTACCACATTACATTTCAAAACATTAAATCTACAGAGCAGGATTCTGGAGTAAATCTCCATTAAAACTAAGAAAACTACTTTTGTGTATGTCTCTATGTATTTGTTATCATGCATACTATTTTTTAGTTTCGATTGCATGCCTATGAATCTGTCTTTCCACAGGTCTCTTTTATCTATTGCCTTGATAGTATTTCAGTCTAATCGGTATGCAGTGGATGATGTTTTTACTCTCTAAATTTGCCTGCTTGATACTCTGTATTACTCTTTGTAGTGGGCATCCTGCATGGATAAGTGTGCCGTAACAGTCTTTGTCCTGGAATGTGCGTCATCCCAATTGACTTACAGTAACAGCAGACTTTTTAAAGGGGCAAGAGATGTTAGTCTAGCATGGTTTAAGACCAATGGAGTCTTTACATTTAGCTATATTAATGTATACTTGAGTGTGCCTCACGTTTGAAGGAGATGAACCTCTGACTGAACATAACATTATTGTAGTGTTTAATCAGTACTGTGGTTTTGCATGCTTATGCAGAGGGTACCAGTGTTCTGTCTGAAGCAGATGTAGAGTACAAAGGAGGGGTGATGCAGCTTTAGGATGCCAGGCTAAGGTGAATAAGTAATCCAGGACATAGCAGGATTAGGCTACAAGGTGAAATCTGGTCAATTACTTTTCTACCTGAAAATCTCTTTAACTGCTAAGTATATTTTTTTCATTTCAACACCTATTACTGTGATGGATGTGACTTTCCATGGATGTTTGGAGAGTGGCTTCTTGTTTCTTCTGGAAATCACCCTCTATTTCTTACTGTCCTTGATGATATTTTAGTATCTTAAGGCAATTCTATTTCACTGGTTATGAAACAAACAATAACCCTCACAATGTGTGATCCTGTCTGCTGTTGTATGTACTGGATTTTAAGCATACGCAAAAGCTTTTGTAGGTTTATGCAGTTCTGAGAAGTAGCGGGTGTTCTAATGAAATGATCAGAAAACATTTTGAAGTAGAAAGAGAGATAACTTAAGAAATGCTATTACTTCTCTTTCATGGCATATTTTCATAGAGGATTTACTTCTATGAATTGTTTTTAAATAGTGATTTCACTATCCTAGGCGGTTAGGGTGATTCTTGGAATCACTTGTGTTGTTGACTTCTCTTTTCAGTTCTCCAATATCATGGTATGGATTTAAATGGTTTGGGGAGTTCTGTGCTATACTTCCCAACTATGCTTCAGTCTGCCAGTATTCAGTCATAGGGACAAGCACTGAAAATAAGACATAATGGGGAAAAATAGTGCAGGAAGTTTAAAATGGTGTAAGATAAAGTTTCTTGAGTCTCATTACCTTCTCTATAATTGTAGCTTTTTGGTTTTTTTTTCCCCTATTAAGTGATACAAAAACGAACTAATAAAGCTGAGGAACTAAAATATCGAAGGGGACATGTGAGTACAGATAGGGAGAACTTTTTTGCAAGGTTACTTTCACTTTGTTTTCACGCTGATGTGATTTACTTTTCAAAGGGAATCTACATTCAATGTGTCATCACCATGTACTCTGGTGGAAGTCACAAAAATCATGATGGATTAACCACAGTGCACTGTGTTTTGCAGTTGCTGGAAGTAACTATACAATAGAGTAGCTTTTTTGGGGTTTTTCTGGCTCTTGGAGTGTAGCAGCAACAAGAAATTAAAGTTATTTGTGGCATTTATGGGAGTATCTATTTGGTAAAGAGGAATATTTTGATTACTGCATGTGTTTGATAACATTTAAACCCTGTTTTGTAGGCCTACACCTCCCATTACTACATGTAGACTAGTTTAAAGCACTAGGTTACAATTCCTAGATGTAGAAAGTTAAACTACTAGCAGGATATATTTGTAATTATGTGCTCAGGTTACTAATGATTTGTTTTCTCCCAGTATTTCTTTTTATGTTTTACGTCATCTGCCAGAAGGAACACTGCTTTCAATGAGGAGCACTCTGCCTTGAGGTACATAAGTGTGAGAAAGAAGACAGACAGCTCTTTACAGTTAAGTGGAAAATACTGACTGTGCATACAAACTGTGTATACAAACTGTTTTTACTCTTCAAGCTGTAAATGGGACAGGTTAATTTTTCAAACCATGTGGTTTGGAAATGGAATTCTTGTGATTCTTTGAAAACCAAGGACTGGACTTTATACACCAAGAAATTTTTCCACTTCATGGCTTTATTTATTTTAAAATGTACTTTAGATTTTAGTTTAGACCACAGGCTATAGCTTCACAAATAATTTAGCTGGTACTACCACCTCATGGCACTTGATGCAAAAAATACTTGTGGGGCCTGTGTAGGGATCTGACTTCAAACTACCTGAACCTGTCTTTCTACCCAGTTGCTGTTTACCCTTAACAGGTTGTCTCTCTGGTCACACAAATGCTTGTGTTACCATATCGGAAACAGTTGTGTCAAAATGAGAATGAGAGGCTGTGTTAAGGTGGAAGAGGGCATAAAAACTTTGTCTTTACATCAGCAAGTCACTGAATAGTCTTCAGAAGTATTTCTGATTCTCTGTTGATAAATACCAAAACAACAATATGTGTGGTTATTCTTTAGAAAAAATGCAAACCCACTCCCACTCTTTTTACTCATCTTGTAATTTGCAAACTACTTGTATAGCTCTAGGTAACCTGTTTGTTTTTTTGGGTTTTTTTTTGAGAGAACAGTACAGATGGTAAGGGAGAAAGCAGTACTGATTTTTATCTGTTTTCATTGTATGGTTCTGTTTGGCTTGAAGACTTTGTCCACCCTACCAAAGCAAGTGATGTCAACAAAATAAAATCAAGATTTTGCTGTACTTTCCCCCCCTCGACAATATTTAAACAGTTGCCTTGCTATGTGGATGAGATCAGTGGAGTACAGTGTATGCATTTGCTTAAAATATTTGAACACATCGCCCTTAAGTTTGTTAGTCTGTTGCTATTTTTTGGGGTTTTTTTTTTTTGGTTGGCTTTATTCCCTCCTCTTGAAAAATACACTGATCATGTGGGAATATGAGGTTCTGTTCCTCAGTGTGCCCTCTTCACACTCCCCACTTCCCAAAAAAAGAAATTCTTGGTGGTCACTACTTTGTATCCGTTTCACAGAATTAACTTTCTTGTTCTCAGAAGTTTTTCACGAAGGGGACAAAATTTTAGAATTCTTAAAGGTCCAAACGATACAAATACTTTAAGAACTACTGTCTTATAAGAATGTGCTTACTTAAAACTAAAAGGCTTTAAAAGTTGAACCAGGGAGTTTGCAGCACATACTTTGAACTGATCTTTCCAGGGGTGCAGTATGATGTTAACCTAATGCTGTTTCACTTCTTCAGAAAAGGGCTGGGTGCTCCAGCTGCCTTTGTGCTCTGCTATGCGGAGTGACTATTCTCAGTCGAAGTGGCTCATGCGACTGGCTCGCAGCTCAATGCAGTGCTTGGAAGCAGTGGCAGCATGAGGCTAGGGAAAGTAAACAGGCTTCTGGAGTCGTATGTTTCCCACAGTTAAATGAAACCACACCTTTAGTCCATGCTACTGTTTGCCACACGGGAGTCTGACTGCAGATGAACAGGCACTTTTGTAATCTGGCTACGACAATATTAACTTCAGGCCACTGCCAAGAAGGTATTGCTAACCAGGCCTGTTTTTTTGACTTCTGAACAAAACAAATGATGAAGAAAACCCTGTAAGTGTTAGTTCCATTGGTAAGGACTCTTCTTTTGCTGATTTACCACTCCACACTTGGTATTGTAACTACGGTTTCTTTGCTTCTTTACCCCTTGTAGTTTGTTGGTCTGCGTTCTGCCAGTTAAAACTGCTTACTGCAGGATTGCTCTGTATTCCAAGTATCTGGAATTACAAAAACAGGCCCCTTCATAGTTTTATTTACTAGTTATTTTTAACCCAGGTTGTTTTCGTGATGCAGTTTGTGATGCAGCCATTTTCAGAATAGAGCATCGGATGAGAACAGGAATGAGTAATCTGTGAAAGATAGTCAGGAGCTTGTGCAACCAGCCTCTTTGTTGAAGGCAGTCAAGAAACTACATCTTCACTATGTAGCACTTATTCCTGACAAAGTTCTCCATGTAGCCAAAACTTATGGTATTTAAATTATACTAAATATGCTGACATTTACAACTCTGTGAGTAGGAGTGCTCTGGTGGAAAATTATTTGAGGGTAAAGAGAAGGGCTAGCATAGCCTTTGCTGGGTAGGAAGCTACAAGATCTGCAACAGCAGAAGGAAGCTGAAATCATATGACTGCAGACATTGGGAAAATAACTGTTTTCATTATTGAAAAAATGGTTGTTGCAGCTCTCTGTCATTTCTGCTTTGCTGCTTTATTTTTTTAAATGTATGCTTTTGTCATTTCCTTAGAAATATCTTTCCGACTGTGAATGTATGCTGTAGGCATATGTACTTCTAGTGGATAAGTCTGTCTGCAGATATGTTTGCTTCTCAGATTGCTGATCCCTGAACCAAAGGAAAAAGGCAAGGAAGAGAAAGGAGCAAATGCTGGACTTGTTTTTGTTTCTTTATCTTGCCTGGTTTTCCTGCTTGGTTTCAGTCTGAGACAGCTATCTGGTTGACTGTAATTGCTAGCATTGCTATCAGGTCCTAGTAGCCCTCAGGGCCTGCAGTACACGACCAGAGCTGTTTGAGAGTTGTTGCACTGTCCTGATTTAGGTGAAATGTTAGAAGAGTGGGACTGCTCTTATTTGTGGGATGGCTGTTTGTGGGTGTTTTGTTGTTGTTGATTCTTCCCTTCTTTGCAGAAATGTGGTAATTGCTCTGAATTCTTTCTTAGTTTGGTGGCAGCGAGTCAGATGCTTAGCTGGTGTGTTCGGAAAAGCTCTCTACTGGGGATGCTTCCTGTTTGAGGCATAAAACGCTGCTTACTGTCTGAACTGTTTGACCATGAGCAATGGGAAGTGAAATCTTTCTGTTTCATGTAGAGGGATCTGCATCAGTTGTAAAACACCTGTACTTTGCCCTGTGATTTTAAAAAGTTTAATTTTTATGTGTGATGGAAACACATCTAATCTTGCTTTAAAGAGGACTTACAAAAATAATTTTCATGCTTCCTTCACACAGAGAAGTACTGGAGAATTGGATAACAGGTAACTGTTAATCTCCACTGTCCACATGCTGAGTGACTGTATAAAAGTCACTCTGACTAGTGTCAAAGCACGTATTTGAAAATGTCCACAATTTGATTCATACTTCTCTCAGTTACTCAAATATGTGTGGCCACTTGAAGTATTTTAGCGAAAATCTGAGAAAGAGTTCTTGAATGACAGAAACCGGAGGGTATAGATAGGAATTTGTAAACATTGGTACTACAAAACCCTTGGTAGTGCTAATTTAATGTGGTCTTTGTCTGAGAAGGAAAGGTAAATGCTTAGTCCTTTGGAATGAGGAGGAGGAAGGCAGCATAGAGACTAGTTTTCCCTGCAAGGGTATTTATCAACCTCAGGTCATTGAGCCTTGGACATAATGCCACTTGAAAAGATGCTAACACTTGGTACGACCTGTACAGATATTTGAAAGGAAACTTACAAACTGAAGTAATGGTGTGAAATGCCTGGAAGACTTGGTCACTTTTCCTGTATTATCAAAATGAGAATTGGCATATTGCTTTTGCGTGGAAAAGGTCTGTGGTGATGTTGCAGACTGTTGTTTTAAGTGGTTTGACTTCCTTAAAATGAGCTATTTGAGAGGAGTGCTTCAGTGCTAATGTGTTGTTTTAACCACACAACTGTGGAGCAGGTTTTGAGCCCAGCACGGTTACTGAATATTGTGCCCGATTTTGTTCACAATTATGCTGTGATTAGTACACTTGTAAAATGTTTTTATTTGAAACTCGCCCACATAACTCTAAGTCTTAAAAAATAAGTATCTAGATGCACCATGAGGTAAAACACTGGTTTAGATTATTGTGCTTCTTCTATAATTAAGGAAGACCATAGTTAAAACTTGGCTCAGTCCCTTCTGTCCAGCAAGACTGGATTGTTCATAAGACAAACCAATTTAATTGTATTTCAACTGCTTCCTTTTTGCATTGTTCCTTTCCATTAGGTAAGTGATCCCACTGGAGATAGTATCTTCAGTACCTTGTATGGTCCGAAGTGTTTTTCAGTGATTCTGTTTGTTACCATTATATTGTGCTAGGACAGAAAGACAATGATGTGAATTGTTTTTTGCAACATAACCAAAGTTTTCGTTAAAGAAGTTATTTTGGTCTTGGATATACAGTAACTCTCCCTGTCTCTGCTATGAATATAACTATGTTGGAAAATTGGATTGATGCTGAATGGGAATGGCACCAATGTCCTGGAGCTATTCTGTAAGAGGGTCTGGGAATAATCATGTAATACTGCTGTTTCTCAGATTAGAAAACCTGAGCTTATGGGAAGTTTTGGGGATAGGAAGTTGTTTTTCTGAATAAATTTCTGTTTTCCTTGATCTGTATCACTAGCTTTGAACCGCAGGGGATGGTTCCAGGAATTGTCCTGCAGTAGTTGCGCTGTGAAAACCGCTTTTAAATTTGCATTGCAACTGTGGGGCTCTAAGCCTAGGGATCAAAACTGAAGCCATATTTTGAATTCTTTGTGGTTTTTTTCCTGTTAAATGGCCACATGTCAGTCCTGGTTATCAGCCCCTCCTAGAGAAAACATCCTTGATGTTTAACTAAATAGATTGCAGGAGCCTCACTAGTTCACTTCTGAGCCCTGCCTTGCACTGACAGGCTGCTGCTGTAAAACAAAGTCATCCTTTAGAGCGCTGTCTCCCCTTCCTCTGGCCCCCAAGATGGTGTCTTCCTTAAAGGTTTTTGAAAACCACCTTTCCCTCTTGCCTGGCCCTGTTTCCGAAGGGAATTGTTAAGTGGGGGTGGGCCTCTGGCCTTATCTCTGTTGTCAGAGTTGCCTGCCTGGTAGGTGGCAATGGGGAGCAGCCTTTTCAAATGAGACTTTCCTGTCCCGGGGGGAGGCCGTTGGTTTTTTTTTGTTTGTTTTAACAGCTTCCTATTGTTTGAAACAGCAGGTTTTCCCCTCCCCCTCTACTCTAGCGCTTTCCTACCGCCTTAAATATTTTTTTCCATGCAAGTATTACTCATAGCAGTTACTCAATCAGCAAGTCCTGTGAGAGTTTTCCAACCTGCTCTGATCTCCAGCTTTTGTTGCAATATCAATGTGGAGTTCATGCAATAGAAAGTGGCTTCTGAAGGTAGATCTTTCTAATTTTACAATCTGTTATTTTAATTCAGTTTCACCACTGCCCTGACATGACTGGTATTTTCATTGAATCCAAGTTATCGTGGGAATCATCTCATACATGGTACTGAAAGGTAGAAAATACAGATTTTTCTGTGTGAATGGTCTTTGTTTCTAAGATGCAAAGAAAAGGATTACTTGAATGTAACAGTTTATATTTCAGTATTCTAGTCCTGCTGTTTAGAATATGTACATTTTATGTTCACTACCTAACTGAAAAGCGGTTTATAAGTCATAATAAGCTGCCTCTTGTTCACCATGTCATAGCTTCTGAGTAATAGTGTGCATGTTAAATTTGTGGATGAAACCAGCTAGAATCTCTTCTCCCCTTAAAGTATGTCACAAGTGGAAGGTATGCTGGCAATTCATTTTGCATGGTTGTTACATTACAGCATTAACTATTACCTAGTCAGAAGCTACAAGGACTGTTTGGGCTTTTTTTGGTTTTGTTGTTTTGATAATTTAGATGTGTTTTTGTTTCCCTCTACTTGTCCAATTCTGTTAGAAAGTTAATAATGAAGCAAGATAATCAATGTATCAAGGTTTTCTATTGTTTTAATTTGTGACAGTCATCTTGACTGTGGCTGGTTTCCTGATCCCCTGCCCTCTGTAAAATTTCATGTGTCCAAAATGAATAGTAATTATACTGTGAAATTTGGAAGTCTACCACTCCTATTCCATGCTTTTCACTGCTTCAGTTTAACATGGAGTACATCTTTGTTTAAATTTGTAAATTTGGAACAAAAACACAGACTTAGTTTCATCTGGTTGGTAATAGGCAGAGGTTTTAATTCTGCAGAATGGTAAATCTCATGCTACAGTTTGTCATCAGAAGGGGTGCAGAAGAGAAATCTATGTGTAATTTCCTCTGCTCATCGTTCAGTATAATAAACTTCTTTAAGAATAACCTTCTTCAATTCTGCTGTGTTTTAGGATGCCTGAGATAGTGATTGTAGTCTGCCAAGGTAGAGCTCAGCTGTTCCACACCTGAAAGAGAAGATGCTGCTCTCTTTGTGCTGGCTATAACTTCTTGATGTGTTGATTGAGGTCACTAAACGAGGAAATAGGAAATAGAGCAAGCCCCTCTCTTTTCCTCTTCCCATTGCCCTCAAAGGGTTAATTTGGTAAGCTGAATTTTACTTCTGTGATCCAAAGAGCAGAGGTAGTAACTGCCTGTCACAGAGCACTGGGGTGGAGAGGGAGAGACACCTAACCTGCTCCAGTGGCTCTGAGGTTTTGAACTGATTTGTTCACACAAGGTCACTCTCAGACACTGCATTTTCTCATGAGGTGATAGGTACTTTTCCTAATACATTATATTAGATGGGACTTAAACAAGCCTTAGGCTTTTTTCCCCCTTTTAAATTTAAAAACTTGGAGGGGGGAAATGACCTTTTTTTTTTTTTAAAACTAACAGTTTGAGGAACCTCTTGCTTTTCTTTGAGAAATAGAAACTCTGTGGTTAACATAAAGGGGTTTATGCGTTTTCTGACGTTAATTTGTAATGTATTGAGATATATAGGGTACTGCAGTAGTCTCAGAGTTTTAGGTGTCTTAAAAAAAAACTGGTCAGGCTGATTACGAGTTAGAGAGCTCCCCCCCGCCCAAGACTAGAGAAACATGACACAGAGCCAGAGGAGCAAAGGAAGCAGGCTGTGATGGCTGTCGTGATGAACAATGGTTTTGGCATACCTGCTGCCTTGCTGCTGAGTTTCTCTGTGTTGGCAGGAAAGGAGTGATTTGGAGGATAACCAGATAGTTTTGTAGATGTTTTTGTTATGTTTCCATCTTCTCTGAGGGAGAGAAAACTGAAGCATTTGCTTTGTAATGTAACAGATGCCTGGCAAAGGCTGGCGTGGTCAGCTTTGGGGGCAGGATTTAATAATGCACTTACAATTGGGAAAGTCAATAGTAGGCTAGACCTGAGGGCTGTTGGAAGCAGACGCAGAGAGACCATTGTGCAGTGGGAAGGAGGAATAGTAAGGTATAGTCAAAGCAATGCGTAAAAGAAAATTATGCTCTTATTACCCTTCTGAATAGTTACAAACTTATATACACTTTTATTCAAGAAGAAGAGTTTTTCTAGTAATCAAGAAGCAAAATGGACCTGGAACAAATGCATTTGTAGGAAGTTTTTGCAGTGTGACAGTTTTTGACTCTACCAAGAGCCAACTGATGCTAATCAGTTGCTGTTTCTTCTGGGAGTTGTCTCAGCTTACAGCTGAGACAAGATTTATTTCTTCCAAATAATAGTGTGGAGAGTCGTTAATTTTATTATCCATTTTCCATTCACATGTTTTCAAGTTCTGACATTTTGGATCACAATAATACTCTTGATAAGTTATGTACTTGATTCCATAAGAGGATGTGCATTACTGTTGCTGTCCTAATAGGCAAGTGAGTACCTGGGTCATCAGATTATATCAAAGTGGAGAATTTAGAGGGACTAGGTGAAAATAAGAAGGCTAAAAAAAGCAAGAAAAACTTCCTTCTAGTCTAGAAAAGAAAATACATCTTAACGCTGCATATTTTGGCTCAAGCTCAGAGCAGTGTAACTTCAGATGGTGTGGCTTCAGTCCCAATTGACCAGAGACATAAGACTTCACCAAGATTAGCCACTTGGTTACATGTGTGACATACATATGATTTATTTTCCTAACCACAAAGGAAGGATGTACAGACTCTTAATCTGAATAGAATATTCTTATTTTTTCCTGTCTCTCTTGCAGGTGTGTGTAAGGAAGTATTGCATGCTGTAATGCTGGTTGAACTATGGATAATAATAATAGTGTGCCTGAATGCATTCTCCTAGTGTTGAAGGAAAACTTGGTAACTAATTTCTCAACAAAGCATTTATTGTGGTGTAATGAGGTGACTGAAAATAGCATTGTGGTGTGGTAACTCCTCCTGATAAGCATAGCTTTTACAGATGTTACTTTGCCACATGTCATGTGATCATTCCTTGAAGGCTGATTATTCTGAGGGAGAGGACTTTTAAACAGGACAGTGTTTGGTTTTGTTATTTTATTGCCTTGTTCTAGATCTGTGTTTGTTTCTGTACCAATTTACAATATACCAATTAAATCTTCATCAAACCCTCTTCTGGCAAATGCAAGAGTTATGTCTATTCAGCAGCTTTTTCTGTCATCAGCATATTGTGTAGGGAATTCTGTGGAAAAGAAGTTGTGTTGTACAGCATTACAATGCTTGGATACGCGAGCCTGAAACAATATCATTGTCTTGTCTTAACAGGATTCGGCAAGAGAAGGCATGGGCAATGTTTAGTTTGTGACTCTGTCTGTGTATCTGGAGGTGAAATCTTTGTCCTCTGACTAGCTCCAGATGCTGCTGGTGTAGGTAAATGGGTGTAATCCAGACTGAGCACAATGGCGAGAAGCAAGTTTCAGAAATTGTCTTGGATTGCAATGGCAGGCTGTAGAAACTATAGGTTTGAGGTGATGTTTCTAACTCTTCTCCTGTGATGAGCTCCCAAAAGACTTGAGAGGATTTTAACATTGAAAAAGCTGAATTTCATTTAAATAAGTATTAGTTTGTGGGTTTTTTTTAAAGAGAAAATTCCAGAGAACTAACGAAAACAAAATGGAGATAAATTTGTGTGCGCCTTTCATATTGCCTGTTGTATCTCTTCTTTCCAGCCAATCAGCCACTGAGTAGAGCCATATGTCTATTGGAAATTTTGTGCCATGTCCAAGGCTAGTCATACTCTGCAGTCACTGCAGCCCTCTCTACCTTTGGTACCTCTGTAGGCAGGACAGGGCAGGATGGGGCTGTACCCTTGGCTGGAAGGATGCTACATGGCACAGCCAGAAACCAAACACTTACGTAAGTGATATCCTGAGACCCAGTTACTTCCCCATCCCCTGCTTTGTGCTGTGAAGCAGAAGAAACCCTAGAGCTGCTGTGCATCTCTTGTCCTTTCTCCAAAGCTTCTCTGTGCTTTACCCCCAGCCCTATTACCCGGGGCACTGCTTGAAGGAATGAGACATGTCTTTTAGGCTGGATACCTCTCTCTGCAGAGGTAAAAAAAAAAAAGAACCAAGTACACAGAATACCAGTTTAGGATGATATACTTCTTAAATTTCTTGTGTTCTGGTCTGAATTAAACTGGAAGCTGTGTAATCCTTTGTGCTTAAACTTACAGCACCCCAGGGAGTCACTGCTGGAAGGGTTTCTGCCAGAAGCAAGTTGGTCTTCAGTTTCATAAGTGCTTTCAACCATTGGTGCAGGATCAGAATGGGGGGAGTAACAGGAGCAGTTGTTTTTTCTCTGGATCTCAAACCCACAGCAGCATTGTAACAGTTGAACTACTGCTGAAAGAAAGTAAAGTATGCGTCCTTTTATTTTTCAATCCAGCCTGAAATCCTGTTGTTGAGCAAGACTGCTGTTTTCTCTAGCTACTTTTTCAATATTAGCTCAATGACTTCAACATTTGTGGTTGGCTGGGTACTTTGCAGTGCTTGCTTTCGTATATAAAAGCATGTGCTCATACCCTTGAACTTGGTCTTTTTCATTCAATTTTAAAATAACTAGAACTTCAACAAAATGCTTTATTAGGAGTGTTTTCCTTTCTGTATGTACCAGTTGGTTAAACATAGCTTCCCTGAGCACCTGCAGAATTTTGTTTGAACTTCCTATTTACCAAGCTTTTTCCAGTTGCAAAAAAGATAGACTCTTGTGAACTACCTCTTCTTGCCCTTTTTGTGCTAGTGCATAACCTGCAAATAATGTGGAAAGGCTTCTTTCCTGGTACATACCTCCTCTTGAGCATTTCCTGTTTTTTGTTTTGTTTTGTAGATTGCTTCTGGTGCCACTCAGTAGTGCTATTTCATCGACAGGCAGAGAAAAAAAAAATAAATCAGAGCTGTTGACATCGGTCTTCTTTTCCTTAACCCAGCACCCAACTGGTCTGTTCAGCTTGTATTATACTGCATTTGCACAGCTTCTGCTTCTGTGACCCATTTGGACAGAGCCTGCTTGTACTTAACAAGAGTCTCTTTCATGCTTTGTGGATCTCTCCAGGCCACAGCAGGGCACAAAATAATCCCTTTTGCCTTTGGTAGTTTCACAGTACTCTTGTGGTGAAGATGAAATAACCTTTCTGAATAAAAACAATAACATCATCACCATAAGCCTGTTTTTGATATAAGGCAATTGTATCATTGTTTCTGCATTTTACAGAGTGAACAGCAGTTTTTTTTCCAGCAGATTCCAACACTTCAAGGTACTAAAATCTGTAAGGAAAGAGTTGTCTAAGTTTTTTAAATCTGTATGGAAGAAGTTCCTTATGGTAAACAGTCTATTTGAATTGTAACTTAGAAATTTGAGTTCAGATTTTTAGAAAATTCAAAGAGGCCCGAGTTTTGTGAGAGGTCATGTGCAGATCTTATGGCTTCACCTTATTTTTAGTTTTAATGTAAAATAAAATGTCTGTATTTCAGAAAAATTGTTTACAGGATACAGTTTGCCTTGCATAAAAGAAACTTCTACCTGTGTTTACTATGCTGTTATGTTTTAGTTTGTGAAATGTATTTCTGGTAAATATACTGTATCTGAAAATCAAAGCAAGTATCTTTAGACTGGTTTAGCCATCTGCTCCAAAGTTCACATCATATGATAGGTTCAACTGGATTTGAAGGCTTTTTTTTACAACTGCTTCATAAAAAAACACACACACACACAACTTTTTTTTTCTTAAAAATACTTATTCTGTTGCATCTTTCAGATGTACCAGGACAGTACGAAGTACTTGTCTGTTTGTACTAAGTACCTGTCTATTTGTAAAAGACTTCTTGATGAAAGTAAAATTTCAGCTTATGGAGGTACCTGCACATTCTTGTACTCAAGGATTCCTTTCCTATATTTGCAGGAATCGTAATGTGACCTTGCCTGTATTTGATGTTTAGCTGTGAGTCCAGAGCTACTGTACATTCATTTGTTATTTTCCTCTTCTTTAAAACGCATAACCCTGAAAAATTACTACTTTATGAGATTCTGAGGTGGGTTAGGGCTTCAGCTGAGGAAAGAGTATGTCCATGGCTATCAGCTCAGCCAGCAATGTCTTACAAGGCCAGTAAAGTCTTATGGTGCGGGAGCCACGCGGAAGGTATGGTAGCATATTGCAAAAGCTTTATTTGCTAGTGTGAAACAATGGCACCATGTGCAATTCAGAGATATTTTGAGGTTTGGACATGTCTATTTGCTTCCTATTTAAAAAGGAAGAAAAAACCCAAACCAACTAATGAACACGCCCCAAACCTCAGTAGCTTGCACTTGCAGTCTTTTCCTCTTTAGTTTTTCTCCCCTCATTAATCACACATTTTCTTGTGGTGCTGCAGTTGTATAGAAAACAAGAAATCAGGCTTTGAGTTCTATTTTCCTTGCTCATCTATTCTAGATGGTTGGTGAGGTGTAGAATATTGTGGTATGTTTTCCCCAGCCTACTGGTTTTACTCTTTTCCCTGTGCTATTAACTGATGGTGGATATGGGATGTTCTGATTCAGTAAGCTTTTTCCTGTGCTATGTGCAAATGTTTTTCTTAGTCAAGTTCTGAAGTCTTCAGTGGGTTTTGTGGGGTAAATGATTCTGCATACAAAGCCAAGTGAAGTAAAAATGGCTTTCCCTGTTCTTGTTAATTATGCTTATTCCTCTAAAACTAAACAGTAATGATCATAAACCCAAGCTGATATTATTTGCTTATGCATGTATGTGCACACTCGTGATTCTGAAGTGTTATTTATAGCTATACAACACAGATGACTGTTTTTAAAAAAAGGAATGATCAGCATGCTGTGGATGCTGGGTGTATGGTTCTGTACTTTTATGTGGAACTATTAATCTATAATGTTCCACAGTGTACTCCTGCTTGTCAGCTTTAGCAAGGCAGAAAAAAATTATGGAAGCATTTAATACTGAGACCCAACATAGGCATCTTAAACTTATACTTGCTCGTTCTTTACTCTCTCTGCCTATGCTTTGCTTGCATGAGTTTCTCTACACTGCTTTAGTTTTGCACCCTAGTTTGTTATTTGGCAAAAAAGTGAATTTTAAGCACCATCTCAATATGTAGTAATGGTGATATAGGTAAAACACAATATGCAGTGAATTAATCATTTGAGAATAAGCTATAACTATTATTTTAATACTAAATACCATTCTGACCTAAGAGAAAAGAGGGAGTGCTTATCATGAGTGGTGGTCCCTAGGCCTGAGTATTGAGGCCAGTTCTCTTCAATATCTTAATTTATCTGAACAAGGGGATTGAGTGCACCCTCACTAATTTTGCAGATGACACCAAACTGGGATGGAGTGTTGAGCTGCTTGAGGGTAGGAGGGCTCTGCAGAGATATCTGGACAAGCTGGATTGATGGGCTGAGGCCAGCTATATGAGACTGAACAAGCCCATATACAGAATCCTAAACTTGACTCACAATGGTCCCATGCAATGCTACAGGCTTGGGAAAGAGTGCCTGGAAAACTGCCGGGAGATGGTGAATGACATCCAGTTGAACAGGCACCAGCAATGTGTTCATGTGGCCAAGAAGGCCAGCAGCATCCTGGCTGGTGTCAGGAATAGTGTGACCAGTAGAACCAGCAGAACGGTTGTCCTCTTGTCACACCTTGAATACTGTGTTCAGTTTTGAGTCTCTCACTACAAGAAAGACCTTGAAGTGTTAGAGCCGATCTAGAGAAGGGCAAGGAAGCTGGCAAAGGGTCTGGAGAACAGTTTTTACGAGGACCAGCTAGGAACCAGGGTTGTTTAGTCAGGAGAAAAGGAGGCTGAGAAGAGGTTTCTCACTCTCTACAACTACTTGAAAGGAGTTTGTAGCAAGGTGGGTGTTTGAGCTCTTCTCCCTAGTAACAGGTGATAGATAAGGTGAGAAGCTTGAAGTTGCACCAGAGTAGGTTTAGATTGAATATTAGAAGAAACTTCTTCAATGAAAAGGTTCTCAAACACTGGAATAGGCTCCTCAGGGAGATGGTTGAATCTGTCCTTGAGGGTGTTTAAAAGACAGATGTGATGCTAAGGGATTCAGTTTAGCAACAGTCTTAGTGAAGTTAAAGGGAGGTAGGAATTGTCTGCCCACCCTCTGTGGAGGTTTTTGCTAATCAGTGGTATCAAAGTTCTTTATGTGCCTGTATTGAGAAAACTGATTTCTGCCTTGAATTCTTTCTTTCCCCATGAGAGAGAACAGAGCACTGCTGTATTTGTCATTCTTAACACATTGCTGAAAAGACCTATTTTTCCACCTAAAGGCTGTCCATCTATTTGGTTAAAATGTTGCTACTCTCAATGTTTTTGGTTAGTCTGCATTGTCTTTCCTTTGAAGTACTAATGATGCTGGGGTTTTATTCGCTTGTTTTTTTGCAAAGTCCAGTTCTTTCTTAGTTGTGTTTTTTATTCTCCGTGGATGTGTGTGCACTAACACATTCAGTTGTTACTGAAATCAAGGTAAAATGAAACAGAAGGATCTGTGGTGCTGTAATGTAAACAGCATATGATTTTGAAGTTGATTGCTACCGACTGCTGTTTTAAGGAAAGAATGTGAAGATTGACAGGAAAACTCTTAACAAGGTAGCTGTTGCAGCAAAGCAAGATTTTTCTATTCAGCATTGTAAAGTCAAGAAAATAATGGCAGCAGGATTCTAGAATTTTTTAAGTTGTTAGTCATTAATCCTAATGTTATTGAATGTTCCTGACTGTTCCTGATAGCTACAAAGTACTCTCTAGTAATGGTTGGGCAAGAATTTGTAAGCCAAACCATAAAACTTTGTTTTCTTGGGTTTGTGGTGGTGTTTGATGAGATATGAGGTTACTGTCTTCAGACTAAGGTACCAAGGAAAAAGGACCTTAAAAACTTGTTGCAATAGTTAATGGCTATAAAATACAGAATTTTGGAATGAAAACATTTCAAATACTGAATTCATCTTGCAGCTCCTGTTTGGAGAGCCAAGGTGAAAATTCGGAACCAGAAGCAGGAGGCTGGCTGAGCATTCACTAGATTTAAAACAGAACCCTTCATTTCACCATATGGGTTACAGTTGCTCTGTTCCTATCTGTTGTGATTTTCTGTGTTAGGATTGATTGGTGATGTTTAACTCCTTTTGAGCACTTGCACATTTGAAGCTGCTGCGTTGTCCCTGTTTGTCTGAACTCCACAAGTTCTATATGTAGCAGGATGAAAAGCTGGTTTTACTTCACCCTTCTTCCTTGTGAAATGTCCAGTGCCAAGCCTAAGGGTAAGGTAGGGTGTTTTTAAAATACAGGCTGAGGAGAATAAACTTAGATTTTATGTAGAAAGTGATAAAAATCCTTGGGATAAACACTTTGGAAATCCAGGTGTGTTAAGATCCACATGGAGCAGAAGTCTTAAAGAGCTGGGCAACTGTGAAGGGGAGATCTGAAGAGAGCGCAGATTGCTTTGAATTGATTTGAATTTACTTCATGCTGGGTGGACTTTCTTAATTTTATATCTAGTCCTTCCCTCTTCAACTGTCAGAGTTATTGACATAATAGAAAGGGGAGAGGCAGCTGCTTCCTGAGGATTTTGGAAGTAGGACACAGAGCTGTGGGGTTCACCTACCTTCAGGTACATCCACAGCAAATGCATGTGCTGAGATCAGTGGTTATTAATATCATGTTTTGATATGAGTAAAAGTTTTATCTGGGGAGCGAAGTGTGTTTTGGCAGTAAGCCCCACACAAAGTACATCATGTGGCCTTTGTGTCTCTAGTTCTGACCTCATCTTGTCATTGTTTGTCTTAGAACAGAAGCCCTTTATTACTTGATTATCCCACACTGGACCTTTACAGATTCTTCTCTAAGAAGAGATACTTTCCTCCAGAAAATTCTAGATCATCTTGCAAGTTATTTGCAATTAGAAAAGACTATAATACAGGCTCTAGATATTTAAAGCTATGTGTTAAGCCTTCTTTTTTAATTGCAGTTTGTCTCTGAATGGTTGTCTTGTATTAGAGTTCTTTACTGGATGAGGTTTAGTAGCTTTCCTGGTTCTCAAAGAGCCAGCTAGATACTTTGAGTCATTGTTGCTGCTTTATGGAAGTCTGTATATGGCTGCCCTACTCCCTTTGCGTAAGTGGTATAAGTGGCATAGTTTTACACTATTTTGAACAAAAGTCTGTGTGGTTTTAAGTTTGCACAGAAGACAGGTGTTTTTCAGCCGATCTCCTTTCAGGAAGGGATGCAGGAATGACTGGTAAGACTTTGTAACCCTAGGAAAGTATTTGGAGGCAGTTAGGAGCCATAGAATCATAGAATGCATTGGATTGGAAGGGACCCTCGAGGGTCATCTGTCCAACCCCCAAGGAAGAATCAGATAGGTTCCCATTAAACTCAAGCAGGTAAAGATTTCCAGCCCTCCACCATCTCTGAACTGTACTCAGTTTGAAGCAAATTACTTTCTGCAGCTTTTGAACTTAGAAATGCTCTTTAAATAGAGTTGACTGACTGTCAGGCTTAAATCAAATGATTCAGATTAGGTAAGCGTTCACAAGATTTCATTACACTGCTTTAAAAGACAACCTGCTGTAGTTTTATAGAACTCAAAGCATTTTATATGAAGACAATGGAAAACTGCTTGCTGTAAAGATCTTTATGCAGCATAAAGCTATATTTGATCTCAGCAGCTTACAGAGTTTCACTTAGGGATTTTTGTATGCCCCTTGTTGGTCTGAGCAGTTAACAGAAACATAGAATGCATTTGGTTTTTGTTTTTCATAGGTTATTTGTTGGTTGAAAAAGTTCATATATGAACATATTCTTTCTTCATAAAAGCTTGTACATTTTCTCCCTCCAATCACTGTAGAAGCAATAAGCTGTTTCACTAGTTCAAAGTGCCAACATTGCCTCTTCATGGAGCTGTAATCCCGAGGCAATTTGGCCCATCAGTTTCCTGTCTATGCTTTTGTCTGGTGGTTGGTAGGCTTTACAGATACAGTGGTAGTGACCAAAATAACTGCAGTTTTAGTTAAGGGTATGTGTTAACCCTGTTTGCTCATCATTCTGTCTAGTCCCTTCAGATTTGATTTCTGTTATTCTGAGATGATCTCTCAGAAATGCTCTTTGTGGTGTCTTTTGGGAAACCTGCAGTGTTTGTCAGAGGCTTGCTGTACCTTTACTCTCTAATGAAGTACATCTCTGGATTTGGGGAATATTGTTTTTAATCAATTCTTCAATATAATTTTGGCGGTCTTCACTAGAAACTGTTAGTCTAATATTTGAATAATGACTTCTGCATCACTAGGTGGAAACATTTCCTTAGTGTCTGAAAGACCATTTATCAAACTGGGTTTTCTAAAGGGTTCTGGAAAGTTACCTTAAGCTCTCTGATACTCACAGCTTTGTCATAACTTCATAGCACTTCACAGACTAGGAAGTTGTCCAATAGCAAAATACAAAGTAAGGAAGACCAGTACGAGTCTGTCATGGGTATCAATGGTGCTGTCAGTTCCTGGTTCCTCCTGACAAACATGGGCAATCAAGTTGTTCCTTTAAGAGGAAGACTGACAAATGGGGTGATTTTGACAGCAAAAGCATCATATCCCAGTATAGTAATTGTGATTGAAAAAATGCATGTATAAAGCAGAAAGTTTATTTTATGTATTCTCTTCTCTGCTGTATGTCTTGTAAATTGTTTTGTTTTGCAGGCCCAATAAGAGACTTGGGTTTCTTTAAGCCTGTGCTGACCCATGGGCAGCTTTGCTCTGAGGTTGTATGGCTGGGTTGCTGGAGTTGTGATGGCGGTAGTGTCCTGTGCCAGTCTCTTGTCTGTTGAGCTTGTCTCATTGCTGGGAGCCTTTCCTTCTTCCCAAAGAAAGTTGTTGTCAAGCTGCATGAGTTCAAAGGAGTATCTAGAACACTGAACTTCCTGGCTTTATTGTGTACGCTTTATATACAATTTGTATATTATTTACTCTTTATTATAACATTTGCATAACACTGTGCTAAGACCGTGCAACTTTCAGGGGTTTAATTAAAATCACACTGGCTAGGTTAATGTTATGCTTTGTATCAGTGAATGGCATTCTTGATATGATAAGCAAATTCCAAGGACACTAAAAGTTTCTAGGCTTTCTGCCTTAGTTCATTGCATCTCTAAGATAAATGTTTCCAGTAATGAACGAAGAACATTGTTTATGCTTTTGCATCTAGCATTCTGTCTTATTTTGGCCATGTATCTGTGTTAGTAACATTTCCAGCAATGAGAATCCTGTCTCTTTTCTGTAAGAACAGTTTTCATAGGTCTGAGAATACCTTTTTTTCTTAACTTCAGACTCCGTTTTCTGGAGTCATGCTAAAATGTCAGTAGGACATACAGTAGCTGCAGCTGGGTTGGGGTTTTATGAGTTTGTGGTCCTTTTCTTTTTCTTGTTGATTCTTTCTGATTGTTTTTTGTTCCTTTTTTTTTCTTTTTTGTGCATGTGTTTTTTTTAAGCCAAGAGTTATGTGGAGCTGTAGTAGTTGTCACCTAATATTAAAATGGTACAGAAGATGGAAACTCCATCAGCAGTTCAGTCATAGGGCTTTTCCTTGTATTGTTGAAACTGTTGGATTGTGCGTGTTCTTATAGAGCAACAGTCTTTCTCAAAAACTTCAATCAGAAACAATAACACGAAAATATTTTCTTGCCACTGAACTATGTCATTCTTTGGAGCTTGTGGTGTATATCATTAGAGTGCTACTGTGATTAATTTCACAATGTAAGGTTTTTTTCTTGAGTTCTGTGGTTGGGACTTGCTACTTCTGACACCTTGTTGCCTGCATGTTTGGAGATCACCTTCCTCTGCTGACAGGCTTGGGTGGCAGTGACCTTCCTGTTCCATTATAGATCGCTGCTCTTTTCTTAGCAATTGTATGTTTAGTGTTTAAAGTATGGGAAACTTAGCTTTTTTCCTACTGATGACTCATCAGTGGTGATGGAAACAGAACATGTTATTTTAATTATGATGGTTGTTTTTCACAGGTGTTTTTTTTTCCTGCTCACTTTTTGATAGAGTGGAAGGTAGTGGGTCTGTAAATATCTGTTCAATCAGTGTCTTTCATATATTTCAGGTAAATCAGAACTCACATTTTGTAGCTATTATATATCATCAGTAAGTTTTTAGAGGTTGGCAAAGTGTGAAGCTGCTATTTATCTCCAGTGATCTGTGTTCTTCATAACTGGCTGGTTACCAGCTTGAGTGTTTTCTGATTGTTCTTAGCTCTGTAAAGGCCATATAGGCAAATGAACAACTGGAACTTGCTCTTATGAGCAATAACAGTGAACCTGTGGTTGGAAGAAGTCAGTTCTGCTAAGCCTGTGCAAACACAGTGCAGGTAGTAAACTTGCACAGTTACTGCAAAAGTCAAGGGCCAGCTTGCAGTACTCTTACTGCAGTGACAGGCTACAAAGCTCTGACTTGATTCTGGTTCTAAGATCATAGAAATCAATAGAAGAAATTTATTCTCGTTATCCCAGTGGAGACAGTTTGGCTCAGTAAGTAAAGCTTTATAACTCTGAGAGCAGAATGTAGTTTTGAACTTGAAGTCCACCGAATGGGTGGTGCTCAGAGCTGTGCTCCTTGGACATGTTTGTGTTGTATTTTCCTATTTTCTTAGGTGCTATGGAAAGCACAAAAGTGCTCAGCAGCTCAGGGATTTTTATGAGCTAGTTGGAGCCTGCTTGCCTCAGACCTTTCCATGCAGTGTTCTGCTCTGTCTCTGCAGCACAGGCTTAGCCTCTGTACCTATTACAAGTGCTACCAGCTTGAAGAGATTCCTGAATTGTTGCTTGAAACTGAATTACCTCACATGGCATGGTTGGGTCATGGTTCATTAAAGGATTGAGCCAAGGCTGAAATTGCCTTGAAATAACTCCTGTGTATGTTTAGTGCCTAGGAGTGTTGCACGACAAGCGTGGTAATGGTCTGTATCTGCAAGCACATCTGAAAGTTGTGCATGGCATGCTGACAACCATGAAGAATATTCATCTGTGTATAGATATTTTCCTGCCTTACAGCAGTGCTAAGACTTCATTAATATATTTGTAGAATCAATTTAGTTACTGTAACACATTCAGACTTATTGAGGAAGTTCTTTTTGTGTTTTGAGAGGAAAAAATCTGTATTTGTATAGAAGGCAAAAAATGCGTCTTCAGATACCCAGGATAGCTTTGCAAGAAATTAGTTAATTTTTGCCGATGTGCAAACTCTGTGCATCTATTTCATAACAAGTTCTATGCTGCAGTTGCTATTTTCATACCTGGTTTTGTACCTGTGGAATAGAGTAATTTTGATTATACCAGCCATGATAGGTACAGTCAGTTGTTACTGACTATGTGCATCAAAATGGGCTATTTCTAAATGTCATTGGGAGTGTCCCTGCAAAATATTGTACAATTGTCTATAAAGTAAATACAGATGGATTACAGTTGTAAAAACTTGAAAAGTATTTTGCCACAGGTCTTGTTGAATCTGTTTCTAGGGATTTCTCAAGTCAGATTATTTTCTAGATTTCCTGTGAAATGACGGAAAAAAACTTGAGCAGTTTCTACTGCAGGATTCTTCTGGCTTCTTCAGAGCATCATTGTCTTTTGAAGGACATGGTGTGGCCCATGTACCTAGATTAAGTAACATTTTTAGAAGTACACATAGTTTCTCCTTGAGAAAATCTGTTTTGTTTTACAAAGCTATGGGCTGCCAAGTCAAACTTTGTCTTCTCAGCCTTTGAAGTTCAGTGCAAATCCCAGTTCTAGGGTGGACAGTGTAGTAGCTTATATTCACAGAATCACAAATCCTCATACTGCTATTTGAATGACTAAGAGATCATAAATTGAACACTTGAAGATTGTTAAAGATGTGTATGAAAGCTGCTCTGGAGTTCACATGAGTATTGTGTTTTATTTTTGAAATCTAAATACCTTCTTAACCTTTTCAGCATAGTTCAGACTTTTTGCTCTCACATTCTTTTCTCGTAATTCTCTGTTCTTTTCCATATTATTTTATTTCTTGGGTGGAGGAAGTTTTATATTTTTTGCTTTGTCTCAGAAGATTCAGTGTATTGTGGGAGGTGAGGCAACACTGGTCTTGGCAGAACACCACAAAACCAAGAGAGTAATTAAATGACGCAAGCCTTTGATTATTTTTCTCTCTCAAGCTTTCTGGCATGGCTGGCCATTCTGATTGGGAAAGGAGGAACAAGAGAAGGAACATCTAAAGATTGCTTGTAGAAACAGAAGAACTACGTTGGAAAGTTTTTGCTACCTTAAAGCTCTTCGCTTTCGAGTCCCAAAGTTGCTTCTTTTTCACCTCTGAGGATAATGTCTCTTTCATCACCAAAGATGCAACTGAAGGGGAGCTAACAAGGTTTTGTTTTGGTTTCTCTACTCCCCTACTAATTGGATTTTTCCCCATCTTCTTCAGGAGGATTATAAAAGGATTAGAGAATTGGGGGCGGGGGGTGGGGGGGAGGGGGCTGGAGTCTGTTTAGTTTGGTTTTTTTTTACTCTTGAGTCTGGCACCTCCTTGATTTGCTGTTTGTTCCCTGAAGTAACTGCCTGTTTGATAAAGGGAGAAGTAACAGGAGAGATAAACTTGCATGATGATGTATTCTTTCCCTTTGCAAACTTTATATGTGGCTGCTTGTAAAAGAGGTTTTTGCATATGTAAGCATTAAATGAAGAACAGCATCTTGGACTGCGTTTAACAGAAGCAAACTGCTTGTGTCCCAGTGAAAGAACAGATTCTGTTCAAGCTGTAATTTAAAGAAGATGAGATACTGTTACAGTTTTGAGTTTTGGTGAAAGGAAGATTCCAATCAAGTCAGATACTCTGCCAGCATAAACCTGCCTATACTACAGTTGAAACTAGAAGATGTCTTGGAAAAGAAATTACTTTTCTGTGGGTCGGGGAAATGTACAGGGCATGTTTGCTCCACGAAATGCAACCTCAATAGCACCCAGTAAAGGTCTCAGCAATGAACCAGGACAGAACAGTTGCTTCCTGAATAGTGCTCTACAGGTAAGAATACATAATGAAAAAAATGTATGGGTTTTGTCCTGTATCTGTTGTAGTATTTTCACAGGCTTGATTGTGTGATAAATACAGCCAGGCTTGACTACATAATTGTTTGTGGGCTTAGATAGAATAAAGCTATATTTGGAAATGCAGATTAGTTGAGTTACAGAGCAACATTTTTTAATTTTCAGTTTTTCATGGTGAAGTCAACATGATATGTAAACTTGTCATATGATAACTGAACTTGAAAATATATATAAACTGTTTTAAACCAACAGAATATTGCATAGTTTGCATTTTGTCTACTCCTTGAAAGTAAATGTAATGTTTTTCCTGAAAAAACTTAGAGTTTGATGACACCCATACAAGAATCTTTTTTATGTAGTCAAATTTTCTTTCTGACTGCTGTTTTGTAACTTAAATGATCTAGAAGAACCTTTGGCAATGTCAAATTTAGTGCTGTGGTATGGCTTCTATAAAGGTATTGTCATTTAGATGTTTTGAGGGTCTGATGTTTGAGATACAGGCCTTCTAGCTGCAGGATATAAAGTTCTTTCTCCACATTACTTTCCATCCCTTCACATGACTTAATCTGCATAGCACAGACTGTCATTGTGGGTTTTTTAGCTTCTCAACTAACTTCAGAGTTCAGAATGCCTCCTCTGGTGCAAACAAACACTGCTTACCCTCAGTGGGTACAGGGCTAGATACAAGGAGAACTTGAAGTAAAAGTGGAGTTTATGGTGATGTACTATACTAATTGCTTCTTTTAAGATGTAATCACCAGCTGCCTCCTAATATTAAGTGACCGAACCTAGGTCAGAACTAAGTACAGCCTAGCACTACATGTATGTCATACTTGAGATGAAAGGATATGACCTAGCTTTTAGTCTCTACATAAATGGTTTTCTTTTAAAGCTCAAGAGAGGTAGCATATCAAAGTTACAGTCAAAGCTGAATTTGAAGTCAAACAAGATGGTAGTAATTTCTTAAAATATGTACTTCTTGGAGTAAAATTATCTTAATTTTTTAATGTTTGGTATTAACCTGAAAGGCTCATGAATGCTTGCTGCTCCTGACACTTAAGTTATTTATATACATATTCAAGAAACTTCAGAGGCAGTTACATTGAAATTTTGAACTTGTTTCTGAATGTTTGTTGGGGTGCTTTTTGTTGTTTTGTGAAGTTTGAAACTTTAAATGTTCAATAAACATGAAAAATACAGATTTAGGTAACATTTTACTGCTGTGGTTTAGTTAACTAGTTGTTCTGTCTGGAAACATTTATTGAAAATAGCACAACTCATTCAGTTTTCAGAGTGCTAAATTTACTTTCTAGCCAGTTGCTCTGGACAAATTAATCAGAAATAAGGAATTTGGTGTCTCTCTTTATGTTCATGAATCATTTAGCCGGTCAGATGCCAGCCTAGACCTTGCTGCTCTCTCTGGAACCTGGCAGGACCTGATTTAGGTTAGAGGCTCTTTCATTGCAAGCTTCTGCCTCTTGAAAGACTTGTGACTCTGAGGCTTACAAGAAAGTCCAGTTACTGTTAGTTGAAGCTGATACCCATCACTGACCACATTTACATGTAGAGAGTTGACTGTGAAACATCTCAAAGATTTATATTGTTGCTGTTTTACAGAAATGAGCTTACATCATTGCCCAAGGTTGCACAGATTTAGTTGTAAAACTTCAGAATAAAACTTCGTGCTGTTAGAGCAAACATTGCCTCTTACTGTTGCTAGCAGAACATACAAAAGCTTGCTTACTTTGCTGTGCTGTGACCATACCTAGTCACATACCTGTCCTGAGGGAATGCAGGTTAGGGTTAGAAATGTGGCAGTAAAATCAATGATATGTAAATACAGTTTGTAATGATAATATTTGGCATAAAGACTTTTAGTAATTTATCATTTTTAACTTGCAAGAACTTGTGAATTTATCTCCTGCTGGTGCTGTATTTTTTTCCAGCATTTGGGCTTTCTGCTCAGAAAAAGGAAGCTGCCTAGGAGGTGGAAGAATGGACAAATTTTGGCCCCAGCAATACATGGGGTAGCCCTGGCAGCTCTGTCCAGTCTTGCTGAGCGGCTGCACAGTCGTTGGCCGTGATGCCAGCCCGGAGGAGCAGCCAGAGCAAGTGCTGTCTAAGTTGGCACTGCCACACAAAGAAACAAGTTTTTTAATCTAAAAGCATGTGGTAAGAAATTCACAGAGGTGTCCCGCTGTAAATTAATGAGCATAAATGCTACAGCTGAGGAAGAAAGATGAAAATGTCAAGTTGTGGTTAGATAAAAGGCATCATTTCTTTAGAAGTGATGTTCACTGACATTAGTGTACTATTGGAATTATTTAATGTGTGGTTTTGATCAGACCTTTATGCGTTATTTTATATATTCATAAAACTAGCTGTGCTTCTTCCTTGCATTTCAGGTTCTGTGGCACCTGGACATTTTTCGACGCAGTTTCCGTCAAATTACAATGCACAAATGTATGGGTGATTCTTGCATCTTCTGTGCTCTTAAGGTAAATGTTGGAAATAAGCTAAAACCATTTTTTTAATGGGACAGAAATATTTCTGCTATTTGATTAATACACGTAATCAAACTTGTCTGACAATTTGTGAGGACAAAGGTAAATCTCATTGATACTGGCCCATGGCACACACAGTCCTATTAAAAAAAAATTATGTTTAAGCCAAAAAATTATATAATTATTGTAGGACTCTTATCAATGAAATGTAGATCATTGTGAGCCTCCATGTTGTTTGGAAGATTAGTTCAGGCAGTAAAACATGAGTTTACTTTCTTTTTCTAATTTATTATTTGGTTTCTAAGCTTCATACTCTATACAGTTGGTATGCTCTTCAGAAGCTGCCTTTCATTCAGAGCTACTTTAAATGTCAGTGTGGGGAGGGACTATTTACACGGTCTAGTAATGTTAGGACGAGGGGGAATGGGTTTAAGCTGGAGGAGGGGAGATTCCGACTGGATGTTAGGAGGAAGTTCTTTACAGTGAGGGTGGTAAGACACTGGAACGGGTTGCCCAGGGAGGTTGTGGATGCTTCTTCCCTGGAGGTGTTTAAGGCCAGGCTGGATGAGGCCTTGAGCAGCCTGCTCTAGTGGGAGGTGTCCCTGCCTATGGCAGGGGGTTGGAGCTGGATGATCCTTGAGGTCCCTTCCAACCTAAACCAGTCTGTGATTCTATGATTCTATATAGCTTTAAGCCGTTCCATTCAAAACTGTTGATTATGTAAGACTAAAAGGTATTTCCTACTGTAAATATTGATGTCTGCATTAAATGACTCAGCTCTTTAAGATCTCTGTTTTAAAAAACACCAGTTTTGTTTGTAAATTCAGATGCAATGACCGTTCTGATGCTGCTTCTGATTCCAAACGTTGTTATGTACTTACATAAAATGAGTAATTCTACACCTGTATTTGTCTCTACCCATTAATTTTTAGAACTTCTGAGTTTTGTACCTTCTTTTCTAAGTTTTGCTGCTTCACACCCTGTGATGGTTTGGGTGTTCCCCGCCCCCCACACTTTAGAAATCACCCAGACTAGACTCATCCGGCTCTGGAAATTTGAATGAAGCTTATATTTACAGCTAGCACAAGTTACAAGCAGATATTTACAGTATATACAGTTATATACAGAAATATACAAGGTAAAAAAGGTAATACAGACACAACTCCCCTCCCAGAAACCTGAGTCCCCAGGAGGGGCTCTCAACCACCCCTCACCTTCCCCCTACCCCTCTCAACCTTACCCCAGTTCCAAGGAAGAATGAAGGTTTGGCCAAGAGGATTAAGAAGCAAAGGTGAATCAGCCAAGAAGTAAAAGGAGGGTGAGGTTAGAAAGCAAGATGGAGTTCAGCCAGCAGACCGAGCTATGTGCCCAAGTGAAGTGCAGAGCGAAGGTGACTTTATCTAATGTTTTGTTTTTCCTTTGTACACATCTCAGCAAGACTGTGAGGGAAGTAGACCTCACCATTGTTTTCATTTCTCAGCCTATGGTCTAATTCTTCTCACCAAAACATTCTAGCTAGGCTCAAACTAGCACACACCCACAGCTTGCCCTAACCTTGTTGGAGAAATAAATGTGATGCAAGCACAATGAAAATAACAGCTTCAATCTTCCAGTGCAGTGTTTTTTTTCTTCCTTAAATTTGGAGTGAGACATTTTGTTTAATCACGAGTGGGTTGCAAATCCAACTAAGTATATCTATTAATTGTTGAAAAGACAGACAATAGAGCAAAACAGGCAGTGCAGGGTTTAAATTAAGGTCATCTGAAGTTCACAGGCAATATAGTATAATAGTTGTCTTGCTACTGTTAAGCGACTTTTCAGATGTTCTGGTAGAAACACACTTGAAATGAATTATAAGTAATTTCCTTCTGAAGGGAAATTTGTCTCAAGGCATGTCTGTTGAAGTGATGAGACAGGATGATATTTTCAGCAGTATCATCAGAAGAGGGTATAACAATGAGTTAGAAACAAGATAGCACATCTGAAGTGAGAAATACAGCTATCCAGACAAAGAGAAGCTGGATTATTAAATATATCCCCTTCCTTACAGGGAAGTGGGAAGATTTAGGCAAGATTTTAAGTTCAGTAGAATAAATAATTTAAAGCTAATTCTTGGATTATACCCTTCTGTTATTGCCACGTGATTGTGGACATTCTTTGTTAGCTGAGGTCGGAAAGAAAAAGATTTAGAAAATCATCACGAATGTAAGCTTCTGCTGTTGTGAGGTTTAACCTCACAGTGGGATGTGGTAAGGAAATACCAGGAGATGGACGGGTTCTGTCATGTAAATGAAAGTAGACTGGAGTCAGGCAGAGCTGAGAGGTTTAACATGAAGTTAATAGTTAAAAGTATTTTTCTGTGTAAGAGTACAGAAAAAGGGGAGCAGGGGGAAAGATATGAGAGTAAAACAGGAAAGATGTACCTTTGTTGAACTGATGTTGAAAGATGACCTCTGGATAGGTTGGCCTGGATGACCTTGGAGGTCTCTTCCAACCTGGTTGATTCTATGATTCTATGACAATGATACATCTGAATTAGCAGTGCCAGAGTGAGAGAGATAAACCCCACACTAAGACTGAAAGATGACAATGTATCTGGAATATTTATATTAAAAGCAGGCATTGTATTGAAAAGTGTTGGGTTTTTGTTGGTAAAATCCTTGCTTTTGATGTCCTGCTGAAGTGTGCCTTATGCTATTATAAACTTGGAAGTGAACAGGTAGAGTGGCAGAATTTGCAAATTACATGCCTGCAGCCGTATGCCTTTTTTTAAATTAAGCAGCCTTTGAAAAAAAAAATGGTGCGCTCTCTTCTTGCTTCCAGATATCTGCAAGGAATTTTTTTTTTGGTTGTTTCCTATCTGAAAATCTTAGCCCAATGCCATGTTTAGCCCAAAGGTGTTACAACCCTTAGTTCCCAAGAGAGCTGTAGTGTTGCATGAAAACGTCTAGTCCTTTGGCACAGTTTAGAAAACTTGTGTCTGGTTCTGTGCAGAATTCCTATAGCTCATAAAACTCAGTGTACAATCTAAAACTTGTAAGAAATGTGCAAATAAATAAAGGATTACCTGAACAAATATTTCTGAATGTGGATGGTAACCAATACTTCACATAGCTAATAAGTTCCAGCTGGTTTGAATCTAGACCATCGTGTTAGTGTCTTAATCCACAATCTGTTCTTCATGGTAGAAGATGGTAGAACCAGTTTCAGTGTGTGTTCTACCCAAGGCTGCTCCAGAACCTTCAGAAGATTTACAGACACCTATGATAAAACTATACAAGAGAAAAAAAAATGTAGAAATTTGTGCTCTAGAAGTTATAACACTGTTTTACTACTTGTTCCCTTAGGTTCATAAAACAACTCTTTTTTTTTTTTTTTTTTTTTTCTCCTTGTGGGTGGTGTTGTGACAATCTTCTGTCTTCATTAAGTTGTGTAAAATGTTGATATATGCATAAATATTTGAAATTTTCCTCTCTTTTTATATTGTTATCAAGTCAAGTAATGTAAAGGTTAGCGATAAAGGGTTTCACAGAACTCTCAAGCAAAATTCATGATATAAAAGTTCTCCCACCCTGCAAAAAAACCCTCAAGCACCAGAAACATAGGTTGTCTTGCTTGCATGCAACCGAAATGGTACGGCCGCTGAATGACGAAAGTCTGGAGAAGGGATGGCCCCAAACCATGGAGGCGGTCAGGGTGATCTTCGTAAACTCCTTCAGCTGGCAGTGGAGAGCATGGCAAGGCGGCAGACTGTTTGCAGCACTTGCTTGTTGTCTGCTGTCCCATGGACCACTGTTCTCGGACTGCACTTCTTTCGCCTCCTGTAAAAGTCCCTATGGTACTAAGTGGAAATTTCTGTGACACCGATAGGAGTATATTGAGCAAGTTATCCCAAGACACGGACAACCAAGGTCAGGTTTCATATTCTGGTGCAGCAGGATCATCCCTTTCCTTACGTGCTTATCTCTTCCCCTGCTCCAGCCCTCCTATCTGCTCTGGAAGCCTTTAGCTGTTGTCCTGCCAGAGTAAGGCCAGTTTAGCCTCCAGATCTTTGACATCCTCTTTTCATGAATCTTGCCTTAGGCAAGATGATGAGGGAGATGATATGGCTGGATCCAGTGGAAACACAAGAACTTGGAGCTCTATGCCATTTGAAAATCTCCCATTAGAGTCTGGGGAGAGCTAATCAGCTGTGCGTGCTGTTAGGTGATTCTGCCTGAAATACCTGTCCAGACCAATCCAGATAGAGGCAGGACATGTCTGCTCTTCTCCAAAGTGTGCTGGCATGTTCAGCTTCTAGCATGGCCTGGGAAAGGAGCAATACTTGGGAGGAAGAGTCTAGGTTGTCCCCCTTCACCTTGCACTACAGGTTGCCTTCATAGGATACCTGATACCTCCTGTGCCAGGCAGAGCAGGTTCATGTTCTTCCCCTACTTTGAACTGTTGCTCTAAAGGTGACATTCTCTACCCACTGACTTTAGAAGATAGTCTTCACTGAGCTAAATTTAGCCTTTGACGATGTCCAAAACAGATGTAATTTTTCCATGCTTTCTTGGCTTTCTGCAACTGTTTCTAGGGATTCTGATGCCATAGAGTATTTACTGTAAGTGCTCTGCTAGCTCTATAAATACTGTTTGTAATTTTGAATTACTTTTTATATAGTGAGGTATGGCAGGGCAGTGGTATCATAATTGGTATCAAATCACATTTTATTTTTGCAACACATTAAAGATATCTGTTGCACAAATTCTTGAAGTGATTTTAAAACTTGCTGTGCTACTTGTTTATATGACTATAAAATGAACCTTGAAATCATTCCAGGTATATAGGTTATTTCGAACGAACCTTATTTTGAATCACCAGCTATAAAAAGATGAGGAAAAACTGCAGACTGTGTTTGAATACCAAGCACTGCTCCTTAAGACGGGACATTAACTGGGGTTTTCTGAGTACACAGGTTGTCCTTACCTCTATGTGGCTTGCCTGCTATAACATTGGAACAGCTTTTTAGTTTATTATTAGTGGTAAAGCCTACTGTGTTCTGCTTTATTTTCTTCATTTCTGGAGCATAACTTTAGTGTTTGTTTATCACAGCTGGAAGAGAGAAGGAAGAGGGAAGTCTGTCCACTGTACTGAGCATGCCACAGAGTTTTGTTCTCCTTCCAGGGATTGTACTGGGACCTCCAATGTGCCAGTATATAGGACAGAGTGGTTTTGATAGTGCTCTGTTGTTTTGATAAATTGAGAAGAGCCCATATTTTCTGCAGTAGAGTTGTGCAACGAAAGCAGGAAGAATGTGTGTTTTCTTTGTAGAAATTGTTTTCCGAGGTGAAAACTGAGAACAATAGAATATTGGAGGGCTTTAAAGAAGTGGAATGACTATAGTTGGTGATCCTGCTTAGCCACTTGATTTGAGTATTTGATGGTTTGGGTGTTCCCCGCCCCCCCACACTTTGGAAATCACCCATACTAGACTCGGATGGCTCTGGAAATGGAATGAAGCTTATTATTTCCAGCTTAGCAGAATATACAAGCAGATATTTACAGTATATACATTTATATACAGAAATACACAAGGTAAAAGGTAATACAGAAACACAACACTCCTCCCAGAAACCTGAGTCCCCAGGAGGGGCTCTCAACCACCCTTCCACCTTCACCCCCCAAACCCCCCACCTCAGTCCCAAGGAAGAGTGGAGGTTTGGCCAGGGAGTTAGGAAGCAAAGTGGATTATTCAGAGAAATGGCAGAGAAGCTAGAGAGAGAAATGCAGCTCAGCCAGTTTCCCCAGCAGAAGTGACTTATCTGTGTTTGGGTTCTTGTTCTTGTATCTCTCAGTAAGCCTATGAGTGAGTTAGACATCAGCCTTGTTTTCCTTCCACAGCCTGTAATCTAATTCTTCTCAACAAAACATTCTAGCTAGGCTCAAACTAGCACAATTCACCCCTGTCTATCTCACTCAGAGTATTACTAAGAACTGTCTGATCTAATCTAAAACAACATTTACACTAATGAATATCACAAGTTCAATTCACACTACATTCCGGCTATCTCAGAAGTAGGTGATTCAAAAGCTCAGAAAACAGTAAAGAGTTTGTCACCTCACAGATGGGATGAAAACAGGGACTCCCAGGTGACGTTGGGTTTGTGCTCACGTACTGTAGATTCTCTCATAAATTCTTTTAATTGGGCGCCAATGGTTTCTAGAACAGAAAACTCCAAACAGCTTGTATT
>WAAF01017311.1:0-12969 GCA_013400475.1 Tricholaema leucomelas
TCTAAGAAATTCTGTGATTCTGTGACTCTGTGACTGCAGTGTGCTGGTGATATGCACATACCAATGTCACAGACTGCTTGCATTTTGGCAAGTGTATGTTTTATGTGCATAGGTATTTAAGACAAGGGCAGGGTCATCTCAGAAACCTTTACCTACCAACTCCCTGCTTCTCATTTTCTGCTGTGGCTCTCACTTCCCAAGATCTTCCTTTCCTTTTCTACTTTTAGTGAGTTGTCTGAATATTTTTATATGATAGGGATTTTCAAGGCTTCTGGTTATCTGAGGCACTGCTGAGATGTGTGAAAATATGATGCCTAGCTCAGGGAAGAGAGTCAGTCAAGCTACAGCAGCATGAAACCCAGCATGCAGCTCATTTACCCTGCCTCGTCAGTGAGTTTGGCAGCCTGCTCTAATCTCTGTACTGCTGTGTCTAAGATGCTGCTGGTACCCAGACTCGTTAGCTTGAGGTTTGCATGGTTCTTTCTGCAGGATGCAGAAGCCAGTCTTCAGCACATCCTGACCTTCCTTCCCTCTTATGCTTCTAACTCATGTAAATACCTCTCAATTTTGGTTTCCTGTCAGCCTCTTCTAGAGGAAACAGTGCTCAGACAACACAGGAAGAAGATGCTCACCAAAGCTCAGGTTGAGACAAGCTGGAATTATCAAGAGACCTTGTTCTGTTTTGTTTCTCTCAAAGGATTCAACAAAAAGCTGGAGACCAGCACACCCCAGGGAAGTCCTGTTTTCCTGAAGGATTTGAGTCAGGCTGGCCCTGAGTCAAACTGGTGGGTGCAGAATGAGCAGTGCTTTCAAGCCTGCTGCAGTCATTAAGCAACCTCTCCTGATTTCAAAGGTTAGCAAGCGAACAGAAATAAATAAGAGGGTTTCTTTTACCTCCTGAGAACTCACACAGTACAGCCACTGGCAGAGTCAGACATGTGTGCACACATGGGCACATGCAAAAGAAATGCAAATGAAAGACCAAGCTTAAAGCAGACCTAATTAGGTGATCACTGAGAGGAACCGACAAAAGAGTGTTATTTGCCAGGCCTTGAGTTCTTTGAAGGCTCCCTTCCTTAGACAAAATGAAATGACATCACTACAAATGTTGAGGGCAAACTGCAGATGTGGAGAAGACTTCTTGAGAGCCAGATAACTGCAGAAAATAGTCAGCAGATAAGAAATGCAAAGTCTCCTGGTCACAAGGGAAAACCCTTTCACTCTAATTTGAGGTTGAGCAGCTTTGCAGCTATAGACTTGTTTCTTGCTCCTGTGCAGATACTTCTCTATGCCTGATCTTAGCAACTCTGACAGCAGAATTCTCAAGCATGCATTTCCTAGCTTAGACTGCTTCTTGCAGGATGAGAGGTTAACCCAGCAATCATAGGAGCATAGAATAATAGAATCAACCAGGTTGGAAGAGACCTCCAACATCATCCAGGCCAACCTAGCACCCAGCCCTGTCCAGTCAACCAGACCATGGCACTAAGTGCCTCATCCAGGCTTTTCTTGAATGCCTCCAGGGATGGTGACTCCACCACCTCCCTGGGCAGCTCATTCCAATGCCAATCACTCTCTCTGCCAACAACTTCCTCCTAACATCCAGCCTATACTTCGCCCAACACAACTTGAGGCTGTGTCCCCTTGTTCTGTTGCTGGTTGCCTGGCAGAAGAGACCAACCCCACCTGGCTGCAGCCTCCCTCCAGGTAGTTGTAGACAGCAATGAGCTCTGCCCTGAGCCTCCTCTTCTGCAGGCTGCACACCCCCAGCTCCCNGCCCTTGGCCTTGTTCAATCTCATCCCATTGGCCTCTGCCCACCCATCCAGCCTGGCCAGGTCCCTCTGCAGGGCTCTCCTACCTTCCAACAGCTCCACACCTGCTCCTAGCTTGGTGTCATCTGCAAACTTACTGGTGTTGGACTCAATCCCCTCATCCAGATCATCAATAAAGATATTGAACAGGACTGGGCCCAGCACTTATCCTTGGGGAACAATGAAGCCTTTAGCTGGAAAACTCTTTAACACATTGTCACAAGTACACAAGCAGCTTTTGAGTTCTATTTTTCTGATTTTTTTTATTTCTTTTTTTTTTTTTTTTAATATTGAGTCCTAAGTTGTTCATTGATTTTACAGATTAGTGGTAAATGTCTTGTAAAGTCAACCCTATTGCAAAGAGGAAAGAGACAGAGTATAGAAAGTTTCTGTTGAATGTCCTAGCTCCTACTGCTTTGGGAGAATGTTTGCTAAGGCTCTAAATGTCGACAACAAGGACTGTAAGTGATGCCCTGGGTCCCATTTTGATGGAGCTCATAGAAAAGCTAATACCTATTTCCTCAAGGTGTGGCCTGACCAGTGTTGAGTACAGGGGAAGAATATCCTCCCTTGTCCTGCTGGCCACACTATTCCTGATCCAGGCCAGGATGCCATTGTCTCTCTTAGCCACCTGGGCACACTACTGGCTCATCATCAGCCTATTATCTACCAGTATCCCCAAGTCCCTTTCTTTCTGGCTGCTATCCAGCCATGGCACGAAGTGCCTTATCCAGTCTTTTCTTCAACACCTCCAAGGACAGCGACTCACAGTCTCACAGTCTCACAGTATCACCAAGGTTGGAAGAGACCTCACAGATCATCAAGTCCAAGCGGTTACCACAGAGCTCAAGGCTAGACCATGGCACCAAGTGCCACGTCCAATCCTGCCTTGAACAGCTCCAGGGACGGCGACTCCACCACCTCCCTGGGCAGCCCATTCCAGTAGCCAATGACTCTCTCAGTGAAGAACTTTCTCCTCACCTCAAGCCTAAATTTCCCCTGGCGCAGCTTGAGGCTGTGTCCTCTTGTTCTGGTGCTGGCTGCCTGAGAGAAGAGAGCAACCTCCTCCTGGCTACAACCACCCCTCAGGTAGTTGTAGACAGCAATAAGGTCTCCCCTGAGCCTCCTCTTCTCCAGGCTAAACAATCCCAGCTCCCTCAGCCTCTCCTCGTAGGGCTGTGCTCGAGGCCTCTCACCAGCCTCGTTGCCCTTCTCTGGACACGTTCAAGCATCTCAATGTCCCTCTTAAACTGGGGGGCCCAGAACTGAACACAGTACTCAAGGTGTGGTCTAACCAGTGCAGAGTACAGGGGCAGAATGACCTCCCTGCTCCTGCTGGCCACACCATTCCTGATGCAGGCCAGGATGCCACTGGCTCTCTTGGCCACCTGGGCACACTGCTGGCTCATGTCCAGGCGGGTATCAATCAGCATCCCCAGATCCCTTTCTGTTTGGCTGCTCTCAGCCACTCCGACCCCAGCCTGTATCTCTGCATGGGGTTGTTGTGGCCAAAGTGCAGCACCCTGCACTTGGAGCCATTGAATGCCATCCCATTGGACTCTGCCCATCTGTCCAGGCGGTCAAGGTCCCGCTGCAGAGCCCTTCTGCCCTCCAACCCAGCCACATCAGCCCTCAGGTGACTCCACCACCTCCCTGGGCAGCCCATTCCAATGGTTAATCACTCTCTCAGTGAAAGAACTTCCTCCCAACATCTAGCCTATGAGATGTTGGATAACTTATCCAATAAATGTCTGGGTGCAATCAAATTCCCTGATATCTCTGCTGTCAGAAACATCTCTGATATTAAAATCTCTGATATTAATATCTCTGATATTAAAAGTTTTTACATTCATGAATTGTATTTGAAGCTGCACTTGAATCCTTTTGTTCATGCAAACTACACTTTTAACTTTCAGGAGCATTACTGATGAAACATTACTCACAGTGTTAGGATCTTGAGATGTTTAACTCTGCATGTTCATGTATGTTTGTTCTTTTTTATTTCTGCTTGCAAGAAAAACAGAAATAGAAGAAGCAGGCTGCTTAAATTCTAGGAATATTCCTGGAGTCTCCACCCCTGGAGATGTTCAAGAAAAGCCTGCATGAGGCACTTAGTGCCATGGTCTGATTGATTGGACAGGGCTGGGTATTAGGTTGGACTGAATGATCTTGGAGATCTCTTCCAACCTGGTTGATTCTGTGATTCTGTGATTCTACCTTAAGCTTCAACTCTGGGGCAATGCCTAAAGAAAAGGTCTTTTACAGACCTCTTACTTTGGAAAAGGTACACATAGCAAAGGTCTGCAGTCCAAACCAAGGACCGCTTAATCATGATATCTTCTTACCATACATGAAGATACTTTGCCACTCGCTGTTCTGCTCAGCTGCCTGATTTCAGTTGTAGTGAGTTTGGTGCAGATCACTTCCTGAAATATTGAGTGAAGTTTTTCTTCAGTTGTCTTATTAACTTTAATTCCCTTTTGCCCCAGGCTATTTCTCAAGTGCACAATGGCAGCAGGCCTGCACTCGCACTGTGTTTCAGTAGCGGTACTGCAGCCAAACACACTGCCCCTGCACATCCAAATTTCAGTTGGGGCCACAGGTAGGCTCACCAGCTGGCTTGCTAGGTAGAGAAAACCTCACATATGGCCTGGGCTCCAGATGCAGGCTTCATTTCTATTTCATTTTTGCTCATGGCAGTAACCATAGACTGATGCCAAGCCCACAGGACAGTCCAATATTTCCCCCCTGCCACATTATGTGATGAAGGTGTAAATAAGATTTGTCAAAATTACAAGTGTAGGATGTTTCAGGCAGCTCCTGGAAGCCAGCAGCTCAGGTTTACATAGACAAAGCTTGGGACAGCAGCCAGCCACGCCATCTGCACTGGGATGGGGCACGGCCAGCAGCTGTGCCCTTGCTCTGCTGAGAAGTCCCTTCTCACAGCACTCACCCCTGCCCACAGCCTCGGCCAGCTGCTTGCAACCTGGCACCGGTAAACAGGAGTGCTGGGAAAATGCCTCCTGCTGGCTCTGATGGTCTTAACATATGTAGTGTGGAAAGGTGTCCTGTGGCTGCGTACCGAAAGTCTGCGGAAAGCTTCGACGTGTCCAGTGCAGCATAAACGCTAAGTGGCTTTATTATTGTTGTGCATAGGAGGCCAAGCTCTGATAGTCACTTGAGGGGCTTCATTCTGCTTTATAAAGCACACTCAATAACAAAAGGTGTAATAAAAACCCAGAGGCCCAGCATAACATCTAATAGTAACATAGATAATACTAACATCTAATACTAATAATTGTCTTGTCCGTGAAGACGAGGAGCGAAAGAGCAGCGAAAGCGGCCGCGGAGCGGTAGTAGCGGCAACGCCTGCGGCGGGAGGCGGGGGAGAGTTTGAAATACAGACTACATAAAGACTTGAAAGATGTGGGATCAAGGTGGACAACCTTGGCAGCAATGGCCTTTGAACCAACAGCAGTGGATGCAGTCATTTCAGCACCAGCAAGACCCAAGCCAGATTGACTGGGCTGCATTGGCTCAGGCGTGGATTGCTCAGCGAGAGGCCTCAGGGCAGCAGAGTGTAGTGGAACAACAAGGAATGATGCCAAATGGACAGGACATGTCAGGAATAGAGTCGGGGCCAAATAACCACAGTAATTTTCAGGGGGATCCCAACTTCAACAGAATGTGGCAGCCAGAGTGGGGAATGCCTCACCAGCCCCCTCACCCGCCGCCAGACCAGCAGTGGATGGCTCCAACCCCAGGCCAAATGGAGATCGTGCCTCCGTCTGAAGACAGCAACAGTCAGGACAGTGGGGAGTTTGCTCCTGACAACAGGCATATATTTAACCAGAACAATCACAACTTTGGGGGACCTCCAGATAACTTTGCAATGGGGCCAGTGAACCAGTTTGACTACCAGGTGAAACATACTGCCACTAAACAGATACTTGTTTATTATCTCGTGTGTGTGTGTGTGTGTGTGTTAAAAGAGAAGGAACAGTTGAATCCCTTTGAAATGCAGAGCATAGTCAGCAGCTAATTGTAGAAATAAATAACAGATGCATATAATTCCCCTACATCTCCCTTCCCTTTGTATTTTCAAATCTAAGGTGTTCTTCTTCCTTTTGCACAATGCACTCTGCTGCCCTGCTCAGGCACAGGTCTCTCTGCTCGCACAGCAAGCCCAATTGACAGCAAACCTTCTGCTTCCAGCTCCATAAACCTTCTCTCCCTAATACTTGGATATTGGTTCAGAAAGCAGACAGTGAAATAAAAATAACAGAAGAAAAGCATCTTGAGTGGTTTCATATTTTTTAATTAAAAAAAAAAATCTCAAATGAATGCAAAATAATAAAGTGAACAAACCCTATGAGGAGAGGCTGAGGGAGCTGGGAGTGTGCAGCCTGCAGAAGAGGAGGCTCAGGGCAGACCTCATTGCTGTCTGCAACTGCCTCAAGGGAGGCTGCAGCCAGGTGGGGGTTGGTCTCTTCTCCCAGACAGCCAGCAACACAACAAGGGGACACAGCCTCAAGTTGTGCCAGGGGAGGTCTAGGCTGGATGTTAGGAGGAAGTTGTTGGCAGAGACAATGATTGGCATTGGAATGGGCTGCCCAGGGAGGTGGTGGAGTCACTGTCCCTGGATGTGTTCAAGGAAAGACTGGCTGAAGCACTTAATGCTATATAGGTCTAGTTGACTGGATAGGGCTGGGTGCTAGGTTGGACTGGATGATCTTGGAGGTCTCTTCCAACCTGGTTGATTCTATTCTATTCATATTCTAAATCTAGAAGTATTAAAAATCAGTTCTCCCTTTCAGCCCAAACTCTGGGAATGTTATTTTTCAGCTCCCTTCTGCAACCATTTCCCTCTGTGGAGGAGTCCAAAATAATTTTAAGTGGAGAATCAGATAGGTAGTTCTCTGCAAGCTGCTAGAATGCATCTACTACCAAATTATGTGTTCCCTGTGGGAATGCTAGGGTGCTGGCTTTAGGTGTTTTCCTTTCAAATTCCTTACTGAGACAGAGCTAAAAGCTGAAGATGCACTTCAAAATGGTATTTGGAAGTCCTCCTACTCGATCTCCTGCTTTAAATAGCGCTCCTAGCTAAGGAGCAATTAGGAAAGTGAAGTTGGCGCTTGCTTCCCACCACCCTCCAGTGGGACTGCAGCGACTGGGCACAGCATCAGCCTTGGGGAGCTCGGGATTGTCACCGTCGAGCCCGCAGCTCTTCTGCGCGTTTCGGAGCGCCCCCTGCTGCCGCTTCTTAGAGTGCAGCCCGAGCTACGGGCGCGGGGAGTGCCGCGCTTCCCGGGCAGCCGCCGAGCAGAGCTGTCTCTCCCCCCGCCTCCCCGCCTGGGGGGTGCCCGTACCCCGCCAGGCAGTGCCGCAGCAGGGTCCCAGCTCGCAGCCCTGGTGTCTCGAGGGAGAGCGATGTGTCCCCAGCGAGCTTGCTGAGGGTCCATGCTGTCCCTTCAGCCAGGTGGCTGATGAATATATCGGGGGTGTTCGGCCTGGAGGAGACTTAGAGGGGACCTTATCACTCCCTACAGCTACCTAAACGGAAGTTGCAGTCAGGTGGGGGGCAGGCTCTTCTCCCAGGCAACTTGTGACAGGACGAGAGGGCACAGTCTGAAGCTGTGCCGGGGAAGGTTTAGGTTGGATATTAGGAAGCTCTTCTTCATGGAAAGGGAGACTAGGCACTGGAGCCGACTGCCCGGGGAGGTGGCGCAGTCACCAGCCCTGGACGTCATCGAGAAATGTGGCACTTGGTGGCATGGTTTAGCTGATGTGGTGGTGTTAGGTTATAGGCTGGACTCGATAATCATAGAATCATAGAATCATAGAATGGTTTAGGTTGGAAGGGACCTCAAGGATCATCCAGCTCCAACCCCCTGCCATAGGCAGGGACACCTCCCACTAGAGCAGGCTGCTCAAGGCCTCATCCAGCCTGGCCTTAAACACCTCCAGGGAGGAAGCATCCACAACCTCCCTGGGCAACCTGTGCCAGTGTCTTACCACCCTCACTGTAAAGAACTTCCTCCTAACATCCAGTCTAAATCTCCCCTCCTCCAGCTTAAACCCATTCCCCCTCGTCCTGACATTACCAGACCTTGTCAATAGTCCCTCCCCAGCCTTCCTGTAGGCTCCCTTCAGATACTGGAAAGCCACTCTAAGGTCTCCTCGAAGCCTTCTCTTCTCCAGGCTGCAGAGCCCCAACTCTTGTAGCCTGTCCTCATAGCAGAGCTGCTGCAGCCCTCTGAGCATCTTCGTGGCTCTCCTTTGGACCCGCTCCAGCAGTTCCATGTCCTTCTTGTGTCCTTCTTCAGAGATCTTTTCCAGCCTCAGCGATTCTGTGATTCTCTGGGCTGGACCTCAGCAGCTCTGCGCTAACACACGGGTTCCCTGCGCTGGGCTGCCGGAGGCGCGCTGCAGAACGCCGTAGCCAGACCCAAGCTGCCAAGGGCCACACACAGGTATTAAATACCTGCTGCTCCGCTTCCTGCTCTGTGCTGGGAGCTGCCTGTAGGAAGCAAATAGAGATGCAAAGGTTTACTTCTCTATCCACTTAAATTAGGAACCTAGGAGACTTAAAAGAGAGCAGTGGTCGTGTAGCTGGAGCAGCTGCAAAGCAGATAGTTGGATGACACAGAACATCATGTGCAGTTCTGGAGCCCCCAACGCAAGAAGGACATGGAACTGCTGGAGCCAGTCCAGAGGAGAGCCACGAAGATGCTCAGAGGGCTGCAGCAGCTCTGCTATGAGGACAGGCTGAGAGAGTTGGGGCTCTGCAGCCTGGAGAAGAGAAGGCTTTGAGAAGACCTTAGAGTGGCTTTCCAGTATCTGAAGGCAGCCTACAGGGAGGCTGGAGAGGGACTATTGACAAGGTCTGGTAATGTCAGGACGAGGGGGAATGGGTTTAAGCTGGAGGAGGGGAGATTTAGACTGGATGTTAGGAGGAAGTTCTTTACAGTGAGGGTGGTAAGACACTGGCACAGGTTGCCCAGGGAGGTTGTGGATGCTTCCTCCCTGGAGGTGTTTAAGGCCAGGCTGGATGAGGCCTTGAGCAACCTGCTCTAGTGGGAGGTGTCCCTGCCTATGGCAGGGGGTTGGAGCTGGGTGATCCTTGAGGTCCCTTCCAACCTAAACCATTCTATGATTCTATGATCATTCACATTTGAGATTCTCAGCTAGATAGGCAGCCCAAACACCTATCTGCCTGCCTGCCTGCCTGCCTGTCTCTCTCTGGTGTATCCTGGAAATATACAGTCCACAACTGAACCACTTATCATGCCTTTGCCCTTCTTGTAGTAATCTCAGTAATTTACTGGGGCTGTATATTAAAACTTCTTCCCCCACTGCTATACATTTGCATACATCCATCAGCCAGCTTGTATATGTGGGATGAGAGATGATTTAATACTGCCAAGAGGGTGGCTGATGGATATATTGTATGTGGATAAATGTTTTTGTAAGGTTTGTTAATACTATCGAGCCAAGAGTAAGGAGGTCAAAGACTTGTCCTAGGTGTAACAACTGACTGAAAAAAAATCCTTCAAACATCACTGTTTGGAGAAGGAAATACATAGGAAAGGTTTTAGGGAAATGAATGCCTAATCATGCAGAAGAGAATTTCCCTCCAGTCGTTTTTGAATCATACACAAAATCAAACTTCTTGAGTGATTTCCCCAATGCATCTGCAGTCTCCACCAGCAAATAATACAAAGCTGAATATTTACATGTCTAATGTAAATCTCTTCAAGAAAGATGTTGAAGCGCTGGAATGTGTCCAGAGAAGGGCAACAAAGCTGGTGAAGGGCCTGGAACACAAACCCTATGAGGAGAGGCTGAGGGAGCTGGGGGTGTTTAGCTTGGAGAAGAGGAGGCTCAGGGGTGACCTCATTGCTGTCTACAACTACCTGAAGGGAGGCTGTAGCCAGGTGGGGGTTGGTCTCTTCTGCCAGGCAACCAGCAACAGAACAAGGGGACACAGCCTCAAGTTGTGCCAGGGGAGGTCTAGGCTGGATGTTAGGAGGAAGTTGTTGGCAGAGAGAGTGATTGGCATTGGAATGGGCTGCCCAGGGAGGTGGTGGAGTCACCGTCACTGGAGGTGTTGAAGAAAAGCCTGGCTGAGGCACTTAGTGCCATGGTCCTGTTGACTGGATAGGGCTGGGTGCTAGGTTGGACTGGATGACCTTGGAGGTCTCTTCCAGCCTGGTTGATTCTATTCTATTCTATTCTAATCTGCCCAGACACTGACCCAAATGTGATACATGCATGTCCTGGAGGAGCTGTTCTGCATACAGGATGGCTAAAGGGGATAGCAGGAATGGGAGTAAGAGGGCATGTACCTCTGACTGGGACAGAAATTAATTCAATAAGCATGGGCAGTCTGTGGAGGTGAAAAGTGAGTAGATGAATATTAATACTGGTAGTGATTTAAATTTTGTGAAGAAATTGCTTTTGCTGATATGAAGTTTCTAGGCTACAATTTGAGTATAGTTCTCTCTTGGCCTCCTCTGGGGGAAGGGAAAAAAAAAGTGTAAAATTCTAGAAGATGAAAAAATGTCATTAACTTGCAGCCATACCTAGTCAAGCATATTTTTTGTTGATAGAAGCCCTGAAGACTCAGGGAATCAAGAGAAAGCCAGGAGCACACCATCAGAATTGCATGCTCTGCACTCCCTGTGTGTACCTCTCTGCCTGACATCCCAGATCTGCTCAATCCTGCTTTGCAGTCCACTTTGCAGACAGGCAGAAGCTACAAACCCAAATCCAACTGGACATGACCAGGTGAAATTAGCTCAGAGTTCAGGTGTTTTTCCAGGATTAAAGTGCTGTCAAGGCTTCAAGATGCACTGACAGGCAGCGTCTTTTACTCCACATCTACAGCACCTTTATTACAGAGATTGCTAATGCTTTGAGTAAAAGCCATCTGGGAGATGTATCCCTATGGCTAATGTGCTTTACCTAAGCCAGAGTTCCAGTTGTTTGAGTGAGATCTAAAACAGACCTCTGTGTTAATTAATGAACTATCAGAGAGAGAGAAACGTATACAGTTCTCTAGTACCCTCACAAGAATTTCCCAGGAGAAACACCTACTGCTTCTACTAAGCCAGTACTTACTTTAGTAGCCAACAGAAAGAATTTAGAGGAACCTGAGCCTCTTTATAGATGAATTTAACATTATAAAGCAACTACCTTTTCAATAAAATATTTACTTTATCAGCCTGAGCACGGAAGGAGATTTTGAACTACAATAAGAGCTTGGTGCTTACGCCCACATCTGCAGTCTTGTTTGCAGCAGAAGCCTTGTGAGTGACTTGCCTGAAGCTATACTACAAGTGAGGAGCTCCACCTGGGACAGAGGGACCCATATCATAGAATCATAGACTCATAAAATCAACCAGGTGGGAAGAGCCCTCCAAGATCATCCAGTCGTATTCTTTGCTCTATTGTTTTAATCAGTTTTCTCCTCTTCAGGGCACTTGAACATATTTAGAATAGAATAGAATAGAATAGAATAGAATAGAATAGAATAGAATAGAATAGAATAGAATCAGCCAGGTTGGAAGAGACCTCCAAGATCATCCAGGCCAACCTAGCACCCAGCCCTAGCCAGTCAACCAGACCATGGCACTAAGTGCCTCAGCCAGGCTTTTCTTCAACACCTCCAGGGACGGTGACTCCACCACCTCCCTGAGCAGCCCATTCCAATGCCAATCACTCTCTCTGACAACAACTTCCTCCTAACATCCAGCCTAGACCTCCCCTGGCACAACTTGAGACTGTGTCCCCTTGTTCTGTTGATGGTTGCCTGACANACAGAATAACCTCCCTTGTCCTACTGGCCACACTGTTCCTGATCCAGGCCAGGATGCCATTGGCTCTCTTGGCCACCTGGGCACACTGCTGGCTCATCTTCAGCTACTCTCCACCAGTACCCCCAGGTCCCTTTCCTCCTGGCTGCTCTCAGCCACTCTGTCCCCAGCCTGTAGCGCTGCTTGGGGTTGTTGTGGCCAAAGCACAGAACCCTGCACTTGGCCGTGTTCAATCTCATCCCATTGGCCTCTGCCCACCCATCCAGCCTGGCCAGGTCCCTCTGCAAGGCTCTCCTACCCTCCAACAGATCAACACTTGCTCCTAGCTTGGTGTCATCCACAAACTTATTGATGCTGGACTCAATCCCCTCATCCAGATCATCAATAAAGCATCCACTGCCCAAACATGTCAGAATTCAATTCCTTAACAGAGAAGAATCATTTAGGCTGTTTCACTGGTGGAAGTGTGGAAAATGAATTCTTGCTGAGGTAGCTGGAGTTTCTGCTGGGATTAAAGAAGCTTGTCCAGTTCCCTTCTAAAGATCTAGCCTAATACCTCTTGCTGCTGTATTATTTTTGTCATGGAAAATTCATGTGCCCAATTGGCTTTGGTTTAGTGGATGACTGCTAAACACTTTTTAACATGTCACTTTGCTCTTTCCTTCCACGATCCAATGTGTCTCAATTTCCATTTCAAATACAGCTCAGATCTGTCTAATCTTTTGCTTCTTCGACATTTCCAAGGAACTGTAAATTCCACAATTTAATTAATGGGTCAGAGAGGCTGAGATTTCTTCATGCAAAATAGAACTTTACAGTGATTAATTAAAGTTGCTATCCAACTTGCTAGATAGACTTGAACATGGCATGGCCTGCTAAAGGATATTGCAGAGTGCAAAGCAAAGTGTGATAAAGTTAGAGGAGCAAAGGGAATGTAATTAGTACAAATGGGCTGGACATTTTTTTATCCCCATATGCAGAGACTGATTTTATAAAGGACTCTGTCAAGAATCCAAGTGCCAGGGGCTGCACTTTGGCCACAACAACCCCATGCAGAGCTACAGGCTGGGGTCGGAGTGGCTGAGAGCAGCCAAACAGAAAGGGATCTGGGGGTGCTGATCGATACCCACCTGAACATGAGCCAGCAGTGTTCCTAGGTGGCCAAGAGAGCCAGTGGCATCCTGGCCTGCATCAGGAATGGTGTGGCCAGCAGGAGCAGGGAGGTCATTCTGCCCCTGTACTCTGCACTGGTTAGACCACACCTTGAGTACTGTGTCCAGTTCTGGGCCCCCCAGTTTAAGAGGGACATTGAGATGCTTGAATGTGTCCAGAGAAGGGC
>WAAF01017311.1:13748-32107 GCA_013400475.1 Tricholaema leucomelas
GGAGGGTGAGGTTAGAAAGCAAGATGGAGTTCAGCCAGCAGCCTCAGCTCCCCAGCAGGCAAAGAGCTGAGAGCACAGCCCCAGAGCCAAGGTGCCCAAGCGAAGTGCGGAGCAAAGTGACTTTATCTTTTGTTTTTCTTTTCCTTTCTACACATCTCAGCAAGGCTGTGAGCGAAGTAGACCTCACCATTGTTTTCATTTCTCAGCCTATGATCTAATTCTTCTCACCAAAACATTCTAGCTAGGCTCAAACTAGCACACCTTTGTTAACCTCCCAAGCTCAGACTAGGTGCTTGCCTTTGTTAACCTCCCGAGCTCAGACTAGGTGCTTGACTGAAAGCTCAGGGATGGAAATCAACAGACAATGCCTTGGAAATTCCTGGACTTCAGCCTGGCTTGAATGCACAGAATGTGTACATCTTATGTCAGCTACCCAGAAGAGAAATGGCTTCTGTATGGACAGGTACAGCACAGGGAGGAGGTGGAAGCCCTCCCCTGGTGCTGTGGCCAGACCCCTGTGAATGCAGGAATACACAGGATGATTTCCTGGGGAGATGCACCTGGACACTGTGCTAGTTTGAAGCTAGCTAGAATGTTTTGGTGAGAAGAACTAGATAACAGTGCTGATGTCTATTTCACTCATAGGCTTGCTGAGATGTATAAGAACAGGAATCCAAACATATATAAGGCACTTCTCCTGCTGGGGAGCTCTGAGCTGCATCTCTCTCTAACCTCACCATCCTTTTCTCTGACTAATCCACTTTGCTTCCTAACTCCCTGGCCGAACCTGCATTCTTCCTTGGGACTGGGGTAAGGTTGAGAGGGGTGGGAGAAGGTGGAAGGGCAGTTGGGAGCCCCTGCTGGGGACTCAGGTTTCTGGGAGGGCTGTTGTGTTTCTGTATTGCCTTTTACCTTGCATATTCCTGTCTATAACTGTATATACTGTAGATATCTGTTTGTATATTGAGCTAAGCTGTAAATATAAGCTTCATTCAATTTCCAGAGCTGGCTGAGTCTAGTCTGGATGATTTCCAAAGTGGGGGGGCAGGGAACACCCAAACCACTACAGACACCCATCTGAAAAACTGTATAAAAAGACATGAGCAATGCCTGCCAAAAGGTGGACCTCCACCAGACCACCACCAGAAGAACCCTTGATGAGCTCCACAGATCACCTCCCAGCCTGTACTGGTTAAAATTCTCTGGTACACAGAAGAAAGCAAACAAATTAAACTATTTTAACTGGACATATTAGGGAAAAATCTTTTATTGTGTTGGAGAGACAAAAGTCTTCCATTTGTCACTTGCTTCATGAAACTGCAAAATGCTGCATGACTGAAAACTAAGCTGGAGAGCTGCCTGGCAGAAAGGGATCTGGGGGTTGTAATAGACAGGCAGCTGAATATGAGCCAGTAGTGTGCCCAGGTGGCCAAGAAGGACAATGGCATCCTGGCTGGGATTAAAAATGCTGCGGCCAGCAGGAGCAGGAAATGTGTCCTTGGACTTGGCTTTGGTGAGGCCACACCTCAAGTGTTGCATTCAGTTTTGGGCACTGCAATAGAAGAGAGATGTGGAGGTGCTGGAGTGGGTCCAGAGGGAGGCAACAAAGTTGGGAAAGGGCCTGGAGAAAAAATCTGATGAGGAGTGACTGAGGGAGCTGGGGATGGTTAGTGTGAGGAAGAGGAGGCTGAGGGGAGACCTCACTGCTGTCTACAATTACCTGAAGGGACATTGTGGAGAGGCTGCTTCTGGGCTCTGCTCACAGGGAATTGTAGATAGAACAAAGGGGAATGGCCTCAAGCTGAGACTGGGGAGGTTTAGATTGGACATTAGAAAAGGTTTCTCCTGGAGAGAATGGTCAGGGACTGGAATGATCTGCTCAGGGAGGTGGTGAAGTCACCCACCCTGGATATGTTTAAGGGTGGTTTGGAGGTGGTGCTTGGGGATATGGTTTAGGGCGACTCTTGTAGAGTAGGGTTCTAGGTTGGACTTGGTGATCCTGAGGGGCTTTGCCAACCTGCATGTTTCTGTGATTCTGTGTGATTCTGGGAACTTGAGGAAGGACATGCTGGTCTCTCCACCCTTGTTTGCTTGGACATTTAGGAGGGCATGTGCCTTCCCAAAGACACAAACTTCAGCTTTTGTGAAGTGATGGCACTGTCCTTAACATCACGGTTCGGTTAATGTGTGTTTAAAGGCACTGAGATGTCCTCTGGTTCTCTGTATATGTCAGAGCCACAATACCCCAGTGCCTGAAGAAGGATAAATCTAAATGCATTATCTGTTTTCCTATCAAGATGAATTATCTGTTTTCCTATCAAGGCAGTGCTCAGTTTGTGACTAGAGACCTAAGGACAAAGCCTCAACAGATGATTACATGGAGAAATGAAGCTAGAAAACTGTGCTGAGGTTGTGGCTCTGGAGGTGATCTCAGGTCAGGGACTCCCTCACTGGGAATATTGCATCACTGTGCTTCCAATGGCTCAGCACTGCCCCAGCACGCTCCAGCTCTGCACTGGAGTCACAAGTGCTGTGAGCTGGTGGTTAGCCTCTAGTGGCACTGTCATTTAAGTATGACACTTGTCCAGACTCCATGCTGTAAATCTGGAAGTGCTAAATGGCAAAAATGCATTTTCCAGAGCTTGCAGGGCTCATTGTGCCAGTGCTAAGGTGGCACTCAGTGTATTAACACAACACCATCTGCAACATGGCTGTCACCTTGAAAGGCAAGTGAGATGAAAACCACATCTACTCCATGGGTTTCTCTTCCCACCTAGTATGGAAAGGCATGCTTAGAAAAGAACTGATCTCTTTGACCCACTCTTCTGGGTCAAATTACAGGTTTAGAGTAGATTACACTTATGTTCAGGACATCAAGTGTAGAAACACTGATGCCAGGGGCAGTGTGATAGGAAAGATGCTGAAGTGGTAGCCTTCACCAATACAGTACTTCATTTCCAGATGCATTGTGCAGCTTGTCGTTTGTGCCTGCACTCAGCAAGAAGTATTAAACACTCTCTCCCAGTCAGGATATGGGAAGTTAGGATGTTTCCACTCAGTACAGCAAAGGAAGCTCTGTGCAGAGATCAGAGATTGCTCCTGGGAGTGTGATAGTTGCAGTTTGGTGTGGTGTGGGAATGAATGGCAACACAGCAGCTAAAAATTAGGGGAACCTGCAAAATGGAGGAGTTGGAGTTATTCACAATTGAACAGGTCTGTCATTTGTTGTGTGGTTTAGCCTCTTGTGCCTTTCCCTCTGGAAAATACAGCCATTTCCCTCTTCAAAAAACCTGCTCTTGTCTTCCCAGTGAGAGGATTCCCTGGGAGAAACAGCAGGTGAGGTTCTGGCAGTGAATAAAAGAAGCAGTTTCCCTTTTTGCATTTCAGAAAACTCCCCTTCTGCTGTTTTCCTTCTTTCATCATGCACACATCCTATCGCTCTCAGATCCGCCCTTCTGTTAAAAGTTTAACTGCTGATCAGCAAGAGGTGACTTTAATCACCAGGCAAAGGCCACTGACAAACAGCTTGCCCACTATGGTCCCTGTACATGCTTTTCACTTTGCACATTTCATTTAAATTCAGAATTAACCCCTCCAAGACCCTCTATAGTGTAAGATCCACACCACAGAAGTACTGCCATGTGCTAAATGACTTAACAGTGCACTCCAAGCCACCAACAGACAGTAGAAGGTGCCATCAGGTTCGTGACTCAAAATCTTCTCCAGGCCCCTTTGTTGATGATTTTGAGTCCTGGGCAATAGAAAGCAGCTCTAACTAACACAGGGATGCCAAAGGCAATGGGGATGATGGGGGCAGTGGGGATGCTGGGGGCAGTGGGGATGCTGGGAGCAATGGGGATGCTGGGGGCAGAGGAGATGCTGGGGGCAGTGGGGATGCTGGGAGCAATGGGGATGCTGGGGGCAGAGGAGATGCTGGACAGTGGAGATGATGGGGGCAGTGGGGATGCTGGGGGCAGAGGAGATGCTGGACAGTGGAGATGATGGGGGCAGTGGGGATGCTGGGGGCAGTGGGCATGATGGGGGAAGTGGGAATGCTGGAAGCAGTGAGGATGTTGGGCAGTGGGCATGATGGAGGCAGAGGGGATGCTGGGGGCAGAGGGGATGATAGGGGTAGAGGTGATGCTGGGCAGTGGGCATGATGGGGGGGAGTGGGAGTGCTGGGGCTAGTGAGGATGATGGGGATGGTGAAGGCAGAGGAGATGCTGGGGGTAGCGGGGATGCTGGGGCAGCGAGGATGCTGGGCAGTGGAGATGATGGGGGCAGAGGGGATGCTTGGCAGAGGAGATGATGGGGGCTGAGGGGATGCTGGGCAGTGGGGATGATGAAGGCAGAGGGGATGCTGAGAGCAAGGGGGATGCTCTGGCAGTGGGGATGACGGAAGCAGAGGGGATGCTGAGGGCAGCGGGGATGCTGGGGGCAGTGGGGATACTGGGTAGTGGGGATGCTGGAGGCAGAGATGGTGGGCAGGGAGGATCCTGGAAGCAGCGGGGATGCTGGGGGCAGTGAGGATACTGGCCAGCAGGGATGCTGGGGCAGCGGGGATGCCGGGTGCCGTGAGGATCCTACGGGCAGAGGGAGATGCTGGGGCAGCGGCCGTGGGCGGCTGCCCTCGGTGGTGCGCAGACAAAGCGCGGAGGCCGGTTCCCTGCAGCAGCCGGCAGCGATTGCCATGACAACCAGCAAGCTGATTACTCAATTACAGCGTTCCTTTGAAAAAGTGACAGAAAGCTAAGGAACGACACTGCCTCAGCTTCCCGTGGTGCTTCATTGTCAAAGTGCCGAGCTATGTTTAACTTTTTAATATACCTTGTGATTATGTTTGCCAACCTAGTTCCAGGTCTCTCTCTCTGTTATGTTGAGGTGCTGGAAGGTGTCCAGAGAAGGGCAACAAGGCTGGTGAGGGGCCTGGAACACAAACCCTATGAGGAGAGGCTGAGGGAGCTGGGGGTGTGCAGCCTGAAGAAGAGGAGGCTCAAGGCAGACCTCATTGCTGTCTACAACTACCTGAAGGGAGGCTGTAGCCAGGTGGGGTTGGTCTCTTCTGCCTGGTAACTAGCAACAGAACAAGGGGACACAGCCTCAAGTTGTGCCAGGGGAGGTCTAGGCTGGATGTTAGGAGGAAGTTGTTGGCAGAGAGTGATTGGCATTGGAATGGGCAGCCCAGGGAGGTGGTGGAGTCACCGTCCCTGGTGGTGTTCAAGCAAAGCCTGGATGAGGCACTTAGTGCTATGGTTTGGTTGATTGTCTAGGGCTGGGTGCTAGGTTGGCCTGGATGATCTTGGAGGTCTCTTCCAACCTGGTTGATTCTATGATTCTATTCTATGAAGTTGTTTTCATCCTTCTGTGTGTGTAGAGTACTGGGTATTTTTCTACAACTTCAGAAGGGGAAAAATTGAGTTTATGCTTGTGATACTGGGTTTTGTTCTTCTGTTTAGTCAGATTTATAACCCCTGCCATGCACAGCCTGAGAGATTCATTTGGTTTCCATAGGCCTATAACTGCTGTTATGGCACCTTCAGGATCACCTGGTCAAGGTCTTTGTCATGTTGGACAGTGAGAGGCATCCGATATAAAACAAAACTGAGCAGCCAGGTTAATGTCAGGGAGGAAAATATAAGCACAGAAACAGAAAGTAGCTTTGCTTCTGACCTTGCCTCAATTCATAGGATTAGAATAATTTAGATTGGAAAAGACATCTACAGGTAATCTGATCAAACTCACTCAAAGCAGGGACAAATTCAAGGTCAGAGCTACTTTCAAAGTTAGTGGGCCTTTTCCAGACAGGAAATAGGACAGCTCAGGATCTTTTCCAGCCAAATCTGGAGTATCTTGCTAGAGAGAGTGATTGGCATTGGAAAAGGCTGCCCAGGGAGGTGGTGGAGTTGCTGTCCCTTAGAGGTGTTGAAGAAAAGCCTGGATGGGGCACTTAGTGCCATTGGCTAGAGCTGGGTGCTAGGTTGGACTGGATGAGTTTGGAAGTCTCTTCCAGCCTGGTTGGTTCTATTATTCTATGATATCTCCATGGGCAGAAATGCCCAAGTTCTCTGGGCCCATGTTCCAAGGATTTACCACCCTCACTGCTCTGAGTCTACTCTGTCTAGCATCTTTCCTGCACAGCAGTGCTTTGCTGTAGGTCTGCTTTAGAAGATCATGGGAACATCTCACAGTACCACACAGTATCACAGTATCACCAAGGTTGGAAGAGACCTCACAGATCATCAAGTCCAACCTACATACCTTCTTATGGCAATGTTGCAGAGTGAAACTGTTTTCACATCTGCCTCCAAAATTAGGTAGCCAACTTGAAACAACTCTTGGATTTTGTAGGAATCTGTCCCAAAACAGCAGTTCTATTTAAAGTGCTCATTCATGAGTCAAGTAAGGAGCAGGCAAAAGATTTGAAAGCCATAACCTGTAAAGGACTAGAGCCCACTCATTCAGTTCTGGAGTAATGGCTGGGTTTGTTAGAAGAGTTTTTTGAAGGAGTTTTCACTTCTGTGTGAAGCTGCTGAGAGTTTCAGGGTGTAAGTAGACTGTGAATCTGCAGAGACAGATTAGCAGGATTACTGTTACCATCCCAGCAATTTCTTGATAATGCTTTCATCAGCTCCTTTTTCCTCTCTGAGTCTGGAACATCTCCCCAGACAGGAAGCCAACCACTTAGAATCACAGAATCAAGCAGGTTGGAAGAGACTTCCAAGCTCATCCAGCCCAACCTATCACCCAGCCCTATCCAATCAACTAAACCATGGCACTAAGTGCCTCATCCAGGCTTTTCTTGAACACCTAACTTCAACCTTTATGACTTGAGACTGAATTCACTTCCTATGTCCCAAGGAAGTATCTCCTCACAGTCACATTTTCAGCATTAATACCATAGGGAAAGAAGGGTCTGAAGATGTAATTGCTGAGCAGTGATGTGACACAGCATCACAAGGTGTGCTTCTTACAATGTTCAGTCTCTCTCTGTACTTGATTACACTTACAAAAGAGTCATTTTCCCCAAGACCCTGTCACTTTCACTAAGGAGGGGAAACAAAAACCTTCTCTCAGTGATGTATGGGTGGAGAGGCAAGGCTGTCAAACCTGCACATGGGTGGATAGGTTTCTCAAGCACAGAAAGTGCTTCTGCCTACGTGGGGAAGAGGTTGGATTGTCTCAAAGAGTTCAAGCTATGGGTGACAATTCACTTCTAGGAGAGAAATTCCTCTCCAGCCACTCCTTTTCCACTTTGGTCACTTTGGACTAAGGTCACTTCTCTGCAGGCTGCTGTTGAAGAAGAATAAAGGTTGCTTAAATCTCAGCTCTCTGGATCTCATAGCACACTTCAAATGCATTCCCAGCATTGCTTGTCCTTCAGTTTGCTCACACCACGGGATCCAGCTGAAAGTATAGCATTAAATTTAGCACTGGCTCCAGCCAGGCTGATGGGAGAAATGCAGAGTTAATGACTGGTGAGTCATCTGCTGAGGTTTCACCTGAAAAGGCAGAGAAGGAGCTGCTGGGACAGAAATTTAGAGCATGACTGACTTGTCCCTGTGAGCTCTTGCTCACACAAAGCCTTATTAGCTCTCCTCTCTCCACACAAATGCACACACACACACACTAAATGCACAGGTCTTCCCTCTAACCAGGGCTTGCTTGAGTACTGGTCTTGGGAAGGAAAAGCAGCCAGGCTGGGGAATTTGTTGTCCTTAGTGAACACTAGACTCTGGGGTGACAAGCAGACAGCTAAACCATGATCTGGATCCACTCCTGAGTTCTAGAAATCTCTAAATTGTAGAAGGTGAGGAGCCAGGAGAGTTTATCAAGGGAAAAATCATTCCAACTTTGTTGTCCTCTTTATCCTAAGCACTCACTACTGTCCACCATCAGACATAGGGTAAGGTTAGCCTATTTACCCAGAATGTTCTTTGGGCAGAGCTAAGCAGCAGGTTCTCTGCAGGGCACAACTGAGACCTCCTTTAGTCTGGGCAGAGCTAAGCAGCAGGTTCTCTGCAGGGCACAACTGAGACCTCTTTAGTCTATTTGGGTAGAGCTAAGCAGCAGGTTCTCTGCAGGGCACAACTGAGACCTCTTTAGTCTATTTGGGCAGAGCTAAGCAGCAGGTGCTCTGCAGGGCACAACTGAGACCTCTTTAGTCTATTTGGGCAGAGCTAAGCAGCAGGTGCTCTGCAGGGCACAACTGAGACCTCCTTTAGTCTATTTGGGCAGAGCAAAGCAGCAGGTTCTCTGTAGGGGAAAACTGAGACCTCCTTTAGTCTATGAGAGTGAAAGAAGCTTTGTCATCCTTCCCCAAAGACTAGAGCCATAAAGCAAGGTCCAGCCCAGGCAAGGAATGCTGCTGAAGTCAGACCCTTTTTGATTCTCACAGATCCTCTTACATTGATTTGTCTGGAGTACAAACAGATACAATATGCTGAGAGGAATGAAAAAACACAAGATAAGAACTGTTCCTGTCCTATTTGCCCGTGCCATGCCCCACTTCAACACATTTTAAGCCACACCACAGTTCTCCCCAGTGAAATGATTGGTTGAAATGCTGATTATTTCAGCATTATTTGCTTTGCAAGCTGCATGTGGTGTTTTATTTCAAAGCTATGAAAGTCTAATCTGATTCTCTAACCCATGGGAAAGATTAGCTGAAGACAGACTTTTCCAGCCATCTCATTTCAGTATGTGAGAGAGTTGTCAGCCTGGTGCTGTGTAGACAAGCGAGCTGGCCTGCCAGCCATCTGTGTGAGATGGTGCAAGGTGTCACTTGCACAGGTGTTTGTCAAGAAGGTAGGGACAAGTTCAGAGCACCAAACTGCTGCTTCCTGCTCCTTATTTAATGAGTTAGTTTCCCAGCCAAGCATGCTCTAGAAAACAAGTGTTTGTGCCACAGACTCAACTTCATTCCTGTGCATGCACTTGCTCTGTCTTCTTGCCTTTATCCCTTCTCTTTAGCCTTTGTGGTGGCTTCTCCTTGCTGTGAAAACAAAACAAAACAGCAACAAAACCCCAGATTAAACAGAATCATCATTTCTTTTTTCTTCTACCTCTCTTTATTTTCTAGGCACTCGTGATAAATCACTTAGGGGATCCATTCTGTGTGCACCAGAGCTGTGCATTTGCAGGTTTTCTCAGCACATCATTATTTTCTTTCATGGTCATAAAGCCATCCTTCTGAAGACTTCTCCTGGGGATGATCAAGCATAGTGCTGAATGAGATGAGGAGAGGCCTCAATTTTCATTTATTCTCTATAGTTTGGGTATTTTTTTTTTGCTTTATTGATATATTTTGGAGCACTTGGGATGTAGACAGTTTAATAGACTGGAAAAATAATTGAGAGAGAGTTCCCAATACCTTCCCCACCCACACCTCTAGAGACTGTCCTGGTTTCAGCTGGAATAAACTGAATTTTCTTCCTAGTAGCTGGTGTGGTGATGTGTTCTGGATTTAGGATGAGAATAGTGTTGTTAACACATTGATGTATTAGTTGCTGCTAGGCAGTGCTTTTTATTTGAGTCAAGGACTTTCCAGCCTCTCCTAATGCCCAGCCAGTGGAGCCTGGGAATGCACAAGAAGCTGGTAGGGAACACAGCTGACTCCAACTGACCAAAGGGGAATCCCATACCAAATGACATCATGGGCAGTATATAAACCAGAGGGGGTTGACCAGAGGACTCATTTAGTCAGGAACTGACTATTTGCTAACAAATGGTGAGCAATTCCATCATGCATCAGGTGGTTTTTATTATTAGAATCATAGAATCAACCAGGTTGGAAGAGACCTCCATCATCATCCAGTCCAACCTAGCACCCAGCCCTATGCAGTCAACCAGACCATGGCACTAAGTGCCGCATCCAGGCTTTTGTTGAACACCTCCAGGGATGGTGACTCCACCACCTCCCTGGGCAGCCCATTCCAATGCCAATCACTCTCTCTGCCAACAACTTCCTCCTAACATCCAGCCTATACTTCCTCTGGCACAACTTGAGACTGTCTCCTTGTTCTGTTGCTGGTTGCCTGGCAGAAGAGCCCAACCCCACCTGGCTACAGCCTCCCTTCAGGTAGTTGTAGACAGCAATGAGCTCTGCCCTGAGCCTCCTCTTCTGCAGGCTGCACACCCCCAGCTGCCTCAGCCTCTCCTCATAAGGTTTGTGTTCCAGGCCTTTCACCAGCTTTGTCACCCTTCTCTGGACACCTTCCAGAACCTCAACATGATTATTTTCCCCATTATCATTCTTTTCTTCCTTTTCTGTCCTGTTCAAATAGAATCATAGAATCATAGAATCATAGAATGGTTTAGGTTGGAAGGGACCTCAAGGATCATCCAGCTCCAACCCCCTGCCACAGGCAGGGACACCTCCCACTAGAGCAGCTCGCCCAAGGCCTCATCCAGCCTGACCTTAAACACCTCCAGGGAGGAAGCATCCACAACCTCCCTGGGCAACCCATTCCAGTGCCTTACCACCCTCACTGTAAAGAACTTCCTCCTAACATCCAGTCTAAATTTCCCCTCTTCCAGCTTAAACCCATTCCCCCTCGTCCTAACATTACTAGACCGTGTAAATAGTCCCTCCCCAGCTTTCCTGTAGGCTCCCTTCAAATACTGGAAGGCCTTCATCTTAACTCAGGGGTTTTACTTTTTTATTCAGTTCTCTCCTCCATCTCACTGGGTTGGGAGAGTGAGCAAGCAGCTGCATAGTACTGAGTTGCTGGTTGGGGTTAAACCAGGACAGAGACACAGGAGTCATTTCATTAGTGGCAATGATAGTGAAGAAGTTCAGAGTGTTCTCATTAATGCTTTTGTTCATGATAACCACTGCAAAGGCAGGATTGGAGGAGGAGAAGTGACTCCTGCTGGGATACCCTTGGGGTGAAATGAGACTGCTGCCAGACAGGAACTCAGGAGTTCATAGGATCACAGGCACATAGGATGTCAGGGGTTGGAAGAGACCCAAAGAGATCATTGAGTCCAAACCCCCTGCCAGAGCAGGACCATACAATCTAGCTCAGGTCACACAAGAACACATCCAGATAGGCCTTGAAAGGCTCCAGAGAAGGAGACTCCACAACCTCTCTGGGGAGCCTGTTCCAGTACTCTGGGACCCTTACAGACAAGAAGTTGCCCTTGTATTGAGGTGGAACCTCCTGTGCTGCAGCTTCCATCCATTGCTCCTTGTCCTATCCCAGGGAGCAGTGAGCAGAGCCTGTCCCCCCCACTCCTGACCCCCAGGCCTCAGATCTTTATAAACATTGATTAAATCCCCTTTCAGTCTTCTCTTCTCCAGACTAAAAAGCCTCAGGTCCCTCAGCTTCTCTTCATAAGAGTGATTTGAGAGAGTGATTGACATTGGAATGGGCTGCCCAGGGAGGTGGTGGAGTCGCTGTCCCTGGAGGTGTTGAAGCAAAGCCTGGATGAGGCACTTAGTGCCATGGTCTGGTTGATTGGACAGGGCTGGATGCTAGGTTGGACTGGATGAGCTTGGAGGTCTCTTCCAACCTGGTTGATTCTATGATTCTATGATGAGGCACTTAGTGCCATGGTCTTGTTGATTGGACAGGGCTGGATGTTAGGTTGGACTGGATGAGCTTGGAGGTCTCTTCCAACCTGGTAGATACCATGATTCTAAGGCAGTTTTCAGTCCTGTTTGAACAGCTAAAGCAACAGCTTAGCTCTCCATCCAGCTTGCAGGGGATGAGCACCACTTGCAACCCACAAGCCTGAGCTGTGGTTTCAAGAGCAAGGAGCAACAGCAGTACTGGAGGGACCACAATCATAGCCTACAGTCATGTTTGCCAGCATGCTGTCACAGAACTGAACAGAGCTCCCCAAGACCCACATCCTGTTTCTTGATCTGTGAGTTCAAACACATATGCAAGTCATTAAAACCCTTAGTCTACAAGTGCACCGTGTTTCAGTCTCTACTCCTCATGATATTCATTATGGATTGGGATTTGGAGCTGAGTTTGCCTCTCCTGGTTTATTAAACGAGCTGTTCAGCTAGCCCTTGCATCAGTGCTGTACAGGTGCTGAATTTCAATCCAACATCTTGTCCATTGGGTATTGAAAGACCAAATTCTTTGGCATTTCTCTTGAAGTATGTTCAGTGAACCTTCATCCACTCTCTGAAATTGAGATTTGTCTTTACCATATAGTTCATGATCAAGGGAACAGAGCCAACAACTAATTTATCAAGCTCTTGGTCTTTCCTTTTTCTATATCTCTGTTTAATTGCTATAATATCATAGTATCATAGTAGTATCATAGTACCATCAGGGTTGGAAGAGACCTCACAGATCATCAAGTCCAAGCGGTTACCACAGAGCTCAAGGCTAGACCATGGCACCAAGTGCCACGTCCAATCCTGCCTTGAACAGCTCCAGGGACGGCGACTCCACCACCTCCCTGGGCAGCCCATTCCAGTAGCCAATGACTCTCTCAGTGAAGAACTTTCTCCTCACCTCAAGCCTAAATTTCCCCTGGCGCAGCTTGAGGCTGTGTCCTCTTGTTCTGGTGCTGGCTGCCTGAGAGAAGAGAGCAACCTCCTCCTGGCTACAACCACCCCTCAGGTAGTTGTAGACAGCAATAAGGTCTCCCCTGAGCCTCCTCTTCTCCAGGCTAAACAATCCCAGCTCCCTCAGCCTCTCCTCGTAGGGCTGTGCTCGAGGCCTCTCACCAGCCTCGTTGCCCTTCTCTGGACACGTTCAAGCATCTCAATGTCCCTCTTAAACTGGGGGGCCCAGAACTGGACACAGTACTCAAGGTGTGGTCTAACCAGTGCAGAGTACAGGGGCAGAATGACCTCCCTGCTCCTGCTGGCCACACCATTCCTGATGCAGGCCAGGATGCCACTGGCTCTCTTGGCCACCTGGGCACACTGCTGGCTCATGTTCAGGTGGGTATCAATCAGCACCCCCAGATCCCTTTCTGTTTCGCTGCTCTCAGCCACTCCGACCCCAGCCTGTATCTCTGCATGGGGTTGTTGTGGCCAAAGTGCAGCACCCTGCACTTGGAGCTATTGAATGCCATCCCCTTGGACTCTGCCCATCTGTCCAGGTGGTCAAGGTCCTGCTGCAGAGCCCTTCTGCCCTCCAACCCAGCCACATCAGCCCCCAGCTTGGTGTCATCTGCAGACTTGCTGATGACTGACTCCATGCCCACGTATATTGATCTTAGCCACATGTAATATATGTTATTACTATCTCCACTACAAAAGGCTGTGATTACCATACAGTGATGTACAGATTTACATCCTCTTTGTCCTTCTGCAGGTGAAGACAGCACCAGACACCTGCTTGCAAAGTTCTGACACCTCCAATTTCCCATTATTTTCCCTGCTTCAAGTGCTATTAAAACAAAGTGCAATGAGATCCCTGAAAATGGGAAATCAGAAAATACAGTCCTGCTGGAGGGTGTTGAGTTTCATTTTACAGCTTCATTACAGCTATTGCCCTGCACATTAATTTGTGCTGTGCTGGGACATTTCCTCTGCTCTTATTAAATCATTATTAGCAGGAAATGCCCTCTATAAACCTGGCACAACAATCCTGTCAAAGACAACAGATATTAGCAAATACTGATGTCCTGACCTGGGTAATGTTCTGTGGTTCAGCTTCCAAAACTGTGCAAATCAACTGTCCTGCCTAAGCTCTTCATTAGAGCTTCGATAAGTTCTGAAGCAAATGAAGACTCAACATCAGCCACTCTAATTAGCAGACTTTACTCCTAGGATGTCAAACAACAAAGGCAGGGAAAAGAAAAGAGGAATCATCTTCTTTGATTCAGGAGAAGCTTCAAAGTAGTATCTGTTCACCCAGGAGACCTTCACATGAATGAGCACCTAGTCTACTAGGAGCTGCACACACACAATCTACTGCAAGTGGAGTAACAGAATCATAGAATCAAGCAGGTTGGAAGAGACCTCCAAGCTCATCCAATCCAAGCTAGCACCCAGCCCTAGCCAATCAACCAGGCCATGGCACTAAGTGCCTCATCCAGGCTTTGCTTGGGAGCTGGGGTCATTTAGCCTGGAGAAGAGGAGGCTCAGTGGTGACCTCATTGCTGTCTTCATTTCATAGTGATGAATCATAGAATCAAGCAGGTTGGAAGAGATCTCCAAGCTCATCCAGTCCAACCTAGCACCCAGCCCTATCCAGTCAACTAGACCATGAGATGTTGTGCTGAGGGATTTGGTTTAGTCAAGGACTTGTCAGTGTGAAACTAATGATTGGACTCGATGAGCTTGAAGGGCTTTTCCAATCTAAGAAATTCTGTGATTCTGTGATTCTGTCTACACATACCTGAAGGGAGGCTGTAGCCAGGTGGGGTTGGTCTCTTCTGCCAGACAACCAGCAAGAGAACAAGGGGACACAGTCTCAAGTTGTGCTGGGGGAGGTCTAGGCTGGATCATTCTGTGCTCCACGACCTCCCTGGAGGTGTTCAAGGCCAGGCTGGATGAGGCCTTGAGCAACCTGTTCTATTGGGAGGTGTCCCTGCCTATGGCAGGGCATTGGAACTGACTGATCTTTGAGGTCTGTTCCAACCTAAACCATTCTATGATTCTATGTCAGTGTTTAGGAAGAGAACTCAGCACCTACTAGAAAGTAATCCCTCAAACAGAGCCTACCAATATTTTGGGAGCAGTGGAAGTTTTCCATTCCTTTTGCTATGTTTATGTTTCATTTGCAACCACTTCCACAAGTGTGAGTCCTTATCTGATGCCAAAATGTCTTTTTGTCATGTTGTTAGAAAAGGTTCAGTGTTTTCTTGCTGCTTCCAGATGATCTGTCTCAGATCAAGGCCAATCTTCCAGTGAGCCACTTTCAGCTTTTGACAAGTCAATTTTCTACCTACAGAAACACTTCAGAGAGAGGTGGGGAAGTAGGATTTATTTTAATGACATAGATGTGCAAGAGTTAAATATGCTAGGACAACACATTTTACATCTGTGGCCCCTGGCTCCCCCTGGGAATGTCATCATCTGATAATGTGGCAGTGAGATGATAAATTTGAGCTCTAGCTTTGCAAAACTATAAGGAATTGTGTTGCTCCAGGAAGCCCCCAGTCCTGATGGGCTGACATGGGGTTCCTTCCTTGTGGTTCTTTCTGCAGCTGAGCTTCCCACAGATTCATCTTGGAAGTTTCCACTAGAAATGCCAGATCTTTGCAGGGGAAAGAGAAGGGAGATGAAGCTGGTGAGGGGCCTGGAACACAAGAACTATGAGGAGAGGCTGAGGGAGCTGAGGGTCTGCAGCCTGGAGAAGAGGAGGCTCAGGGCAGACCTCATTACTGTCTACAACTACCTGAAGGGAGGTTGTAGCCAGGTGGGTTTGGTCTCTTCTGCCAGGCAACCAGCAACAGAACAAGGGGACACAGTCTCAAATTGTGCTGGGGGAGGTCTAGGCTGGATGTTAGGAGGAAGTTGTTGGCAGAGAGAGTGATTGGCATTGGAATGGGCTGCCCAGGGAGGTGGTGGAGTCACCATCCGTGGAGGTGTTGAAGCAAAGCCTGGATGAGGCACTTAGTGCCATGGTCTGGTTGATTGTCTAGGGCTGGGTGCTAGGTTGGGCTGGATGACCTTGGAATTCTCTTTCAACCTGGTTGAGTTTGTGATTCTATGATTCTGAAGTGTTTATAAGTAAGGTGGCAAGAAGAAAATAGGGAAATATTTCATCTTCTTGCATGATAACTTCATTAAATCTCCTTGTCAGAGTAATTGCAGCTTTACCTCAAGATTTCCCCATTTTGCACCCTCTGGAGAGGCTGGAAATTTAATAAACCCTTAGAAAAATACCAAATGAGGGAGGCAAAAGGTGAAATTACCACTTGGATACACTTCTTTCAGCTAAACTGTGCAAGATCAAAGGGTCACTCAGCAGAGATAATTGCTAATTAAGCTTGGAGGGGCAGCCAGGCAGCCAGGCAAACATCCTTGTGTTGCATTGGGTTGCCAATTGATTACAATTTCAGCCCTTGATTAAACTTCAGAAATGATTAATTGATTAATACTTGCACACTGGCCAAAACAGAGAAGGAGGAAGGGATAGTGCAGTGAGGCCATGACATTCATCTCCAGGTGATCTCCAAAGCATGGTAACTTTGCAGCTTTGTCATGGGCCCATTTCTGGTGTTTTCATGAATGGCAGTACAGGAGCAGGAGGAGCTCATGGCTCAGGTACCAAAAAGGAAGTCAAACAATGTGAGTTCAGCTCTTGCCCTACAAAAGATCTGTTCTCAGGAGAAGGTCTTTTATCTCCCTCTTCTTTCATTCACCATCTGTAAAGTGACAAAGAACAATTGTCTTCTACAAATACCCCTGGGCAGGGTTTCTTGCAGCACAGATCCATACACAAGACAAATTTGCAGCTGAGGGAGACCTGCTGAAACTTTCAAGTTCAGCAGTCAATGATCATGCAACTGTTGTTAAGATTCACATCTTAACAAAGACATATTGCAAAAGTACTGAGTCACAGATTTTAAGACCTGGGAGTATGATCAAGTCTGAAACTGCCTCTAAGCACAGACCACAATTTATGTATGTAATAAAGACATAACTACCAAATTATTCATTTAAAACAGAAACCTCTCAGAGAATCATAGGTTCAGAGACTCAGCCAGATTGGAAGAGACCTCCAAGCTCATCCAGTCCAACCTAGCACCCAGACCTATCCAATCAACCAGACCATGGCACTAAGTGCCTCATCCAGGCTTTTCTTGAGCACCTCCAGGGACTACTCTTTACTTGACACATGAATGAGCACTTCAAATAGAACTGCTGTTTTGGGACAGGTCCCTGCAGAATCCAAGAGTTGTTTCAAGTTGGCTACCTAATTTTGGAGGCAGATGTGAAAACAGCTTCATTCTGCAACATTGCCATGAGAAGGTATGTAGAGATGCTCCCATGATCTTCTAAAGCAGACCTACAGCAAAGCACTGCTGTGCAGGAAAGATGCTAGACAGAGTAGACTCAGAGCAGTGAGGGTGGTTAAGTCCTTGGAACATGGGCCCAGAGAGCATTTCATGGAATCATAGAATCATAGAATGGTTTAGGTTGGAAGGGACCTCAAGGATCATCCAGCTCCAACCCCCTGCCATAGGCAGGGACACCTCCCACTAGAGCAGGTTGCTCAAGGCCTCATCCAGCCTGGCCTTAAACACCTCCAGGGAGGAAGCATCCACAACCTCCCTGGGCAAACTGTTCCATGGAGATCATGGAATCAATCAGGTTGGAAGAGACCTCCAACGTCATCCAGGCCATCCTAGCACCCAGCCCGATCCAGTCAACCAGACCATGGCACTAAGTGCCTCAGCCAGGCTTTGCTTGAACACCTTCAGGGATGGCAACTCCACCACCTCCCTGGGCAGCCCATTCCAATGCCAATCACTCTCTCTGCCAACAACTTCCTCCTAACATCCAGCCTAGACCTCCCCTGGCACAACTTGAGACTGTGTCCCCTTGTTCTGTTGCTGGTTGCCTGGCAGAAGAGACCAACCCCACCTGGCTACAGCCTCCCTTCAGGTAGTTGTAGACAGCAATGAACAGCTGAATTTGCTTAAGGGATCTTTGCTACCTTGCATAAATTATTATTACTTCACTGTGAAGAAGCAATGCATTGAGGTTTAAATATTGCTCCCCCAGCTGGAAAAAGCACATTTACTTTGCAATGGGTTAGCATCTGCTTACAATTAAATACTGAAGCATTCATTAGTGCATTCTGGCTAGCAGATAATTCTACCTAGTCATGTTCAAAGAGCATCACAATGTTCAAAGAGCATAACTATGTTCAAAGAGCATCCCTGTTACAAAGTAGACAGACACAGTTGGCAATCCCACGGGGGGAAGTGTTAAAACAAGACCCCTGATTAAATGGTGACTCACAAGAAACCCTTGGGGAGAATGCTTGAAGGTGATACAGTCACCATGGAGAGTTTGGATGTATAAGGTAGGCACATCAGCTTTCCTGACTGAACTGAAAGCTGAATTTCAGGTGAAGCTTTCGCTCATGGACTGGATCCCAGCTGCAAGACAGCATAAGCATCCTCACAGATGGTTAGCTGGGTGGCACAGAAGGGCCAAAATGATTTAAACTCAACTTATGCATATACTTTCTCATTTATATTCTGTATTGGCCTGACAGGGAGTTGGGCTTGATGATCTCCTTGGGTCCTTTCCAACCCCTAACATTCTGTGATCCTGTGATTTCAGGGCAAGTGGCAAATAATAAGGTGCCTGAGTACTAAACCCTGACTTATAATCACGGTATCACACAGTATCACAGTCTCACAGTCTGACAGTATTACCAGGGTTGGAAGAGACCTCACAGATCATCAAGTCCAAGCTGTTA
>WAAF01017312.1:10183-21139 GCA_013400475.1 Tricholaema leucomelas
GTCTCTTCCAACCTGATTGATTCTATTCTATTCTATTCTATTCTATTCTATTCTATTCTATTCTATCTGAGGTGCTGGAAAGTGTCCAGAGAAGGGTGACAAAGCTGGTGAAAGGCCTGTAACACAAACCCTATGAGCAGAGACTGAGGGAGCTGGGGTTGTTTAGCCTGGAGAAGAGAAGGCTCAGGCATGACCTCATTGCTGTCTACAACTACCTGAAGGGAGGTTGTAGCCAGGTGGGTGCTGGTCTCTTCTCCCAGGCAACCAGCAATAGAACAAGGGGACACAGTCTCAAGTTGTGCTGGGGGAAGTATAGGCTGGATGTTAGGAGGAAGTCTTGACAGAGAGAGTGATTGGCATTGGAATGGGCTGCCCAGGGAGGTGGTGGAGTCACCGTCCCCGGAGGTGTTCAAGAAAAGCCTGGATGAGGCACTTAGTGCGATGGTCTAGTTGACTGGCTAGGGCTGGGTGATAGGTTGGACTGGATGATCCTGAAGGTCTCTTCCAACCTGGTTGATTCTCTGATTCTCTGAAAGAACTTTTGTTCACTTCAGTGGAGCTGGAGATGGAAAATTCTCTCACTCATCTAGATGGCTTCTGTAGGCTCGGACTTTGAGGCAGACCTGTAGTGCAAATCTGCTTAGAAGTTATTTTATACCTGTATAAAGGTGATAATGAGTCACCAGGCTTTTAGTATGATATATTTTCCAGAGTTTAAATTCAATATTGCAGGAAATAGGAGATAGCATCTTTATTCTCATATATGAAATCTTTCCACATATGGACATGCACTTCATTGATTTGACTTGTTTTTTTTGAGCCATACTATTGGAAAAAAAATGTTTCCAAATTTTATAGCTAATATAAAAAAATATAGATTAAATAATAGTAAGTATTGATTATTTTCTTAGTGATTTAGACACATAAGCAATGATTTATCTGATGCTTGGTGCACATAGGAAAAATGTGTTTAACACATTTACTCATGAATTTTAATGTAATTTGGGAACAAATTTTCACTTTAATAAAGATGTATCGTTCCCACTAGTTAGAGAGACATTCCTATTAACTGAAAACTCATAAATCTGACTCACTTGGTGCAATGAAGTCCTGAATACACCAGTTTCTACCTTTGTGTGTAGTTGTGTCATTTGCCTTATTGACAGATAAAGAAAAATTCAAAGCAAGACTGACACACTATGTAGGTTTTTTTCTATGAAATGGAGAGCAATAAAACATGTTTTTTCTGTAAACTGTATCTTACTTAAGCACTGTCACAGACTGGATTTTAATCTCATTTCCGGCTCAGAAATATAGGAAGTTCAAATCATGCACCAAAATTGGAGGAGATGGTGGACATAGTAAATTTGAATTTTAGATGAAACCTTGGGTCACTGAAGATCAAGTAAGAGAACAGTGCAAATTTGAACCATGCAAATTTTAATCTAAGTGGATGCAGGAGTGAGAAGCAAGAATCCCTCTGTGGCAGATTTGACAGCCCTGACAGAACTATAAAACCTGACAGACATGTGACGAGGGGCCAAGGCTTGCTAGGATCTGATAAAGATCAGTTTGATGCCTCTCAGGGACTAAAGCGGATCTCCAGGCTCAGAAGCTCTCACCCTGCTTTTGTGTAATTCTCTGGTCTCAGCCCTCAGTACTGACCTCAGTGCACTCTCAACACTGGGTATAAATGGAGTGCTGCTACAGTGACATTTTGAGTTGATTCCCCTCATAGCAAGTAGCAATCAAAACGTCTCCCAGTAGAATAGGATGCCATCGAAGAATACCTCCATGGATTGAATGAGTCCTCACCCCTGCTTTGGTGACTGTGTATTTCGGGTACCCTTGAGCTTGCAGTTCCCTCTTTACAAGTGAGTCTGTGCACATTTTGGTTCATCTTTCTAGAAAGATTATTCCTTAAATCTTAAGGTTAAAGCTTAATTGGCTGTGCAGCAGTATATTCCCCGTCTACATCCCAGCTGTTAATTTAATGGTATTGGCAGGAATGCTGAGTAATTTTGGTTATGATAAAATCCATACTTTTTAGTAGACATTGCTCTGGTTTATGAGTGCCTTTATAACAACCTTCTCTTTGATAACATACTCCTCCTATCAGGTCTTGAGATGCTGATGAGTGCTCTTAAACTGATGTCAGATCTTAGGAGCAGAGAGTGAGAATGATCCCACAAAAAAAGGATAGATATGGGAAAGTGTGTGTGTGCATCAGTTTCATCATTATGATTCTTCAGTAACTGGATTGTTTTAGGTATGTGCTAACAGCATTGCATCTGAGCAAACACCATTAATTAGACTTCACAGTCTTTAATTAACAAATCAGTTATTGGCTCTGCATGGTAGCTGTATTTCCTTGGCTCATATGAAGTGTATAAACGGTAGAGACCAAATTAGCGGAAAAATGTCAACAACTTAAGATGTAATTCAGACACAACACATCAGGTGGAGAGATGTTTGTGTGAATGTTAGATGCTTTTACAGAGGTTGGCAGCTTTATTTATAGAGAATACTCTTGAGGAATTTTACCTAGCAGAATCATATTGCCCCTTAGTTAATGAAGCAGACAGTTCCATGAAAAGCAACTACAACTACACCAACAAAATCAACAAACAACCCTGCTTGCTTAGACAATGTCTCCGTATTTCTCCCAAGCTACCCTTTCTATTTAAAATTGCAAAGCAAATTTGATGCAGAAATGTATGTTCTCTGTGGCTTCTACCAGCAGCCCAAGTGGAGTTGAGAAACTCTGAGTAGGTAGAGAGAAGAGAAGCAGTGTCTTGGCAGATTCTTGGGACCATGATTTTGCTGATAATACCACACTACTTAAACTGAGAGATCAGCTTCCAAGGGAAAGCAGACCATTCACATGGATTCCAACAGTATGCAATAAAATCAAAGGCGGCAAAAGAAATGAAATTTTTACATGCTGACAATGCATCAGAAAAGCCATTACACAAGATTTTCTTCAACAAGAGGAAGGGCTCCAGAACATTTAGAATTAATTGAATGTATCTGAAAACCTAAAATTTATAAACACCAAGTAAAGAAATGTCCTCCCTAGCTTGCATAACACTTGAACGGAAGCACGTCAAGAAATGAAAATATTGTTAATGTTATTACTGACTCTTCAGAAGAGTATGTCCTGTGTCTGGTTTATGACAAAAGCTCATTTGCAATATACTTGGTGAAGCAACTCTTCCTACTAGAGTGTAGAAATGGTATCTCAGGTGAGACAGTTCCTTAAAGCCAAGCAGTCACCTGCAGTTAATTGCTATTTCTGTAAACTGTTGCATTGTAGATACCAATTACCTGCTGCTTAATGATAAACATTCTTATCGTTCAGAAGGAACTGCATGTCCCTGTGTGATAATACTTCACAAAAACCTAGATAGAAGGACCCTTAGTGAAAATACTCAGATTAAAGTTTGTATCTCTAAGTATTATCAGAACACTTAGCATTTAAGGATAAAAAGTAAACAGGAGTGTCTCCACCTTATTATAATTGAACTGTTAAATAAATCTCCATTTACCTTGCTATCATTGATTTTAGAGAAACGCCTTAATTCTTCCTTGGACAAAACAGATTTATCTTCTCTTTCGAAGAGTCTCTGACCTCATTATACTTGGGTAGAAATGGTATTTCCAATTAATCTCCTAAAGTCTGCCTTGAATTGGCTCAGAGTACCATGTAGTCTAGTTCAGCATCTCTGACACGGCCAGTTGGAGATGACAAGAGATTAAAAAGTTAACAAAAACTAGACATAATAATACGCTCCCCATCTCCCAACTGCATTCCCCCATCTGCTAGAAATGTCTGTTTCACAATCATCCTAAGCAAAAAGTGATGCTTTGTGTACAGTTACACTTCAAGCAAGTTTTGCATATATTTATCTTTTTTTTCTATCTTTTGAAAAATTTTCAAATCTACATCATAGCATCCACTGACAAAGGACATAGCTGAATAATCTGTCATGTGATGAAAAATTTGTTCATTTGTTTTTAAAGCAATGTCCTAATTTGAAGTAACTGCGTTGGTATGCAAAGAATCATAGAGTAACTGAACTTTTTTTTTTCATATTTACTGTTCTATCTACATATACATTTCTTTTGGACCACTTCAGGAATTATCACAGTATCACAGTATCACAGTATTACCAAGGTTGGAAGAGACCTCACAGATCATCAAGTCCAACCCTTTACCACAGAGCTCAAGGCTAGACCACGGCACCAAGTGCCATGTCCAACTTTGCCTTGAACAGCTCCAGGGACGGCGACTCCACCACCTCCCTGGGCAGCCCATACTGGAAGGTGATAGAAATCAAGAATGCATTAAAATATAAGTGAGTGATTTTTACTTAATTTTCAAGATTCCTTTCTAGCTGATATCAACCAAGAAACACAGACACACATATATGCATTGAAGCATTTAGATTTGTCAAAATTAACTGCATGCGTCTGGTCCACAGGTTGTGTCTAACAACTGACACTGCTCGGACTGCACCTGCACACTACAAAGAAAGTGCTTTTTTCTTTGGCAAATACCGAGAAACAAACACACTTTTCTGGAGTTCATTGCTAAGAGCAATGAACAACGTTCAAGACTGTTTCCATAGTATGCTCAGAAGACAGTTCTGTCCATTTACCTCACACAGATTCTTTGCTAAGGCTGACACTGAGAGTGCATGTTGAGTCCATGTGCCTCTGGATATGAACTTTGTAATTGAAAATGGTATTTGCTTTAATGACCACAGCCTGCAATGGAGACGTGAACAATCCACAGCTAGCACAAGTCTCTGTGCTCCTTCCTGTAGCCAGTTTGCAGGTATAAATATGTTACCATCCATATAAACAGTAATGTCTTCCTTCTGAAGCAGATATACTCCTCAAAGAAGTCTTCTAGGCTTTTTCACTGTAGAAGGTACAGCTGAAAGTATGTGTGCTGCTTTGCTTTAAAACAAAGTAGTCACCTTTGGCAGCAATTTAAAGAGCTAGCTTAGGCAGAAGATACACATTGTGCCTGCACCAGGTTAACACTTCTGAAAGACCTTACTCCTCTCTTCCTCTTACCCTCTTCCCTTACCAGTCTCATATTTTCTTTTTTTTCTAATCCTCCTTCTTGCTTCTCATTTAATTTTTTAGTGAGGTGAATAACTTACCAGACCTTTAATTTCAACTATTTTTATTACTATTTTTAATTTAGAAGGGTTTTAATGGTTGTCTAAGCGATCTGAAAAGTACCGAAACTGATGCAATGTGTGTGCGGCAGGAGGAGAAAGAGAGAGGGAGAAAAGGTTTTCCTTTTCAGGCGATAGATTGGTGACAGGATTACTATGCCACTCCTCCATAAATGTCATATCTAACATGTCAAGCATTACATTTGACTGTAACTGCAGCATCTACAACTGCTGTGGCTGTGTGGAAGCAGCAAAGCCGCAGTATCTGTTTTGAAGACTGAATTACCAGCTGTAACATTATACAATATGTACTTTGCTGTATCACCACTTGAAAACAAATGGGTTTTGCAATTTATTCCTCAATGGTATTTATTGCCTTTGCTTTTTGTGTGTTCATCCTGTACTGGCCATTAAAATAAAGCAATGAGTACATAGTTCTAGGCAACCAGCAATAGAACAAGGAGACACAGTCTCAAGTTGTGCTGAGGGAGGTATAGGCTGGATGTTAAGGGGAAGTTCTTCCCAGAGAGAGTGATTTGCCATTGGAATGGGCTGCCCAGGGAGGTGGTGGAGTTGCTGTCCCTAGAGGTGTTCAAGCAAAGCCTGGATGAGGCACTTAGTGCCATGGTCTAGTTGATTGGCTAGGGCTGGGTGATAGGTTGGACTGGATGATCTTGGAGGTCTCTTCCAACCTAATTGATTCTATGATTAGTGCTAAGGCAGGCAAATGTGTGTTAGAAGAGGCTTGCTATCTCCAGGCTTGCTATCTCCCAGAAACAAGTTTTTGATATTAACCTGTACTTTACAACCATATAATTTACATACTATTTAATGCAATCCTAATAGCTTGTTTATTCTGGCCATGGAGTACTCTGTTAATGGAGTACTGTGTCCAGTTCTGGACTTCTTGGTTTGAGAAGTACAGGGAACTTCTTGGAAGAGTACATCAAAGTGCTACAAAGATCATTAGGTCACTACAACTTCTCATAAAGAAAAGCTGAGAGATTTGGGGGTTTTTAGTCTGGAGAGGAGAAGACTGAGGGTGAAATTTATCAATCCTTGTAAATACTTAACTGCTAAATGTCAGGATGATGAGACCAGTCTTTTTTCAGCAGTGCTCGGTGACAGGACAAGAGGTAATGGGCACAGACTTGTGCATAGGATGTTCCATCTAAATATGAACTTCTTTACTGTGAGGGTGGTAGAACACTGGAATAGGCTTCCCAGAGAGGTAGTGGAGTCTCCATCTCCGGATCTCTGTGCAAGCTGCTGAATGTTGTCGTTTAAGCTTTCCTGGAGCCCACAAGCCCAATGGATAAGAATTTAGGATGCCTCCCTTCCCCCCTTCTCCCCAAGTGGACAAATTAGGTAGAAGAGTAAAAAAGGGTAAAACAACCAAAGAATAGCCTTGCATGGATTTGGAAGTTAAAAGATAATGTTAACAATAAATAAAAGGGATTTAAGGTAAAGGAAGGTTACAGAGATATAAGGGAAGGTAATAGATACAGATATAAATCCAAAACCAGGTTGGATGGCAGTGGATTGTCTGGATTGAGATGGATTGCCCTTGGATGGAGGCCCCAAACATGAGGTAGCAGGTCTAGCCACGTGGTTAGGCCAGTCACTTGGTAAACAGGAACAGCAGCAGCAAGAAGATGCTGCAGAGGCAAAGGCAGGAGCGAGAGAGAGAGCAGGAGCTTGAATGCCTCTTACACAGGGTTATGGGCAGGAAGTGGGAGTGGAATAAACTTTGACCTGGGGGGTCCTCCCCCCCAGGAGGGGCCAGGTCTCTCTGGCCACCTATGAGTCAGGTTTCCAGACCATTCCCCTGCCACAGGTGGGCTTAACCTAGTACACTGAGGATGAACCTGCTCTGGTGGGAGTGGTTAGACTAGACGACCTCTCGAGATTCCTTCCGACTCTCATCATTCTGTGATTTTGAAGTGATGAGGTTAGCTACAAGTCAAGACTCAGTTTCTCCAGTGAAGGTTTCTAGTAAGAGAAGGTGTGAAGAGCTGCTGAGACTCTCCAACATATTTGGGTGAAGAAATTGTTCTTGCAGTTTTTGTAAACACAGCTTTCTTTCTTTCTTTCTTTCTTTCTTTCTTTCTTTCTTTCTTTCTTTCTTTCTTTCTTTCTTTCTTTCTTTCTTTCTCTCTTTCTCTCTTTCTCTCTTTCTCTCTTTCTCTCTTTCTCTCTTTCTCTCTTTCTCTCTTTCTCTCTTTCTCTCTTTCTCTCCTTCACCAAGGGATTGTGAACTTCCGAAAACATATATTTATTCCACTGGGGGAAAAAAAAAAAAAAGAGAGAGAGAGAGAGAGAGAAGAGTGTTTAGAAATCTTTTATTGACAAGTTGGGTAATCAAAAAGATTTGGAGGCCACTGCTGCGGTCATCCTTCCAGGAGTTTCTCTAGCTACAGCTCTCCACAGACATACCCTCTGAATACAGAAACTCAGGAAATATGACCTAACACACTTTGACTTTCTAACAGTAATTCCAGTTGAGCAACTATGTGAGCTGATTCAAAAACCGTTTCTATTTGCTTCTTTTATTTTATTTTTTATTTACCTTTTATCCTGTAATCAAAATAAGCATATAAATGGATATGAAATGTGTTCAGGCTGTTTCTACATACTGGACAGTTCTTCCCCAGCATGTCTGCCTTTCACAGAATCACAGAATGTTAGAGCTTGAAAGGCACCTCCAGAGATCTTCGAGTCCAACCCCCTTGCCAAAGCAGGATGCCCGAGGGTAGTCCACACAGGAATGCATCCAGACAGGTTTTGAAAGTCTCCAGAGAAGGAGACTCCACAACCTCTCTGGGCAGCCTGTTCCAGTGCCCCATGATCCTCACTGTAAAGAACTTTATCCTTATGTTGAGGTGAAACCTTCTGTGCCCCAGTTTGTAGCCATTGCTCCTTGTCTTGTTGCTGCACACCACCAGGAGATTGGCCCCATTCACTTGACACCACCCCTCAGATATTTGTATACATTGATGAGATCTGCTCTCAGTCTTCTCCAGACTAAACAGCCCCAAGTTTCTCATTCTCTCCTCATAGGGAACATGCTCAAGTCCCCCACTAATCCTCGTGGCTCTCTGATGGACTATTTCCAGCAGATTCCTGTCTCTCCTAAACTAGAGAGCCCAGAACTGGACACAATAACCCAGGTGCAGTCTCATCAGAGCAGAGTAGAGGGGAAGAAGAACCTCCTTAGACCTGATGGATACACTTTTCCTGGTGCACCCCAGGATGCCATTGGCCCTCTTGGCCACAAGAGGACATTGCTGTCCTATGGTGAACTTGTCCTCTAGGACTTAGAATCATAGCTTAGAATAGACTTCAGGGTCTTTCTCTGTGGAGCTGCTCTTCCCCAGGGCAATCCCTCACCTGTACTGGCGCTTGCTGTTATTTCTCTCCAGGTAGAATTTGCAATTGTTCCTTTGAGGGTTTTCTCTTTCGAAGTTTCTTCTAAAGTTTCAGAGTGGTATCTGAACTAGAGTTTCCATCTTACATGTTTTCTTTGAGGTATGAGGCCTTTCTCTGAGTTTGAAGTCAAACTCCAACTTTGCCCATAATATTGCTGTAGCCATTTGTCCCTTGGTCAGTGTAAAGCTGACGGTAGTAACAAATATGACTAGATATTTAAATATCTCAGTAACAGAGAGGAGAGGAAAAGATAGCAGAAACGAATCTGCCTGAGATCTTTGCACTTGCTGAACTGTGATACAGTATTAATTTCAGAATTATAGGGGAGTGAAATGTCACCTCTTATGCACAACGAATAATGCCATCCTGCTGTTACAGACTTTTTTATTTTGTTGAATCAGAAAAAAAAAGATAAAACATATTAAAAAAAAATCCCAGTTTTGTCCTTCTGCAAGTCATGATCTGGTTCAGATTATGATATTGCTACATTCCACGACTGGTTCTCTTTTAGACCTTTGTTTGTACAGGTCTATAATCTTATGAACAAAACTCATCCTTCACCACCCAAGGAGGAGCTAGCTCTCCACATGGGAGCTGGGTTACACACCTAGAAGCCCAGCTTCCAACCCTATGCTAGCACTGGAATGAGAACCACTATGAACATTAACCTGAGAGGCAGGCAAATAGCCGTCTCAAAAACACAACCAATTTAAAAACATCCAGAAGCACTGTGGGCACTGTGTCCAGAGGACATGCACAGACTAGGCTCTTGTGATGCAGCCTGGAACAGCTGCCTGCTCTGCAGCTCCTGAGTGCTGGAGGACACACACCTCAGGGGACCAACACAAACATCCAAAACCACTGCGTTCACCTAGGACTCCAGCAACTGTGAGGCAGGCTGTAGATATAAACATGTATCAAATTAATTGTCATGTCCCATGTATCAGTCTGGCAACCATAGCCTTTGTCCACGTACATTTACTTGGAAACAAACATTCAATTGTTTCCTTCTTTTCTTCTTCTTCTTCTTTTTTTTTTTTTCCCCCAGACAATGGTCAGGTTAAGAAAGCTAAAGCACATCTAGAATTAACTCTGGCTAGGGACATTAAGGAGAACAAGAAGAACTTCTTCAGGTATATTAGTGAGAAAGGAGGACTAGGAAGAATGTGGGACACTTCCAGAAGGGAAATGGAGAGCTGGTGACAAAGGATGTGCATAAGACTGAAGTGCTCAATGACTTCTTTGCTTCAGTCTTCAACAGCAAGGGCTCCAACCACAATGTCTAAGTCCCACAGGGCAAAAGTAAGGACTGGGAGAAGGAAAATCTGCCCACTATAGTTGAAGATCATGTTCATGAGCACCTAAAGAATCTGAACATGCACAAGTCCATGGGGTCTGATGAGATCCACCCACAGGTCCTGAGGGAACTGGCAGATGAAGTTGCTAAACCACTGTCCATAATATTTGAAAGGTCATGGCAGACTGGTGAAGTTCCTGCTGACTGGAAAAGGGCAAAGATAATGCCCATCTTCAAGAAGGGAAAAAAGGATGACCCTGGGAACTACAGATCAGTCAGTCTCACCTCTGCCTGGCAAGATCATGGAACTGAAGACTCTGCTAAGGCAAATGGAAAACAGAGCAGAGGTGATTGATGGTAACCAGCAATGCCTCACCAAGGGCAAATCATGTCTGACAAATTTGGTGGCTTTTAATGATAAGTCACAGCAATAATGGACAAGGGAAAGGCAACTGACATCATCTACCTGGATGTAAGCACTTGAATCTGTCCCACATGACATTCTGGCCACCAAACTGGAAAAACACAGACTTGATGGGTGGAGCACTGCTGGATAAGGAATTGGCTGGATAGTCTCACACAGAGAGTAGTGATCACAGGCACAATCTCCAGCTGGAGACCAGTGACAAATGGCATCCCTCAGAGGTCAGTGCTGGGACCAGTGCTGTTTAACAACTTTGTGAGTGACACGGACAGAGGAATTGAGTGCACCCTCAGCAAGTTTGCAGAGGACACCAAGCTGTGTGGCACAGTTGACTTGCTGGAGGGCAGGGATGCCCTCTAGCCTGGACAGGCTGGAGAGGTGGGCCCAGGCCAACCTTGTGACCTTGTGACATTCAACAAGGCCCAGGTCCTGTCCCTGGGTCTGTGTAATCCCAAGCACAAATCCAGGCTGAGTGGAGAATGGCTGGAGAGCAGCCCTGAGGAGAGGGACCTGGAAGTCTGGGTTGATGAAAAGCTCAATGTGAGCTGGCAGTGTGCATGTGCAGCCCAGACAGCAACTGTGTGCTGGGCTGCATCAAGAGAAGTGTGGCCAGC